>CAHIKZ030002888.1:1130000-1250000 GCA_903632075.3 Acanthosepion pharaonis
GCTGGTTAAATAAGTGACCTTGTTGCGAAAATTATCAATAAAATGAAGTAAAAAGTCCAATTTCACTGGTTGCTTTAGGCACTACTCTTTCACACATATCGTTTCGAACTGGAATTATTTTCAATTTCATTTGTCATTGTATAAAACCTCCATTTTGATGGCTTAAGGCTGACCTCCAATGTCTTCATATCTCGTCTTTCATCTATGAATTATGAGATCTTGCGGTTAGCAAATTAAAGTGGAATTTCCAATTAATATGCTAGTTCCCGCTTGCATATTTCATCTTCGAATTGATCGACAAAATTCCTCCATTTACACTGCCTGTGGTTCTAGAATAGCAAACACTACGATATGCAAATCATTGCTTGTGGTTTTGTAGCAAACATAATTCTAATGAAATGGAAAAAGTTTGCAGAATGAGATGAAATATAAATATCTATATGGAAGTGGATGCAGGCTGATTTCCTCACAGATGTAGAGTAGAACGGAGGCAACAGCAATGTGTTTTTAGAAAAGGACGTTGGAAATACCAAGAACGGAACATGTAAACAAGAAGGATGTTTTAATGCAAAAGAGACACTTGTACTTAGAACTCGAAAGAGATAACTGAAATTTCTAGCAAACGTAATGAGGGGGGTGCTTGAAGAATTAGACACTCAGGTGACAGAAGAAAACAGCAAGTAACCTACTAATGAACCCTGCGTAAATGGATTAGTAGGTACAGTAATTGAAAGAGCATTGTTACAACAGGTAGGATGTTGCGAAGAGCCATGATCACATACTTCCTGAAGAGGCACGCACATATTAATTCTCATAATTTAATATCTGTCTACATTTCTTTGATGAGGTATTATGTACACTATTTACATTATTCGGACTATTGTCCTCATCTTTTTCGCCATATTTATTACAACGTTTCGGCCGTTGTACGCTCCGGACTTCTTCAGGTGTTTGGAATGTCGAACTTAACCCTTTATTTCGCTCACGGGGGTAGACTGTTCCAGTTCCACGTGCCATATTTAATGGATGTCAGTTATCAGTTATCTCCCGTTAATACCCCTCTCCAAGTTCACTGCCTTAATCGGGTGTTGATCTCACACTCTTTGGGTCCTATCATTGGATTTAACCAACGGCTATATGCACTGTGCCATGTGTCAATACCCGGTTAAGAAGGTGGAGAACTTGGAGAGGGGAATTAACAGGAGATAACTGATAACTGACATCCATTAAAACATGGCACGTGGAACTAGATCAGTCTACCCCAGTGAGCGAAATAAAGCGTTCAGTTCAACATTCCAACCACCGGAAAAAGGCCGGAGCGTACAATGGCCGAAACGTTGTAATAAATATGGCGACAAAGATGATGACAATAGTCCGAATAATATAAATAATACTCATAATTTAAGGTTTGTTTTTATGTGATCAGATAAAAATAAAGAAAAAGAGATTTTGCTTTTAGAAGAAATGTATTCTTAAGTTTAACCTTTAAATTTTGACGATACTTTCTAACCGTTATTATAATCTTTGGCTGTATTTCAACTTGATTTGCTCAGTTTCATATTAAACCATATAATGACATGAGGCTGAGTAGTGAGATATGGTCGATTTGTCAGGAAGTTGTCGTTATCGGTGTGGAGAAAGTGCCTGAAAATGATACCATGGGTCAACCCCTGCCTTATGAGTGAAATTGTGCAGACAGAACCCATAGGAGCCGTCGATGTCTGTGCTAGAACAAAGTCACAATTCATTTCTTGACCTGGGGTTTGAACTTGCTAAATTTGATCAGATTATTGATCACGTTAGTTAACACACACTCTGACAGAAACTGTAACTAAGTGCCGCTCAGCACAGTTGCAGTATAAAACCACAGGTGGGTGTTGAACAACACAAATGTGCCTGCGCATGCTCAGATACGAGTGGATGCTCTATTTAGAGATTTAGAAACATCATTATGTAACAACAATAATAATAATGAACTTATATTAATGATTAATAATTGATGTGTTTTTCTTACACCAGGAAAGGTATGGAAAGTTAAATTATGATCATCTTTATTTATTCTTATGTCCTTCATTGTTTATTATATTATAAGTATGTCCACTGTTTTCGCGGAAAAACAGCATAGCGTAAATGAAAAATGCCACAAACTTAAAGAAAATAAAGTATTATCGTCAAAATGCTTATGTTATTATTAAGATGAAAGAAAAAAGTATTTTTTAATTATTTTTTGAAATTTTTTAATATTTTCTAACACGTTCGAAATTTTGGTTAAAGTCGTCTTTGGTTACGTCAACGCGGTGACGTTTAAGATAACATTGTTTTTTTTTTGCGTTTTTTCCCGTTGAAAACATATTGATTTGGAAATTCTTGTAAAAATAAAATAATTGTCCGATTTTAATGAAGTTTTCAGGACATATTCAAAAATGAATGAAATTATTTTTGAAATATTTTGTTTTTAGAAAATTTTGGTAAAAAATATTTTTTTTTAAATATGTTACCCCCACTTAGTTAATTTCATGAAATTTCGCCCAAAACCTTTTGGCTCCTCAATTTTTTTTTTTTGTTAAAGAAGGAGTCTTTGGAGATGGTAAATAACCTACTTTCTTTTTTCAAATTTGAGCTACTTAACTGAAAATCTTGTCTGAATTGAAAAATAATGTATCCAATAAAACTATGATATTACTTAATTAGAAAAGCTTTTAATTTCTTTTGTAAATAAGTAATATTAAGGACATTATTGTCTGAAGAAATAATTTTTTTCTGATGAATAATTAATTTTTACAATAATTTTTTCGTTTTTTAAGAAATTTTAATTATAATAATTTATAATAGTTTAACATCGTGTAAAGCTCTGTATTAGGAGGGCTCCTCAATATTATGTAGTAATTAAGTAGAAAAAAAATTTACGAATCCAAAATTGCTAAGTTTAATAAATTTAGTTGCGCTACTTTTTTTAAAAATAATTTTTTATGTTGTATTTTTTTACTTAATACATTCTTTATTTCCATGTATGATATACAGAAATTGCCATTATTATGACAAGGTCACGTGATCTAAGGGTTTTGTCCCTTTACGTGGCCTTTTCAAAACATTTCGTTTCTTACAGGTTTCTATTTTCCTTTCAGCTTTAAAAGTGTAAACTTTAAATTTTAAATTTTTTTTTTTCTTTTACTATTTCACTAAATAATTTTATTTTATGTATTGTATTTCCATTAGTGTGTGTCATACTCAAATAGAATATTTTTTTTTTAAACTCAGACTTAAAAATTATGTCATTTATGGTCATCAGTAGTAGCTGTGATCGGTTCGTCATAGAACAATCCATCAATTGATCGATCAGACGAACAGGACCGCTCGTTAATAATTGGTTGTATATTATTTTTTATGCTATAAGTAACAAAGATTTCTTTGAAATCAGATTCCTTTAACTTTAAATTTTTTAATTTTAGTAAAATAACGTGTCAGAATTTTTTTTAAATATTTTAAAAATCGATAACCTTGTGTTTGTTTACAAATTTCTTAAAATTAAGAAAATGGCCGTTTTTAAGAAAATTTAAAAATTTGAAATTAAATTTGACAATCAAATGTATATAGTTTCTGTCTGATATACACCAGAATTGTTTAATTAATAGAAATCGTAAATTTAATTATTAAACTTTCAATTAAAGCTAAAATAAAAATCTTCAAGAATGTTTTTTCGTTGTAAAAAAATAATTTTAAACTTCAATATAGAAAATTTATGCCGAAATAGTGGAGGTACTTATTATATTATAATTGTTATTATATTCTTATTTATTCACTATCTTTATTCATGAATACACACACACACACACACATATATATATATATATATATATATATATATATATATATATATATATATATATATATATATATTCACTGAGGATCCGTTTAGGTGAAACCTAGGTAGGTTTGCCTGGCTCCTTAGGATTATCTTAGGTTTTGCTCTACTTAGTGTATTGGACACTTTCTGCAGTCGTCTTTTTACTCGTTTCGGGTTTTTTTTTTCTTTGGACTTGAACACTGGACGATTGTTTTCGCCTTGGTTTACTGTTCTTGGTTCTTTCTTTTTTTATTCCCCATTTTTCCTCGGGTAACGATTTGTTCTACTGCAAGTTGAGCTATCAGAGGTTTTTCAAACAGAGTACCACCATTTATATATATATATATATATATATATATATATATATATATATATATATATATATTTGATATGTTGTAAACATCCATCGCTTTTTTTTTAATGAAGTGTTATTTATTGAGTTTCTTTTCTACTATTATCTCATGAATTATCGCAATGGATTATTATGTTATTATAAATATTTATTACATTTTATCGACTAAATGACTTAACATGAATAATTTGTACCGTATATATATTTTAACGAAGCATTTCTTATGGACGAGTGTGTACTTTTAAATTAGTAAGGAAAGTCTTTTTAGACGTAACGTTCTTTAGATTTGTTTATTTTTTCTATTGTTTCAGTATAGTCTGTTTCTTTCTCTATTATTAATCTTTGAAACATTTTATCTACAACAATTAAAGAATTGTCTCATATATATCTGCTTATAATTTTCTTTATTATTTCATCAGAAATTATAATAACAATAATTAATAATAAGTGAAACATTTGACGACGAACTGTTTATTCCGGCATCTAACGAAAACTATATATGCGTATTCATATGCTTATTTATGCATGTTACTATATGCATATGGTGCTGTTGGCTGCATTTCCTCCCAAGGCAAGGGTATCTCTGCTTATTTCTTACCAACCAACCCATCGGGAGAAGGACTATTTTAAAGTAACCGTTCACATAGATTCTGCAGTCTGGCTCACCGTGTGTTGATGTCGGAAATAGAAGTCGTATTGCATGGTTAAAATCTATGACAATAGCATACAAACTTTTAAACTTTTTTTCCAAATTTATTATCCTGTTATTCATCACTTAAACTGAAATTCAGATTTGACAACCAAGACTTAATCTCGATGTTTTTTATAAAATACGCTAGTGTTTGTGTGCATGTATGTATGTATATTTTTCTGACTCAACGAACACTTGTTTGACACTTTGTGATGTCAACGAATACTCGTTGTCACTTTCGTAATGCTCGTTGTAGTAGAGACATTGTAATCGTAGATACAACTATAGTAACGCCGTTGAACAATACTGGTGTCAGACGCCTTCGAATAACACTCGCACTAATAGTACTTGCTCGATAATACTCACACGAATAATAACCCGTATAGGGATTCTAATAGAGAATCAGTATAGTAAATAGAGTATAGAATAGTTTAGTAATAGGGGATAGAGTGGAAATAGCGATCCGAAGAGTAACAGAGGATAGAATAGAAATAACGATCCGAATATTAATAGACCATAGGATGGAATTAGTGATCGTTAGTCGTCAGCTATTTCTTACATATATGTGTTTCCTCTATGGTCACGTGGTCAACTTAATTCAATAAGGGGAGCGCCCGTGCTTGCCCACGGGCGATCTCTTGTCAAACTAATGTGTCAGCAGTGACATTTTATTCCCATATAACATATATTTAAACTTTTATTTTTGATTAATTTTAACTAGATTAAGTTATCAAATTTCATGTTAACATTACTTTGACTTCAACTCCTAAAATATCATTAAGAGAAGGTTAAATTCGTATTCTCTTTAGCCTGGAAGGGATCTAGAGCCTTAATCTGAAATCTTCCATGATGTGGTGTCTCGATAAAAGCGTCCAGCCTCCTCTGCTGTAAACAAGTCAATAAGAGTAGATAGGCTCACCTATCACTCAGTCATGACTCCTTCCGTGTTTATTGGACATGAGTTTCATTCTTTGTTTCCTGTTTATGATATAGTTTACTGGATCTTTCTTCCATGATTAAACTGTCTTAACTTTTTGGTGATCTGACTGATCAGTGTTGCAACTTTACATTATGAGAGTACCAGATTGGTTATTTTCTAATTGCTGCATCTGACTGGTAATAAGGATCCCGAACGCTTTGGAAGCGATTAGAGAGGCTACTCGAATCTACAGTAGCATACTATCTGGATATTTGTTCTGGCATATCGCATATGGTTAGGTGTCCTTGCATGGATTACTGGTAGGCAAAACTGAGGCGTCTTTATGATTTTGTCTTAACCCCTTTCTGGCCTTGTTTTTATTGCCATAGACGATAGTTATAATTATTTTGTTTTTTTTTCTTCTTAAAACAAATCTTATGACAGATACAACTAAAAGAAATGCGTGTAAACTAATAAATAAAATATCCCCTACCCACTTAACATTTCTTTCTACAATATTGGTGGAATTCGTAATTTCTATTGTTGTTGATTTTTTTTCTCTTCAAACGATCTGATGTACTCGCAGTTTGTGAAACTAATTTAAATTCTTCTATTGCTAAGACTGAATTCTGTTCCAGTCTAGTTTCCTCTTTACCGAACACATTTCGACATATATTCAGCACGGTCTTGATGTTTATATCTGGGAAAATCTCCTAGTTGAAAGAGAATTATCACTTGAGTCCGCAGACGTTTGTCTCCTGTGCTTTCGTCTTTCGTTTTTGTTCTGTTAGTTATCACTTTCCCTTTATGGCTCTCCTTCTGAAGACTAATATATTAAACAAAATTTCTCATAATATAGAAATGGCTCTTTCTCTTCATCCATCTGCGGATATTTTGGTGTTTGGTCATTTTAATGCTTATCACATCAAGTGACTAAAGCGATTTAATGTTTCTGATATTGCCGGTTTTCAGCCTTTCAATACTTTTATTGTATGTCTCTAAGTCAATTAGCGAATTTCCCTACTCGTTTCCCTAATAAAATCTTTATAACATTATTCTTTACTTCATTTCTTCTTTACCTCCTCTCTTATCTCTTGTAAAGCATCACAACTCTGTCTTATTGACAATTGGGATCACATTGTGGTATATAGTGCTAGTTCTTTTGAATTGCCTGTTAAAACGGAACATCCTATTCACAAGATTTCTCTTACCCGTGTACTGATTGAATTTCTCATCGGGGCTTTATTTGAGAGGCCCTTTGGCTTGAAATTCTTAACCTTCCTATTGAGAAATAGTGCTACAGATGATTCTTCTGGAGTTAAAGCCGACATTGATGCTTTTGTACATTCACGCAAATATCAGATGAAACCAAAATATTTTCTTTGCTTCAAACCATCCTGGTCATCTGCTGTAGCCCAAAGGAATTACTTTTTTTTTAGTGCACCAGCGTGATAATTCCGATCATAAAAGACGCTTATTTGTGACTGCTCAAAATAATTGTATACATGTCATAAAAGAGGATAAATCTTTGCTGATAGAATGAGGCAGCGTATGGCTTCTAACAACTTTGGCTGACGTGACTACTGAAGGATCTGTAATAGTATTTTAAATTACATTATTTACATTATTCGGACTATTGTCCTCATCATTGTTGCCATATTTATTACAACGTTTCGGTCGTTGTACGCTCCAGCCTTCTTCAGGTGGTTGGAATGTCGAACTGAACCCTTTATTTCGCTCACTGGGGTAGACTGTTCTAGTTACACGTGCCATGTTTTAATGGATGTCAGTTGTCAGTTATCTCCTGTTATTTCCCCTCTCCAAGCTCTCCACTGCCTTAAACGGGTATTAACTCACACTTTTGGGGCACTGTCACTGGATCTAACACCTTCATCCACTGTGACATGTGTCCTTGAGGACACATGGAACAGTAGATAAAGTCACGTGAAACTAGAACTGTCTAACCCAGTGAGCGAAATAATGTGTTCAGTTCGACATTCCAACCATCTGAAGAAGGCCGGAGCGTACAACGGCCGAAATTTTGTAATAAATATGGCGACAATAGTCTGAATAATGTAAATAGTGTACATAATACCTCATCTCAGAAATACAGACAGATATTTTAATTTAGAATAATTTTGCCCTTCCTCTTCTAATCACTCAATTTGAGTTGTTAACATCTTCTGCTGACATAGCAGAATGTTTTGCTCGTAACTTCTCTTTAAATTCTTCTCTTCAATCATCTGGGAGTAACTTTCCTTACTTTCTACTTGCTGTTTTCTTTGTTTTTATTGAGTGATATGCATATTATCTCGTCCATGGTTTCAGCTATCACTTCTAAACTGGACCCTCACAAAGCATGTGGACTTAATAGAATCCCTGCAATAGACATTAAGAAAACAGAAATGCAAGCAGTAAGGAATTTCTGGTGAACTTTCCGCTATGGTACTAATATTTAATAAATTTAAGCAAAGTCTCATCATTTTACAGTTGAAATATCTTTATGTAACCGAAAGTACTATGCTGAATGTTTCTTCTATTGCCCTTCTCGTTCGTGGAAATCTCTCCCGGTTTTCTTTCCAGGGCAAGTTTGATCTTCAACAATTTAAATGCAATGTCAATCGTTATTTTCTATCTTCTTCTTGTTCATTTATTGTCGTCTTTTTTAATAGTAGTTTTTTGTCATTCTGAGTGTTAACGCAGTAACCTCTTGCATCTTAGTGGCCTTGTTGGCTTCCTTGTCCTGAAATGATTAAAACGGATTTTTACCAAAATGTTTCTTTCTCTATCTTTCGTTTTCATTTGCCTGTCCGCTTTCTTTCTTTCTCCTTCTTTCTTTCCATTCTATTTGTTTACTTTCTTTTTTCTTTTTTCTCCTTCTATTTTTCTTTCCTTCTTTCTTATTTGTTCTTTCTTTCTTTCTTTCTTTTCCATTCTATTTGTTCTCTTTCTCCTTCTTTCTTTCCATTCTATTTGTTCTCTTTCTTTCTTTCTCCTTCTTTCTTTCCATTCTATTTGTTCTCTTTCTTTCTTTCTCCTTCTTTCTTTCCATTCTATTTGTTCTCTTTCTTTCTTTCTCCTTCTTTCTTTCCATTCTATTTGTTCTCTTTCTTTCTTTCTCCTTCTTTCTTTTTCCATTCTATTTGTTTCTCTTTCTTTCTTTCTCCTTCTTTCTTTCCATTCTATTTTATTTTCTTTCTTTCTTTCTTTCTTTCTTTTCTTTCTCCTTCTTTTTTTTCCATTCTATTTGTTTCTCTTTCTTTCTTTCTTTATTTTTCTTTTCCATTCTATTTGTTCTCTTTCTTTCTTTCTCCTTTTCTTTCCATTCCATTCTATTTTTCTCTTTCATTTTCTTTTCTCCTTCTTTCTTTCCATTCTATTTGTTTCTTTTTCTTTCTTTCTCCTTCTTTCTTTCATTCTATTTTCTTTCTCTTCTTCTTTCTTTCTCCTTCTAGTTTTTTTCTATTCTTTTCTTTCCATTCTTTTTCTTTTCTTTTCTTTCTTTCTTTCTCCTTCTTTCTTTCCATTCTATTTGTTCTCTATCTTTCTTTCTCATTCTTTCTTTCCATTCTATTTGTTCTCTTTCTTTCTTTCTCCTTCTTTCTTTCCATTCTATTTGTTCTCTTTCTTTCTTTCTCTTTCTTTCTTTCTCCTTCTTTCTATCTCCTTCTTTCTTTCCATTCTATTTGTTCTCTTTCTTTCTTTCTCCTTCTTTCTTTCCATTCTATTTGTTCTCTTTCTTTCTTTCTCCTTCTTTCTTTCTCATTCTTTATTTTTCTTTCTTTCTTTCTTTTTTTTTCTTTCTTTCTTTTTTTCCTTCTTTTTCTTTCTTTTTTCTTTCTTTTTTTCTTTCTTTATTCTATTTGTTCTCTTTCTTTCTTTCTCCTTCTTTCTTTCCATTCTATTTGTTCTCTTTCTTTCTTTCTCCTTCTTTCTTTCCATTCTATTTGTTCTCTTTCTTTCTTTCTCCTTCTTTCTATCTCCTTCTTTCTTTCCATTCTATTTGTTCTCTTTCTTTTTTCTCCTTCTTTCTTTCCATTCTATTTGTTCTCTTTCTTTCTTTCTCCTTCTTTCTTTCCATTTTATTTGTTCTCTTTCTTTCTTTCTTTCTCCTTTTCTTTCCATTCTATTTGTCCATTTTCTTTCTTTCTTTCTTTCTTTCCATTCTATTTGTTTCTCTTTCTTTCTTTCTTTCCTTCTTTCTTTCCATTCTTTTGTTTCTTTCTTTCTTTCTCCTTCTTTCTTTTCCTTTTTATTTGTTCTTTTTTTTCTTTTTTTTCTTTTCTCCTTCTTTCTTTCTTTTCCATTTATTTGTTTCTTTCTTTCTTTCTTTTTTTTCTTTCTCCTTCTTTCTTTCCATTCTATTTGTTCTCTTTCTTTCTTTCTCCTTCTTTCTTTCCATTCTATTTGTTCTCTTTCTTTCTTTCTCCTTCTTTCTTTCCATTCTATTTGTTCTCTTTCTTTCTTTCTCCTTCTTTCTTTCTCCTTCTTTCTTTCCATTCTATTTGTTCTCTTTCTTTCTTTCTCCTTCTTTCTTTCCATTCTATTTGTTCTCTTTCTTTCTTTCTCCTTCTTTCTTTCCATTCTATTTGTTCTCTTTCTTTCTTTCTTTCTTTCTCCTTCTTTCTTTCCATTCTATTTGTTCTCTTTCTTTCTTTCTCCTTCTTTCTTTCCATTCTATTTGTTCTCTTTCTTTCTTTCTCCTTCTTTCTTTCCATTCTATTTGTTCTCTTTCTTTCTTTCTTTTTTCTTTTTCTTTTTCCTTCTTTCTTTCCATTTATTTCTTTCTTTCCTTCTTCTTTCTTTCCATTCTATTTGTTCTCTTTCTTTCTTTCTCCTTCTTTCATTTTATCTCCTTCTTTCTTTCCATTCTTATTTGTTCTCTTTCTTTTCTTTCTCCTTCTTTCTTTTCTTCTTATTTTTCTTTTCTTTCTTTCTTTCTTTCTTTCCATTCTATTTGTTCTCTTTCTTTTCTTTTTCTTTCTCCTTCTTTCTCTTTGTTTTCTTTCTTTTCTTTCTTCTTTTCTTTTCCATTCTATTTCTTTTTTCTTCTTCTTTTTTTTCTCCTTCTTTCTTTCCATTCTATTTGTTTTTTCTTTCTTTCTTTCTTTCTTCTTCTTTCTTTTCCATTCTATTTGTTTCTCTTTCTTTCTTTCTCCTTCTTTCTTTCCATTCTATTTTTCTTTCTTTCTTTCTTTTTTCTTTCTTCCTTTTCCTTTCTATTTGTTCTCTTTCTTTTCTTTTTTCTTTTTTCTTTTTATTTGTTCTTTCTTTCTTTCTCCCTTTCTTTCTTTCTCCTTCTTTCTTTCCATTCTATTTGTTCTATTTCTTTTCTTTCTTTTCTTCTTTTTCTTTCCATTCTATTTTGTTTCTTTCTTTCTCTTTCTTTCTTTCTCCTTCTTTCTTTCCATTCTATTTCTTTCTCTTTCTTTCGATCCTTCTTTTCTTTTTCTTTCTTTTCTTTCTTTCCATTTTCTTTCTTTTCTCTTTCTTCCTTTCTCCTTCTTTCTTTCCATTCCTATTTCTATTTTTCTCTTTCTTTCTTTTTCTCCTTCTTTCTATTTCTTTCTTTCTTTCCATTCTATTTCTCTTTCTTTTTCTTCCTTTTTTTCTCTTTCTTTCTTTTCTTTCTTTCTTATTTCTTTCTCTTTCTTTCTTTCTCCTTCTTTCTTTCCATTCTATTTGTTTTCTTTCTTTCTTTTTCCTCTTTCTTTCTCCTTCTTTCTATCTCATTCTTTCTTTCCATTCTATTTGTTTTCTCTTTCTTTCTTTCTCCTTCTTTCTTTCCATTCTCTTTATTTTCTTTCTTTTTTTCTTCTTTCTTTTTTTTCCATTTCTATTTGTTCTCTTTTTTCTTTTTCTTTCTTTCTTTCTTTCTCTTTCTTTCTTTCTCCTATTTTCTTTTCTTTTCTTTTCCTCTTTTCTTTCCATTCTATTTGTTCTCTTTTTTTTTTTCTCCTTCTTTTCTTTCCTTATTTATTTCTTTCTCCTTCTTTCTTTCCATTCTATTTCTTTTTTCTTTCTTTCTTTCTCCTTCTTTCTTTTTCCTTTCTTTTTTTTCCATTTATTTTTTCTCTTTCTTTTTTTCTCATTCTTTTTTTGTTCTCTTTTCTTTCTTTCTTTCCATTATTCTCTTCTTTCTTTCTTTTCCATTCTATTTTTCTTTTTCCTTTCTTTCTCCTTCTTTTTTTCATTCTATTTTTCTTTCTTTCTTCTTTTCTTTTTATCTCCTTCTTTCTTTTCCATTCTATTTTGTTCTCTTTCTTTCTTTCTCCTTCTTTCTTTTCCATTCTATTTTATTTCTTTTCTTTCTTTCTTTCTTTCCTTCTTCTTTCTTTATTTTTCTTTCCATTCTATTTGTTTTCCTCTTCTTTCTTTCTCCTTCTTTCTTTCCATTCTATTTGTTCTTTCTTTTCTTTCTCCTTCTTTCTTTCCATTCTATTTGTTTCTTTCTTTCTTTCTTTTCTTTCTTTCTTTCCTTCTCCTTCTTTCTTTCCATTCTATTTGTTTCTCTTTCTTTTTTCTCCTTCTTTCTTTCCATTCTATTTCTTTCTTTTGTTCTCTCTATTTTTCTTTCTTTCTTTCTCATTCTTCTTTTCTTTTCCTTTTTTATTTGTTCTCTTTCTTTCTTTCTCCTTCTTTCTTTCCATTCTATTTCTTCCATTTCTTTTCTTTCTTTCTCCTTCTCTTTCTTTCTTCTTTCTTTCCATTCTATTTGTTTCTCTTTCTTTTCCTTCTTTCTTTCATTCTATTTATTTCTCTTTCTTTCTCCTTCTTTCTTTTCATTCTTTCTCTTTGTTCTTTCTTTTTCTCTTTCCTTTTCTATTTCCATTTTTCTTTCTTTCTTTCTCTTTCTTTCTATTTTCCATTCTTTCTCCTTCATTTTTTCCATTCTTTTCTTTCTTTCTCCTTCTTTTTCTTTCCATTCTATTTGTTCTCTTTCTTTCTTTTTCCTTCTTTCTTTCCATTCTATTTGTTTCTTTCTTTCTTTCTTTCTCCATTCTATTTCTTTCTTTCTTTCTTTCTCCTTCTTTCTTTTCTTTCTTTGTTCCTTCTTTCTTTTCATTCTTTATTTCCATTCTATTTCTTTCTTTTCTTCTCCTTCTTTCTTTTCCATTCTATTTGTTTCTCTTTCTTTCTCTTTCTTTTCTTTCCATTCTTATTTGTTTTCTTTCTTTCTTTCTCCTTCTTTCTTTCCATTCTATTTGTTTCTCTTTTTTTTTCTTTCTTTCTTTCCTTCTTTCTTTCCTTCTTTGTTTTCTTTTTCTTTTTTTTCTTTTTGTTCTCTTTCTTTCTTTCTTTCTCCTTCTTTCTTTCCATTCTATTTTTTTTCTCTTTCTTTCTTTCTCCTTCTTTTTCCATTCTATTTGTTTTCTTTCTTTCTTTCTTTCTCCTTCTTTCTTTCCATTCTATTTGTTCTCTTTCTTTCTTTCTTTCTTTTCCTTCTTTCTATTCCATTCTATTTCTTTCTTTCTCCCTTCTTTCTTTCTTTCTTTTTTTCTTTCTTTCCATTCTATTTGTTCTCTCTTTCTTTCTCTTTCTTTTCTTTCTATTTGTTCCTTTCTTCTTTCTCCTTTTTCTTTTCCTTCTTTCTCCTTCTTTCTTTCCATTCTATTTGTTTCTTCTTTTCTTTTTCTCCTTCTTTCTTTCATTCATTCTCTTTCTTTCTCCTTCTTTCTTTTCCTTTCTTTCTTTTTTTTCTTTCTTTCTTCTTTCTTTTTCCATTCTTTTTTGTTCTCTTTCTTTCTTTTCTCCTTCTTTCTTTCCATTCTATTTATTCTTTCTTTCTTTTCTTTCCTTCTTTTTTTCTTTCTCCTTCTTTTTTTTCCATTCTATTTTTGTTTCTTTCTTTCTTTCTTTCTTTCCTTCTTTCTTTCCTTTCTTTTTTATTTCTTTCTTTTTTCTATTTTGTTTCTCTTTCTTTTTCTCCTTCTTTTTTCTATTTTTTTTTTTCTTTCTCCTTTCTTTCTTTCTCCTTCTTTCTTTCCATTCTATTTCTTTTTTCTTTTCTTTCTTTCTCCTTCTTTCCATTTTATTTCTTTCTTTCTTTCTTTTTTCCATTCTATTCCTTTCTTTCTTTCCATTCTTTCCATTTTTTTCTTTCTCTTTCTTTCTTTTCTCCTTCTTTCTTTCCATTCTATTTGTTCTCTTTCTTTTTCTTTCTCCTTCTTTCTTTCTTTCCATTCTATTTCTTTCTTTCTCATTCTTTTCTTTCCCTTCTTTCTTTCTTTCTTTTTTCTCTTTCTTTCCATTCTTCTTTCTTTCTTTCCTTCTTTCTTTTCTTTCCATTCTATTTCTTTCTCTTTATTTTCTTTCTCCTTCTTTCTTTTCCATTCTATTTTTCTCTTTCTTTTCTTTCTCCTTCTTTCTTTCCATTCTATTTTTCCATTCTTTCTTTCTCCTTCTTTCTTTCTTTCTTTCTCCTTCTTTTTCTTTCCATTCTATTTGTTTCTTTCTTTCTTTCTTTCTCCTTCTTTCTTTCCATTCTATTTGTTCTCTTTCTTTCTTTCTCCTTTCCATTCTATTTATTTTCTTTTCTCTATTTGTTCTTTTTCTTTCTTTTCTCCTTCTTTCTTTCCTTTCCCTTTTTCTTCCATTCTATTTCTTTCTTTCTTTTCCTTCTTTCTTTTCCATTCATTTGTTTTCTTTCTTTTTTTTCTTATTTCTTTTTTCTTTCTTTCTTTCTTTCCTTTCTATTTGTTTTCTTTCTTTCTTCTTTCTTTTTCCATTCTATTTGTTCTCTTTCTTTCTTTCTTCTTCTTTCTTTCTTTCTTTTCATTCTATTTGTTCTCTTTCTTTCTTTTTTTTCTATTCTTTCTTTCCATTTATTTTTTCTTTCTTTCTTTCTTCTTTCTTTTTCTTTCCATTTCTATTTATTTCTTTCTTTCTTTCTCCTTCTTTCTTTCCATTCTATTTGTTCTCTTTCTTTCTTTTCCATTCTATTTGTTTTTCCTTCTTTCTTTCCATTCTTTGTTTCTTTCTTTCTATCTCTTCTTTCTTTCCATTCTATTTGTTATTCTATTTTATTTTCTTTCTTTTTTCTCCTTCTTTTCTTTCCATTCTATTTCTCTTTCTTTCTTTCTCCTTTTCTTTCCATTCTATTTGTTCTCTTTCTTTCTTTCCTTCTTTCCATTTTCCATTCTCTTTTTTCTTTCTCTTTCTTTTTTTCTTTCTTTTCCTTCTCCATTCTTCTTTTCTTTTCCATTCTATTTGTTCTCTTTTCCATTTTATTTTTCTCTTTCTTTTCTTTCTTTTTTCTTTCCTTTCTTTCTTTTTCCATTTTATTTTTCTCTTTCTTTCTTTCCTTCTTTTTCTATTTTTCTTTCCATTCTATTTGTTTCTTTCTTCTTTTTTTCTTTCTTTCTTTTTTTCTATTTCTTTCGATTTTCTTTCTTTCTTTCTTTCTCCTTTCTTTCTTTCCATTCTATTTGTTCTCTTTCTTTCTTTCTCCTTCTTTCTTTCTTCCATTCTATTTTTTTTTTCTTTCTTTCTTTTTTTTTTCTTTTCTTTTTTTTCTCCTTCTTTCTTTTCTATTTGTTTTCATTCTTTTTTTTCATTCTCTTTCTTTCTTTTCTTTTTCTTTCCTTCTTTCTTTCCATTCTATTTGTTCTTTTCTTTCTTTTTTCTCCTTCTTTCTTTCCATTCTATTTATTTCTCTTTCTTTCTTTTTCTTTTCTTCTATTTGTTCTCTTTTCTTTCTTTTCTTCTTCTTTCCATTCTATTTGTTCTCTTTCTTTCTTTCTCCTTTTTTTTTTTCTTTCTTTCCATTCTATTTGTTCTCTTTCTTTCTTTCTTTCTCCTTCTTTCTTTCCATTCTATTTGTTTTCTTTCTTTCTTTCTCCTTCTTTCTTTCCATTCTATTTGTTCTCTTTCTTTCTTCCTTTCTTTTTCTTTCTTTCCATTCTTTCTTTCTTTTTCTTTTCTTTCATTCTATTTGTTTTCTTTTTTCCTTTTTATTTCCATTTCTCTTTTTTTTTTTTTTTTCCTTCTTTTCTTTTCCATTCTATTTGTTCTCTTTTCTTTCTTTCTCCTTCTTTCTTTCCATTCTATTTGTTCTCTTTCTTCTATTTTTCTCCTTCTTTTTCTCCTTTTCCATTCTATTTTGTTCTCTTTCTTTTCCCCTTTTTCCTTCTTTCTTCCATTCTATTTCTTTCTCTTTTCTCTTTCTTTTCTCCCTTTTCCTTTTTCATTCTATTTGTTTCTCTTTCTTTTCCATTTTCTTTTTTCTTTTTTCCTTTTTCCTCCTTCTTTCTTTCCATTCTATTTGTTCTCTTTCTTTCTTTCTCCTTCTTTCTTCTTTTCCATTTCTTTCTCTTTCTTTCTTTCATTCTATTTCTTTCTTTCCTTCTTTTTTCCATTCTATTTGTTTCTTCTCCTTCTTTCTTTCCATTCTATTTGTTCTTTTTCTTTCTCCCTTTTCATCTCCTTCTTTCTTTTCATTTATTTGTTCTCTTTCTTTCTTTCTTTCTTTCTTTCCATTCTATTCTTTCTTTCTTTCTTTTTCTTTCTCTTCTTTCTTTCCATTCTATTTTTCTCTTTCTTTCTTTCTCCTTCTTTCTTTCCATTCTTTTTTTTCTTTCTTTCTTTCTCCTTCTTTCTTTCCATTCTATTTGTTTCTATTTCTTTCTCCTTCTTTCTTTTTCTATTTTTCTCTTTCTTTCTTTTCTTTTCCATTCTATTTGTTCTCTTTCTGTCCTTCTTTTCTTTCTCCTTCTTCTTTCTTTCCATTCTATTTGTTTCTTTTCTTTTCCTTCTTTCTTTTTCTATTTGTTTTCTTTCTCTTTCTCCTTCTTTTCTTTCTTTTTCATTCTTTCTTTCTTTCTTTTTCTCTTTCTTTCTTCTCCTTCTTTCTTTCCATTCTATTTGTTCTTTCTTTCTTTCTTTTCTTTGTTCTTTTCTTTCTCCTTCTTTTCTTTCTTTCTTTCCATTTCTTTCTTTCTTTCTTTTTTTTCCATTATTATTTGTTCTCTTTCTTTCTTTCTCCTTCTTTCTTTCTTTTTCTCCTTCTTTTTTTCCATTCATTTTCTCTTTCTTTTCTTTTCCTTCTTTCTTTCTCATTCTCCTTTCTTTCTTTTCCATTCTATTTCTTTCTCATTTCTTTTTTCTTTCTCCTTCTTTCTTTTCCATTCTATTTGTTCCCTTCTTTCTTTTTCTTTCTCCTTTCTTTCTTTCCTTCTTTCATTCTCTTTCTTTTCTTCTTTTCTATTTGTTCTCTTTCTTTCCTCCTTCTTTCTTTCCATTTTATTTGTTCTCTTTCTTTCTTTTTTTCTCTTTTCTTTCCATTCTATTTTTTTTCTTTCTTTCTCCTTCTTTCTTTCCATTCTATTTGTTCTTTTCTTTCTTTCTTTTTCTCTTTCTTTTTCTTTCTTTCTTTTTCCATTTTCCTTCTTTTCTTTTTTCTTTCTTTTCTTTCTTTCTTTCTTTCTTTCTTTCCATTCTATTTGTTCTCTTTCTTTTCTTCTTTTCTTTCCTCCTTTCTTTCTTTCTTTCATTCTTTTTTTCTCTTTCTTTTCTTTCTTTCTTTTTCCATTCTATTTTTTCTTTTCTTTCTTTCTCCTTTTTCTTTTTCTTTTCTTTCTTTTCTCCTTCTTTCTTTCTCATTCTTTCTTTTCCATTCTATCTTTCTTTCTATTTTTTCCTTCTTTCTTTCTTTCCATTCTATTTTTCTCTTTCTTTCTTTCTTTCTTCCTTCGTTTTTTTCTTTCTTTTATTTGTTCTCTTTCTTTCTTTTCCTTCTTTCTTTCCATTCTTTTCCATTCTTTCTTTTTCTTTCTTTTCTTTCCTTCTTTCTATTTCCTTCTTTCTTTTCCATTCTATTTGTTCTCTCTTTCTTTTTTTTTCTATTTTCTCCTTTCTTTCTTTCCATTCTTTTTCTCTTTCTTTTCTTTCTTTCTTTCTTTCTTTCTCCTTCTTTTCTTTCCATTCTCCTTTTGTTTTTCCTTTTTTATTTTTTTCTTTCTTTCTTTTTCTCCTTCTTTCTTTTCCATTCTATTTGTTCTTTTTCTTTCTTTCTCCTTCTTTCTTTCTTTCCATTCTATTTGTCTTTTCATTTATTTTCTTTCTTTCTTTCTCCTTCTTTTTTCCATTCTTCTTTCTTTCTTTTCTCTTTTTTCTCCTTTCTTTCCTTCTGTTTTTCTCTTTCTTTCTTTCCCTTTTTTATTTGTTCTCTTTCTTTCTTTCTCCTTCTTTCTTTCTTTCCATTCTATTTCTTTCTTTCTCCTTCTTTCTTTCATTCTATTTATTTCTTCTTTCTTTCTTTTCTTTTCTTTTCTTTTTCTTTCCTTCTTTCTTTCCATTCTATTTGTTCTCTTTCTTTCTTTCTCCTTCTTTCTTTCCATTCTATTTGTTCTCTTTCTTTTCTTTCTCATTCCTTCTTTCTTTCTCCTTTTTCTATTTTTCAATCTCTATCTCTTTCTTTCTTTCTTTTTCTTTTGTTCTCTTTCTTTCTCCTTTTTTCCATTCTATTTTCTTTCTTTTTTTCTTTCTCCTTCTTTCTATCTCCTTCTTTCTTTTTCTTTCTTTCTTTCTTTCTCCTTCTTTCTTTCCATTCTATTTGTTTCTTTCTTTCTTTTCTCCTTTTTCTTTCCATTCTATTTTTTTTCTTTCTTTCTTTTTTTTCTTCCTTCTTTTATTTTTTTCTTTTCCTTCTTTTCATTCTATCTTTTCTCTTTTTTTTTTTCTCCTTCTTTCTTTTTCCATTCTATTTATTTCTCTTTCTTTCTTTCTTTCTTTCTTTTTCCATTCCTATTTGTTTCTTTCTTTCTTTCTTTCTTTCTTTCTTCCTTCTCTTTCTTTCTCCTTCTTTCTTTTCCATTCTATTTGTTTCTCTTTCTTTTTCTTTCTCCTTCTTTTCTTTTCCATTCTATTTGTTCTCTTTCTTTCTTTCTTCCTTCTTTCTTTTTCCATTTTTTCTCTTTGTTTCTTTCTTTCTTTCTTTTCTTTTATTTCTTCTTTCTTTCTCCTTCTTTCTTTTTTCTATTTGTTCTCTTTCTTTCTTTTCTTCTTATTTCTCTATCTTTCTTTCTTTCCATTCTCTTTCTTTCTTTCCATTCATTATTTGTTCTCTCTTTCTTTTTCTTTTTCTCCTTCCATTCTATTTCTTTCTTTTCCATTCTTTCTTTCCATTTGTTCTTTCTTTTCTTTCTTTCTCTTTTTTCTTCCATTCTATTATCTCCTTCTTTCTTTTTCCATTCTATTTGTTCTCTTTCTTTTTTTCTCTTTCTTTCTTTTCTTTCCATTTTTTATTTTTTTTCTTTTCCTTTTTCTTTTTCTATTTGTTCCTTTCTTTCTTTCTCCTTCTTTCTATTTGTTCTCTTTCTTTCTATTTGTTCTCTTTCTTTCTTTCTCCTTCTTTCTTTATTTGTTCTCTTTGCTTTCTCCTTCTTTCTTTCCATTCTATTTGTTTCTTTCTTTCTTTCTCCTTCTTTCTTTCCATTCTATTTGTTCTCTTTCTTTCTTTCTTTCTCTTTCTTTTTCTTTTCCATTCTTTCTCCTTCTTTCTTTCCATTCTATTTTGTTTTCTTTCTTTTTCTTTCTCCTTCTTTTCTATTTGTTTTCCATTCTTTTTTTTCTCTTTTCTTTCTTTCTTCTTTCTCCTTTCTTTTCCATTCTATTATTTTCTTTCTCTTTCTTTCTTTTTTCATTCTTCTTTCTTTCCATTCTATTTGTTCTCTTTCTTTCTTTTTCTCTTTCTTTCTTTCTCCTTCTTTCTTTCCATTCATTTCTTCTTCTTTTTTCTTTTTCTCCTTCTTTCTTTCCATTATCTTTCTTTTTTTTCCTTCTTTTTTCCATTCTATTTGTTCTTTTTCTTTCTTTCTCCTTCTTTCTTTTTCATTCTCTTTCTTTCTTTTTCTCCTTCTTTCTTTTTCTATTTATTTTCTTTCTTTCTTTCTTTCTTTCTCCTTCTTTCTTTCCATTCTATTTCTCCTTTTTCTTTCTTTCTCCTTTCTTTTTCTTTTTCTTTCCATTTGTTTTCTTTCTTTCTTTCTCCTTCTTTCTTTCTTTCCTTTTGTTTCTTTTTCTTTCTCTTTCTTTCTTTTTCTCCTTCTTTCTTTCCATTCTATTTGTTTTTTCTTTCTTTTTCTTCTTTCTTTCCATTCTTTTTTCTTTCTTTTTTCTCCTTTTTCTATCTCCTTCTTTCTTTCCATTCTATTTTTTCTTTCTTTTCTCCTTCTTTCTTTTTCTATTTTTCCATTCCTTATTTCTTTCCATTCTATTTTTCTTTCTTTCTCCTTTCTCCTTCTTTCTTTCCATTCTATTTGTTCTCTTTCTTTCTTTCTCCTTCTTTCTTTCCATTCTTTATTTCTCTTTCTTTCTTTCTCCTTCTTTCTTTCCATTCTATTTGTTCTCTTTCTTTCTTTTTTTCTTTCATTCCTTCTTTCTTTCCATTTCTGTTTCTTTCTTTTCCTTTTTCTTTTCATTTTTCTTTCTTTCTTCTTTCCTTCTTTCTTTCCATTCTATTTGTTCTCTTTCTTTTTCTCCTTCTTTCTTTTCTATTTTTCTTTCTTTCTTTTTTCTCCTTCTTCATTCTCTTTCTTTTCTTTCTTTCTTTCCATTCCTTCTCTTTCTTTCTTTCCTTCTTTCTTTCCAGTTTCTCCTTTTTTCTTTCTTTCTTTATTTCTTTCTTTCTTTTCTCTCCTTCTTTCTTTTCCATTCCTTTTTTTCTTTCTTTCTCCTCTTTCTTTCTTTCCATTCTATTTTTCTCTTTCTTTCTTTCTCCTTCTTTCTTTCCATTCTATTTGTTTTCTTTCTTTCTTTTCTTTCTCTTTCTTCCTTCTTTTTTTCCATTCTATTTATTTCTCTCTTCTTTTCTTTTTTCTCCTTCTTTTTCTTTCCATTTCTTTCTCTTTCTTTCTTTCTCTTTTTTCCTTCTTTCTTTCCATTTTTTCTTCTCCTCTTTCTTTCTCCTTCTTTCTTTCCATTCTATTTGTTCTCTTTCTTTCTTTTTTTTCTCCTTCTTTCTTTCCATTCTATTTGTTCTCTTTCTTTCTTTCTTTCTTTCCATTCTATTTGTTTTGTTCTCTTTCTTTCTTTTCTTTTCTTTTCTTTTATTTGTTCTCTTTCTTTCTTTCATTCTTTCTTTCTTTTCTTTCTCTTCTTTCTTTCTCCTTCTTTTTCTTTTTTCCATTCTATTTGTTCTCTTTTCTTTTTTTTCTTTCTCCTTCTTTCTTTCTTTCCTTTCTCTCCTTTTATTTCTCTTTCTTTCTTTTTCTTTCTCCTTCTTTTTTCCATTCTATTTGTTTCTTTCTTTCTTTCTTTTTCTTTTCCTTCTTTCTTTCCCTTCTTTTTCTTTCCATTCTATTTCTTCTTTCTTTCTTTCTCTTCTTTCTTTCCATTCTATTTCTTTCTTTCTTTCTTTCTTTCCTTTCTTTCTCTTCTTTTTTCTTTCCATTCTATTTGTTCTCTTTCTTTCTTTCTCCTTCTTTCTTTCCATTCTATTTCTTTCTCTTTCTTTTTTCTTTTATTTTCCTTCTTTGTTCTTTCTTTCATTCCCATTTTTTTTTCTTTCTTTCTTTCTTTCTTTCCATTCTATTTTTCTTTTCTTTCTTTCCTTCTTTCTTTCCATTCTCTTTTTCTTTTCTTTCTTTCTTTCTTTCCTCCTTCTTTTTCTTTCTTTCCTTCTTTCTTTCCATTCTATTTGTTTCTCTTTTCTTTTTCTTCTTTCCATCTCTTTCTTTCTTTTTTCTTTCTTTCTTCTTTCTTTTTCTCATTCTTCTTTCTTTCTTTCTTTTCTTTCTCCTTCTTTCTTTCTTTTTTCTTTCTTTTTCCTTCTTTTTCTTTCTTTCTTTCCATTCTATTTTTCTTTCTTTTCTTTCTTTCTTTCTCCTTCTTTCTTTCCATTCTTCTTTTTTTCTTTCTTTCTTTCTTTCTTTTTCTCCTTCTTTCTTTCCATTCTTTTTTATTTCTCTTTCTTTCTTTCTCCTTCTTTTCTTTCCATTCTATTTGTTTCTCTTTTCTTTTTTTCTCCTTCTCCTATCTCCTTCTTTCTTTTCCATTCTTTTGTTCTCTTTCTTTTTTTCTTCTTTCATTTTTTTCCATTCTTTATTTCCTTTTCTATTTTGTTTCTTTCTTTCTTTTCTTTCTCCTTTTCCATTCTTTTTCTTTCTTTCTTTCTTCTTTTTCTTTCTATTTTTCTTTCTCCATTCTTTCCTTTTCTCTTTTTCTCTTTCTTTCTTTTCCTTCTTTCTTTCCCTTTCTATTTTTTCTTTTTCTTTCTTTCTTTCTCTTTTTCTTTCTCCTTTTCTTTCTTTCCATTCTATTTGTTCTCTTTCTTTCTTTTTTCCATTTTCCTTTTCTTTTCCTTCTCTTTCTTTCTTTTTTTTCTTTCATTCCTTTCTTTCTTTCTTTCCCTTCTTTCTTTCCATTCTATTTGTTCTCTTTCTTTCTTTCTCCTTCTTTCTTTCCATTCTATTTGTTCTCTTTCTTTCTTTTCTTTTGTTCTCCTTCTTTCTTTTTTTATTTTCTCTTTCTTTCTTTTCTCCTTCTTTCTTTCCATTCTATTTTGTTCTCTTTCTTTCTTTCTCCTTCTTTCTTTTTCTATTTGTTTCTCTTTTTCATTCTTTTTCTTTTCATTCTATTTTTCTTTCTTTCTTTCTCCTTCTTTCCTTCTTTCTTTCCATTCTATTTGTTCTCTTTCTTTCTTTCTTTCTTTTCCTTCTTTCTTTTCTTTTCCATTTTCTTTCTTTTCCTTCTTTCTTTCCATTCTATTTGTTCTCTTTCTTTCTTTTCTTTCTTTTTCTTTCTCTTTCTTTCTTCTCCTTCTTTCTTTCCATTCTATTTGTTCTTTTCTTTTTCTTTTTTCTTTTTTCCATTCTATTTTTCTTTTTCTTTCTTTCTTTCTTTCCTTTTCTTTTTTCTTTTTCCATTCTTTCTTTTCCATTCTATTTCTTTCTCTTCTCTTTCTTTTCTTTCTTTTCTTCTATTTCTTCTCTTTTCTTTCTTTCTCCTTCTTTCTTTCCATTTCTATTCTCTTTCTTTCTTTTCTTTCTTTCTTTCTTTCTTTCTTCTTTCTTTTTCCATTCTGTTCTCTTTTTTCTTTTCTTTCTTTCTTTTCTTCCTTTTTCCATTCTATTTGTTCTCTTTTCTTTCTTTTTCTCCTTCTTTCTTTTCCATTCTATTTCTTTTCTTTCTTTCTTTTTCTCCTTCTTTCTTTTCCATTTTATTTGTTCTCTTTCTTTCTTTCTCCTTCTTTCTTTCCATTCTATTTCTTTTTCTCTTTTTCTCCTTCTTTCTTTCCATTTTTGTTTCCTTTCTTTTTCTTTCTTTTTTTTTCTCTTTCTTTACTTTCTTTCCATTCCTTCTCTTTCTTTTTTTCTCCTTCTTTCTTTCCATTTCTCTTTCTTTTTCTTTCTCCTTCTTTCTTTCCATTTTTTTTTTCTCTTTCTTTTTTTTCTCCTTCTTTCTTTCCATTCTATTTGTTCTCTTTCTTTCTTTCTCCTTCTTCTTTCTTTCTATTTATTTCTTTTTTTTCTTTCTCCTTCTTTCTTTCTCCTTCTTTCTTTCCATTCTTTTTTCTTTCTCTTTCTTTCTTTCTTTCTCCTTCTTTCTTTCCATTCTATTTATTTCTCTTTCTTTCTTTTCCTTCTTTCTTTTTCCATTCTTTCTCTTTTTTTTCTCCTTCTTTCTTTCCATTCTCTTTCTTTCTTTCTTTTCTGTTTTTTCTTTCTTTTCCTTTCTTTCTCCTTCTTTCTTTCCTTTCCATTCTTTTATTTCTTTCTTTCTCCTTCTTTTTTTCCATTCTATTTTTCTTTCTTTCTTTCTCCTTCTTTTTTCCCCTTCTTTCTTTCATTCTATTTGTTCTCTTTTTTCTTTCTCCTTTTTTCTTATCCTTCTTTCTTTCCATTTTTTCTCTTTCTTTCTTTTCTTTCTTTTTTCTTTCCATTCTATTTGTTTCTCTTTCTTTCTTTCTTTCTTTCTTTCTTTCTCTTTCTTTCTTTTCCTTCTTTCTATTTCCTTTTCTTTTTTCTTTCTTTCTTTCTCCTTCTTTCTTTCCATTTATTTTTCTGACCTTTTTCTTTCTTTCTTTCCTTCTTTCTTTTTCCTTTTTTTTTTTCTTTCTTTCTTTCTCCTTCTTTCTTTCTATTTCTATTTCTTTCTTTCTCCTTCTTTCTTTTCTTTCTTTCTTTTTCCTTTCTTTCTTTCTTTCTTTCTTTCTTTTTCTTGTTCTCTTTCTTTCTTTCTCCTTCCTTCTTTCTTTTTCATTTCTCTTTTTGTTCTCTTTCTTTTCTTTCTCCTTCTTTCTTTCTTTCTTTTCTATTTCTTTTTCTTTCTTTCTTTCTTTCTCCTTCTTTCTTTTTCCATTCTATTTGTTCTCTTTCTTTCTTTCTCCTTCTCTTTCTTTCATTCTTTATTTCTCTTTTTTCTTTTTCCTTCTTTCTTTTCCTTTTTTTTCTTTTTTTTCCTTTCTTTCTTTTCATTTATTGTTTCTTTCTTTCTTTTCTTTCTTTCCTTTTCCTATTTATTCTCTCTTTCTTTTTTCCTTCTTCCATTCTATTTGTTCTCTTTCTTTCTCCTTTTTTTCCATTCTATTTGTTTCTTTCTTTCTTTCTCCTTCTTCTTTCTTTTTTTCCATTCTATTCTTTCTCTTTCTTTCTTTCTCCTTCTTTCTTTTTCCATTTTTCTTTCTTTTTCTTTCTTTCTCCTTCTTTTTTCCATTCTATTTGTTCTCTTTCTTTCTTTCTCCTTCTTTCTTTCCATTCTATTTTCTTCTCTTTCTCTTTCTTTCTTTCTTTCTCCATTCTATTTGTTTCTCTTTCTTTTTTCTCCTTCTTTCTTTCCATTCTATTTGTTTCTTTCTTTCTTTCTTTCTCCTTCTTTTTCTTTCCATTCTATTTTTTTTTCTCTTTCTTTCTTTTCCTTCTTTTCTTTCCATTCTATTTGTTCTCTTTCTTTCTTTCTCTCCTTCTTTCTTTCCATTCTATTTGTTCTTTCTTTCTTTCTCCTTCTTTCTTTCTCCATTCTTTTCTTTTTTTCTTTCTTTCTTTCCATTTCTATTTGTTTCTCTTTTTCTTTCTTTCTCCTTCTTTCTTTCCCTTCTTTCTTTTCTATTTGTTCTCTTTCTTTCTTTCTTTTTTTTCCTTCTTTCTTTCCATTATTTTTCTTCTTTCTTTCTTTCTCCTTCTTTCTTTCCTTTGTTTCTCTTTCTTTTTCTCCATTTATTTCTCTTTCTTTCTTTCTCCTTCTTTCTTTCCATTCTATTTGTTCTTCTTTCTTTCTCTTTCTTTCTTTCTTTTTTTCTTCTTCTTTTCCATTCTATTTTTTCTTTCCATTCTTTTGTTCTCTTCTTTCTTTCCATTCTTTCTTTTCCTTCTTTCTTTTTCCATTCTATTTATTTTCTTTCTTTTCTTTTCTCCTTATTTTCTTTCCTTCTTTCTTTTTTCCATTCTGTTTCTTTTCTTTCTTTCTCCTTCTTTCTTTCCATTCTATTTGTTCTCTTTCTCTTTCTTTTTTCTTTTCTCCTTCTTTCTTTCCATTCTATTTGTTTCTCTTTCTTTCTTTCTCCTTCTTTCTTTCCATTCTATTTTTTTTCTTTCTTTCTCCTTCTTTCTTCTTTCTTTCTTTTTATTCTATTTTTTTCTTTCTCCCTTCTTTCTTTCCATTTTTGTTCTCTTTCTTTCTTTCTTTTCTTTCTTTATTTGTTTTCTTTCTTTCTTTCTCCTTCTTTCTTTCCATTCTATTTTCTTTCTTTCTTTCTTTATTTTTTTCTCCTTCTTTCTTTCCATTCTTTTGTTCTCTTTCTTTCTTTCTCTTTTCTTTCTTTTCTATTCCTTCTTTCTTTCTCCTTCTTTTTTCTTTTCTTTTCCATTTTCTTTCTTTCTTTTTTCTCCTTCTTTCTTTCCATTCTATTTGTTTCTCTTTCTTTCTTTCTTTCTCCTTCTTTTTTTCCATTCTATTTACTTTCTCTTTCTTTTCCATTTTCTCCTTCTTTCTTTTCTTTCCTATTTTTCTCTTTCTTTCTTTTCTCTTTCCATTCTTTCTTTCTCCTTCCATTCTATTTTTTCTCTCTTTCTTTTCTTTCTCCTTCTTTCTTTCCATTCTATTTGTTCTCTTTCTTTTCCTTCTTTCTTTCCTTCTTCTTTTTCTTCCTTCTTTCCATTCTATTTATTTCTCTTTTTTTTTTTTCTTTTCTTTCTTTTTTCCATTCTATTTGTTTCTCTTTCTTTCTTTCTCTTCTTTCTTTCCATTCTCTTTTATTTCTCTATTTTTTTTCTTTCTCCTTCTTTCTTTTCTCCTTCTTTCTTTCCATTCTATTTCTTTCTTTCTTTTTCCTTCTTTCTTTCTTTTCCATTCTATTTGTTCTCTTTCTCTTTTCTTTCTTTCCATTCTTTGTTTCTTTCTTTCCATTCTCCTTTTCTTTCTCTTCTTTCTTTTCCATTCTATTTTTTCTTTCTTTCTTTCTCCTTCTTTTCTTTCCATTCCATTCCTTCTCCTTCTTTTTCTCCTTCTTTTTCTCTCTTTCTCCTTCTTTCTTTCTTTCCATTCTATTTGTTTCTCTTTCTTTCTTTCTTTTCTTTTTCTTTCTTTCTTCTTTTTCTTTTCTCCTTCTTTCTTTCCTTTCTCTTTTTTTTCTTTCTTTGTTCTCTTTCTTTCTTTCTCCTTCTTTGTTTTCCTTTCTTTCTTTCTCTTTTCTATTTTTCTCCTTTTCTTTCTTTCCATTCTATTTCTTTCTCTTTCTTTCCTTCTTTCTTTTTCCTTCTTTCTTTCCATTCTATTTGTTCTCTTTCTTTCTTTCCTTCTTTTTTTTCCATTCTCTTTGTTCTCTTTCTTTCTTTTCTCCTTCTTTCTTTCCATTCTATTTGTTTTCTTTCTTTCTTTCTTTCTCCTTCTTTCTTTCCATTCTATTTTGTTTTCTTTTCTTTTTCCTTCTTTTCTTTCTTTCTATTTCTTTCTCTTTCTTTCTTTCTTTCCTTCTTTCTTTTCATTCTTTATTTCTTTCTTTTTCTTTTTTTCTCCTTCTTTCTTTCTCCTTCTTTCTTTTCATTTATTTTTCTTTCTCCTTCTTTCTTTTCTTTCTTTCATTTTCTTTTCTTTCTTTTTTTTCTTTCTTTCTTTCTTTTTCTTTCTTTCTTTCTATTTCTTTCTCTTTCTTTCTTTCTCCTTCTTTCTTTCCATTCTATTTGTTCTCTTTTCTTTCTTTCTCCTTCTTTCTTTCTCCTTCTTTCTTTTTCCATTCTATTTGTTCTCTTTCTTTCTTTCTCCTTCTTTCTTTCCATTCTATTTGTTTCTTTCTTTCTTTTCTCCTTTCTTTTTTCCTTCTTTTTTTTTCTATTTCTTCTCTTTCTTTCTTTCTTTTCTTCTTTCCATTCTATTTCTTTCTCTTTCTTTCTTTTCTCCTTCTTTCTTTCCATTCTATTTGTTTCTCTTTCTTTCTTTCTCCTTCTTTCTTTCCATTCTATTTCTTTCTTTCTTTCTTTCTTTCTCTTTCTTTCTTTCTTTCCATTCTTTTGTTCTCTTTCTTTCTTTTCCTTCTTTCTTTCCATTCTATTTGTTCTCTTTTCTTTTCTCCTTCTTTTTTCCTTCTTTTCTTTCTTTTTCTATTTGTTTTTCTCTTTCTTTCTTTTTCTCCTTCTTTCTTTTTTTTTCTCCTTCTTTCTTTCCATTCTTTCTTTTCTTTCTCTTTCTTTTCTCTTTCTTTCTTTCTTTCCTTTCTTTCTCCTTCTTTCTTTATTTGTTCTCTTTCTTTCTTTCTCCTTCTTTCTTTCCATTCTATTTGTTTCTTTTTTCTCCTTCTTTCTTTTCTTTTCTCCTTTCTCTTTCTTTCTCCTTCTTTCTTTTCCATTCTATTTATTTCTCTTTCTTTCTTTCTCCTTCTTTCTTTCCATTCTATTTGTTTCTTTCTTTCTTTTTCTCCTTCTTTCTTTCTTTTCTATTTTTCTTTCCTCCTTTTTCTTTCCATTCTTTTTCTCTTTTTCTTTCTTTCTTTTTCCCATTCTATTTGTTTCTTTCTTTTCTTTCTTTTTCTCCTTCTTTCTTTCCATTCTATTTGTTTTCTCTTTCTTTCTTTCTCCTTCTTTCTTTCCTTTCTTTTTTTTTCTCCTTTCTTATTTCTTTTTTTCCTTCTTTCTTTCCATTCTATTTGTTTCTTTTCTTTCTTTCTTTCTTCTTTTCCTTCTTTCTTTCCATTCTATTTGTTCTCTTTCTTTCTTTCTCTTTCTTTCTTTTCTTTCTGTTTTCTTTCTTTTTCTGTTTATTTCTCTTTCTTTCTTTCTTTCTTTCCATTCTATTTTCTTTCTTCTTTCTTTCTCCTTCTTTTTTCCATTCTATTTTTTCTTTCTTGGGACTTTCTTTTTCTCCTTCTTTCTTTCTCCTTCTTTCTTTTCCATTCTATTTGTTTTCTTTCTTTCTTTCTTTGTTTTTTTCTTTCTTTCTCCTTCTTTCTTTTCCATTCTTTATTTCTCTTTCTTTCTTTTCTCCTTCTTTCTTTTCCATTTATTTGTTCTTTCTTTTTCTTTCTTTCTTTCTTTCTTTCTTTCCATTTATTTTTCTTTCTTTTCTCTTTTTTCCATTTCTTTCTTTCTTTCTTTTTTTCCATTCTTTCTTTTTTCCTTCTTTTTTTCCATTCTATTTGTTCTCTTTCTTTTTTTCTTTCTTTTTCTTTTCTCCTTTCTTTCTTTCCATTCTATTTTTCTTTCTTTCTTCTTTCTTTCTTTTCTTTCTCCTTCTTTCTTTTTTCTCCTTCTTTCTTTTCTTTCTTTTATTTCTTTCTCTTTCTTTCTTTTTTCTTTCTATTCTTTCTCTTTCTTTCTTTCTTTTTCTTTCTTTTTCCATTTTTTTCTATTTCTTTCCTTTTCTTTCTTTCTTTCTTTCCGATTTCTTTTTCTCTTTCTTTCTTTCTTTCTCCTTCTTTCTTTCCATTTCCATTTTTCTTTTCTTTCTTTCTCCTTCTTTCTTTCCATTCTTTTCTTTCTTTCCTTCTTTTCTTTCTCCTTCTTTCTTTCCATTCTATTTGTTCTCTTTCTTTCTTTTCTTTCCTTCTTTTCTTTCTTTCTATTTGTTTTCTTTCTTTTTCTTTCTCCTTCTTTTCTTTCCATTCTTTCTTTCTCTTTTTTTTTTTCTTTCTTTTTCTTCTTTCTTTCTTTCCATTTTCTTTCCATTCTATTTCTTTCTTTCTTTCTTTCTTTCTCCTTTTCTTTCTCCTTCTTTTCTTTTCCATTCTATTTCTTTCTTTCTTTCTTTCTCCTTCTTTCTTTCCATTCTATTTTTTTTCTTTCTTTCTTTTCTCCTTCTTTCTTTCCATTTCTTTCTTTTTTTTTTCTTTCTTTCTTTCTTTTCTTTCTTTCTCCTTTTTTCTTTCCATTCTATTTGTTCTCTTTCTTTCTTTTCCTTTCTTTCTTTTTTTCTCTTTTTTTTCTTTTTCTTTTTCTTTTCTTTCTTTCTTTCTTCTTTCTCTTCATTTTTTATTTTATTTTCTTTCTTTCTCCTTTTTCTTTCCATTCTATTTCTTTTCTTTCTTTCTTTCTTTCCATTCTATTTATTTCTTTTTTTCTCCTTCTTTGATTTTCTCCTTCTTTCTTTCCATTTCTTTCTTTCTTTCTTTTCTTTCTTTCTTTTTCCTTTTCTTTCTTTCTTTCTCTTTTTCTTTTTTCTTTCTTTCTTTCTTTCTTTCCTTCTTTCTTTTCTTTCTTTTCTATTCTCCCTTTTCTTTCTTTCTTTCTTCCTTCTTTCTTTCCATTCTATTTGTTCTCTTTCTTTCTTTCTTTCTCCCTTCTTTCTATTTCCATTCTCTTTGTTCTTTCTTTCCATTCTATTTTTTTCCTTCTTTCTTTCCTTTTTCTTTTTCCATTCTATTTCTCCTTCTTTCTTTCTTTTCTTTTTCTTTCTTTCTTTCTTTTTCTCCTTCTTTCTTTCTTTTTTCTTTTCTTTCTTTCCATTCCCATTTTCTTTCTTTCTTTCTTTTTTTCTTTTTTTTTTCTTTTTTCTATTTATTTTCTTTCTTTTTTCTTCCTTTCTTTCCATTTTCCATTCTTCTTTCTTTCTTTCTTTCCTTTCTTTCTTTCTCCTCCTTTCTTTCCATTCTATTCTTTTTCCTCTTTCTTTCTTTTTCTCCTTCTTTCTTTCCATTCTATTCTTGTTCTTTTCTTTCTTTCTTTTCTTTTCCTTCTTTCTTTTTCTTTTCTCCTTCTTTCTTTCCATTCTATTTCTTTCTCTTTCTTCTCTTTCTTTCTCCTTCTTTCTTTCCATTCTATTTCTTTCTCTTTCTTTTTTTCTTTTTTCTTTTTCTTTCTTTCTTTCCATTCTATTTTTCTCTTTCTTTCCTTTCTATTTCTTTCATTCTTTCTTTCTTTCTCTTTCTCTTTCTTTCCTTTTTTCTTTCCATTCTATTTGTTCTCTTTCTTTCTCCTTCTTTCTTTTTCTTTCTCCTTCTCTTTTTCTTTCCATTCTCCTTTTTCTTTCCATTCTCTTTCTTTCTCTTTCTTTCTTCTTTTTTCCATTCTCTTTGTTCTTCTTTCTTTCTTTCCCATTCCTTCTTTCTTTTCCATTCTTTTTGTTCTCTTTCTTTTCTTTCTTTTCTTTCCTTCTTTCTTTCCATTCTATTTGTTCTCTTTCTTTCTTTCTTTCTTTCTTTCTTCTTTCTTTCCATTCTATTTATTTTTCTTTCTTTCTTTCTTTCTTTTCCCTTCTTTTCTTTCCATTCTATTTCTTTCTTTCTTTTCCTTCTTTCTTTCCATTCTATTTGTTCTCTTTCTTTTTCTTTCTTTTCTTTTTCTTTCTCCTTCTTTCTTTCCATTCTATTTGTTTTCTTTCTTTTCTTTCTTTCTATTTTCTCCTTCTTTCTTTCCATTCCTTTTCTTTCTTTCCATTCTTTTTTTCCTTTCTTTCTTTTCTTCTTTCTTTTCTTTCTATTTCTTTCTTTCCATTCTATTTGTTCTCTTTCTTTCTTTCTCCTTCTTTCTTTCTCCTTCTTTCTTTCCATTCTATTTGTTCTCTTTCTTTCTTTCTCCTTCTTTCTTTCTCCTTCTTCCTTTCCATTGTATTTGTTCTCTTTCTTTCTCCTTCTTTCTTTCTCCTTCTTTCTTTCCATTCTATTTGTTCTCTTTCTTTCTCCTTCTTTCTTTCCATTCTATTTGTTCTCTTTCTTTCTTTCTCCTTCTTTCTTTCCATTCTATTTGTTCTCTTTCTTTCTTTCTTTCTCCTTCTTTTTTTTTCTGTCTCCTTCTTTCTTTTCCATTCTATTTTTCTCTTTCTTTCTCCTTTTTCCTTTCTCTTTCTTTTCTTTTTCTTTCTTTCTTTCTCTCTTTCTTCTTTTCTTTCTCCTTTTCTTTCTTTTTTCTCTTTCTTTCTCTTTCTTTCTCCTTCTTTCTTTTTCCATTCTATTTGTTCTCTTTCTTTCTTTCTCCTTCTTTCTTTCTCCTTCCATTCTTTTTGTTCTATTTTTCTCTTTCTTTTTCTCCTTTTTCTTTCCTCCTTCTTTCTTTTTTCTCTTTCATTTCTTTTTTTCTTTTCTTTTTTTTCTTTCTTTCTTTCTTTCTTTCCATTCTATTTGTTTCTTTCTTTCTTTCTCTTTTTCTTTTCCCTTTCTCTTTTCTTTCTTTCTTTCTTTTTCCTTTTCTTTCTTTTCCTTTGTTTCATTTTTTTTCTTTCTTTATTTGTTTCTTTCTTTCTCCCTTTTTTTTCTTTCCATTCTATTTGTTCTCTTTCTTTCTTTTCTCCTTCTTTCTTTCTCCTTCTTTCTTTCCATTCTTTTTTTTTTCTTTCTTTTCTCTTTCTTTCTTTTCCATTCTATTTTTTTCTCCTTCTTTCTTTCTTCTCTTCTTTCTTTTCCTTTCTTTTCTCTTTCTTTCTCCTTTCTTTTTTTTCTCCTTCTTTCTTTCTTTCTTTTTTCTTTCTTCTTTCTTTCCATTCTATTTGTTCTCTTTTCTTTCTTTCTCCTTCTTTTTTCCTTTTCCATTCTATTTGTTCTCTTTCTTTCTTTCTCCTTTCTTTTTTTCCATTCTATTTGTTCTCTTTCTTTCTTTCTCTTCTTTCTTTCTCCTTTCTTTCTTTCCTTTTTCTATTTGTTCTCTTTCTTTCTTTCTTTTTCTTTTTCTATTTATTTTCTCCTTCTTTCTTTCCATTCTATTTATTTTTTTTCTTTCTCTATTTTTTCTTTCTTTCTTCCCTTTCTTTTTCCATTCTATTTGTTCCTTCTTTCTTTCTTTCTCCTTCTTTCTTTCTCCTTCTTTCTTTCCATTCTCTTTTTGTTCTCTTTCTTTCTCCTTCTTTTTTCCATTCTATTTGTTCTCTTTCTTTCTCTTTCCTTTTTCTTTCCATTCTATTTGTTCTCTTTTTTTTCTCTTTCTTTCTTTTCTTTCTTTCTTTTCCTTCTTTTTTTTCCATTCTATTTGTTTTTCTTTCTTTCTTTTTCTCCTTCTTTCTCCTTTTATTTCCATTCTATTTGTTCTCTTTCTTTCTGCTTCTTTCTTTCCATTCTATTTGTTCTCTTTCTTTCTTTCTCCCTTTTTCTTTCTTTTTCTTTCTCCTTTTTCTTTCTCCTTCTTTCTTTTTCTATTTGTTCTCTTTTTTCTTTTCTTCTTTCTTCTTTCTTTTCCATTCTATTTGTTTCTTTCTTTCTTTCTTTTTCTTTCTTTTCTTTCCATTCTATTTTTCTTTTCTTTCTTTCTTTCTTTTTTTCTCCTTTCCATTTCTTTCTCTTCCATTTTTTTTTTCTTTCTCCTTCTTTCTTTCATTCCTTTTTCTCTTTTCTTTCTCCTTCTTTTTTTTCTTTCTTTCTCCTTCCTTCTTTCCATTTTTGTTCTCTTTCTTTTCTTTTCCTTCTTTCTTTTCTTTTTTCCATTCTATTTGTTCTCCTTTTTTCTTTTCCTTCTTTTTTCCCCCCTCTCTTTGTTCTCCCTTTTCTTCTTTTTCCATTCTATTTTTTCTCTTTCTTTCTCCCTTCTTTTTCTTTTCTTTCCATTCTATTTGTTCTCTTTCTTTCTTTCTCCTTTTCTCTTTCTTTCTTTCTTTCCATTCCCTTTCTCTTTCTTTCTCCTTCTTTCTTTCATTCTTTGTTCTCTTTCTTTCTTTTTTTCTATTTTTCTTTCTCCGTCTTTTCTTTCCATTCTATTTGTTTCTTTCTTTCTTTCTTTCTGCTTTCTCCTTCTTTCTTTCTTTCTATTTTCTCTCTTTCTCTTCTTTCCTTTATTTCTCTTTCTTTTTCCTCTTTTCTCTCTCCCGTCTCTTAACTTTCTCCTCTTTCCTCTTTCTTTCTCTCTCTCCCTTCTCGCCTCTCTCTCTCTCCTTCTCACTCTGCCTCTTTCTTTCTATTTTTCTCTTTCTCTTGCCCTCCATGCCTTTTCTCTTCTCTCTCTCTCCATCTCTTTCTGTCTCCTCACCTCCTCCTTTCTCTCTCTCCGTCTCTTCTTCTCCTCTCTTTCTCTTTCTCTCACGTCTCCCTCTTTCTCTTTCTCTCTCTCCGTCTCTTGACTCCCTACATGCCTCCTCTTTCTCTCTCTCCGTCCTTCTCTCCTCTCCGTCTCTTTCTCTCTCTCCTCTCACTCTCTCTCTCTCTCACGACTCCCCCCTTCCTCCTTTTCTCTCTCTCCGTCTCTTATTCCTCCCTCACTTCCTCTTTCTCTCTCTCTCCGTCTCTCTCCTCTCCGTTCTCTTAACTCCCTCCTCCTCCCTCTTTCTCTCTCTCCGTCTCTTAACTCCTCACTCGCTTCCTCTTTCTCTCTCTCCGTCTCTTAACTCTTCACTTGCTTTCTCTTTCTATTTGTTCTATTTCTCTTTTTTCTTTCTATCTGTCGTTTCCGTCGTTTCTCTTACTCTACCTCTGAATCTATTTTCTTACACTTTCCCTCTCTTTTACTCTTTTCCTGTCTTTCTCTCAGTCTGCCCTCTCTCTCTCTCTCTCTCTCAAACGAACGAAATCGCTATTTGCTATCGATTCAAATTATACTTATATTACGATAAAATAATATATATTTTATTTCCCCTACCATCCATTTTCTTCTATCTCTTTGAACGATATAGACAACAAAACCGCCGTTAAACTTTTACCAATAACCGATTTCTTGTATTCATGAGAATTTTCTTTGGGCAAAATCTGATATCTGAACAAGGAATATTTGATTAATTATTCCGTAATTAAATTCGTTGATTAGTTCTCCGTCGAGCAAAGATTGCTTGCAGGCAGATTATGTGCTTACCTGACGTAAAAATGGAACAATACACGCATTTCGAGTTTCAACTGACTCAGTCAGGATGCCTTAAAGACAAGTAGGCGATCTTCCCGTCAGAAATTCTACAATTGGTGCAACAACATTGAACTAAGAAGCTGTCGACCTAACGCATATGCTGGAGGATATAAATGCGTGCGGAATGATGAACCTTTAAATGCAATTGAGCCTGTTGTCTAGTGAAGCATTTGGAATATCGCCTGGTAAAATGGCTTTTCAAAATCCTTTGATTCTGGTTGCATGCATTAAATGTGTGCATTTATAAAATCCTCTGTATCGAGCTGTTATTTTTGTCAGCCATAAAACCGAGGTCTCTGATTAAAATTTTAGTCCTAGGAATGCAATGTTTCTCGCTGCCGTGGGGAAGATTAACTTTCGAACAGGTTTAACCAGATTGAAACTCAAATCCTATTTGAAGCAGACATTCTCAAAGAGAGCAAATCACGGTATTTACCAAACCGTTTCTAACAAAGATTTAGTTTTCTTAACAGTCTGTACTCTGGCTGTTCGCATATATAATTCATCATATGACATTATTCTTTTTCCTCTACACCAACCTCCAAGGAAATATTTGGAAATTACACGTAAACTTCGTGGTATAAGAATGTTCATGCGTGGTAATGATTACACGATCAGAAAGAGAAACAAGCGAGACGAGTTCGAATCTCAGTCTAATTCGATACATTATTTTCGCGATAAATAAATTTAGAAAAGATATGAATCTATGGGTTATATAGTGAACAGAAACAAGGCGGCAGGGCCAGACGGAATTTTAACGGAAATGCTGACAGAAATAATAAATGAAATCTGCAACAGTAGGAACATGCCAGAAGATCACAGCAGATCTATCTTCATAGCACTAAGAAACCGGGCGCAAACGAATGCGAGCTCCACCAAACAATCAGCCTAATGAGCCACGTAACAAACTCATCGTCCTAATGAATACAGCACCCAGCATAAGCGGGCCAGAGATAGGACAAGAACAGTGCGGGTTCGTTAAAGACAACGGAACAAGGAACGCGATAGTCATGCTTAGAATGTGAAATACAAATGCAGAACGAGGTTTATCTATATTTTATAGACTACGGAAAGGCATGCGATAAATTACAACACAAAAAATAATATCCCTGAATAGATGGCGAATAATGTGGATTCCAAAATATGTGCGCCAAAATCCCGCGCCTAAAATATAGACATCAAAACGTTCGTTTCATGACAACAAATTTTTAAAACTCTTTCAAATCGCACTCCCAATTATTTTAAAATGTCTACTGCCAAGCGACGCTTATGGGCATCTTGTATCGTGTTGAGTATTGCTTTCGGTGCACATGTAGGCACTCCTCAGTTGATACCTGGGTCGTTTTGGCATTCAGTGTCTTTCAGTGAAGCCAACTGCAGGAATAACCTGAGGGATGAACCGGGGATTGATATCCGCGATTCCACCGATATTAGGGGTAGCCTGACAAGTGCACATGTTATCGAACCTCATTCACTCGAGATGGGTACACATGGAAAAAAAATCCGCATAACACTTGGATATATAAACACTCACCCGAGTTCGTAGTGTTTGCTAGTCTGACAGAGGTGATGATATTACAAAGAGATGCTCCCATTCCCTAGTTGTTAATCAATATTTTATAAGTATGGATATTTTATCACTTCAAACGTTATTGTTAGTGGATACTCACATTTTAGTAGACGCCCTGTTTATTTTATTAAACATTATATATAATTTCGTATATTGGTCTGTATATTCAAGAAATCTTATTGTAGAAAATATGCGCTCTCCGGTTGGATTCGAACTTGCGTCCCATGGCAGAGCGAACCATCGTTAGATCCGACGTGCCCTAGACCGACTGAGCTATGAAATATTATCCACTTATCAGGCTGAATAGTGCCTTAAAAACGAATTCTTATTATAGACTATCGAAATGTTCTTATCTGCTCAGACAGTTCACTGCCCTAAAAAATGCTGGTTCGAATCCTGCCCGAGAACTCATATAGTTTTAAATTTGTATATTCAGGAATGGTGGAATAATGGATAGCGGCTCAGATTGAGGAATCCAAACCAGTTGAATCCATTACATTCATTTACGTGCTAATAACTTTAGGAAAGGTATGAACCCTCTTCTCACCCCAGCTCTGGGTAAATAGCAGGTCAGCCGGGTTCCATAGCCTTTAGTAGCAACTGTTCTACCGCAGAAAGAAATTGTAACTGCCTCGTCAATCATATATCGAAAGATACATGATCGTCTAAGTGTGTACCACGCATGGCACACAACTGACTGATATTCAGGACAGTAGGCGAAAATAAATATGCTGATTAATAAATAAACGTAGCGTCTATTCAAATACGAGAAAATGACGTTTAAAGTGATAAAATCTGTCGAATTAATAAAAAAAAACTCTTTGTTCTTTAGAAAAAGCAAGAAGATAATTATCTAGATTGTTATAAAAATATTATTTATGCAAAATGCTGTAGCTAGTGAAGCGCCATGTGCTAAACACTTGACAGAGGAATGTTTGACATTGAATGTCTTAGACAGGTTTGTAGATGTGTGTTCATACCTATATGCGTTTACCTATATAGAATGAAAGAATGGACCTCTTCGGATCCAACTCCGTATTCGTCTAGGCTACAATATCAAAATAACCGCACTTTTATAATTAGCGTTATCTTTCACTGTAAATGACTAGGTGTTTAACGATAAGAAGTAAAGAGATATCCTTTCTTAACGTTTTCCTCTCATAGCAATCTTCTATGTCAACATAACAGAATATCAACTTTGATGGTGAATATCTTTCTTTAAATATCCGCATACCTCTGAAGTTGGCTCATTTGAGCCGAAAGCTTAGATCATGCAACAGTTGAATGAAAAAGTATCCAAATTTTGGACAATTTTTGATTTTTTATGATTTTAGCTGTGTCTTTAAAACCCAATAATTTTAAAAGTTACTCCAAAATTCGCTTGAGGATGAAATGGAACTAATGTCTTTAATTTAATTACAAAATTAAATTCGGGGCTTTTAGCTTCCATTTTTGAAACATGGTCAGAACTGTGTAGAGAAAAAAACATATTTTAAATCAATTAATTTATAATATATATATATATATATATATATATATATATATATATATATATATATATGTGTGTGTGTGTGTGTGTGTGTGTGTGTGTGTATCGTATTGCAGTATATATATATATATATATATATATATATATATATATATATATATATATATTCTATTGCAGAGCATATAATAAATAACAGGAATTGTGTTTTTGATTTTAGTGCGGACCATTTCTCGATTTTATCTAGGTTCCATATCACCTCAAAGTTCAAGAGTCCTTGTATATCAGATCTTGTGGGCCTTCCCTCTGTTAATGCGTATAAAAAATTAAACGAGTGTTAAAATGTTTTAAGTCTCAGAAATTTTGGTTCAAGAATTCCACTCGGAATTTAAGTGCGATGACCAAATGAAATCTATTTTATTTTAACAATTTAATAATTGTCTTCATTTTCGATGCCGGTGATTCGATGCACTTTCTCAAAGGAACGTCAGAAAATTGTTACTTCTACAGAAGTAGTGTGTGATTTTATATTTTAGAATGTGAAATAATAGGAATCATGATAGAAATCATACAATCTGACACCGAATGAAGTAATCCAGTTTCTTTGACCAACACTATTCGCATGGAAATTTGCAAATTTTTTCATCAACTCTTTCTGTTTGCCTAGTCTGACTAGATGTATTTATTTTTGCTAGCATAATCAGATCTGCATAATCCCTTACGCATACTTAAATCTCATGACTAGACTACGTTCTATGCATTTATTCAACCATAGATCTGACCAATGTATTTTGAACAACTGACTTGCTTTGGTTGAATAAATATCTCAGGCATCTCAGCGTGTGGTATTTTTCTTTAATATCAAGTTAATATGGTTAAAAATAATGACTGAGTAGTAAGGTTGATCCTCACTGGGTGACTTATAAAATATTCCGCATTAAATAACCCAACAAGAGTTAGCATATTGTAATATTCACCCCAAAAATATATTTGTAAATATGGAAACGTGGCTGAGGGGATAAAATGTTCGCTTTCTGGTCATGTGACCTCGGTTCGAATGTCTGCATAGAGGAATTGTACAAAGGTGACCTCTTCCTGTTATCGTTCTGAGAGAGACGATCCCAGACGAGGCACCTTTGCAAAGTACTGAAAACCCATACCACGGGTAGACAGAAGTTTTTGGAAGCCTTCGATAATTGTGCTAGCGCGAAGTCACAAGTCATCGTAACCGAGGCTTTGGGAGTACAAGCCTTGTTGATCACGCGGATTCTCACAGAAACTGTAGCTGTAATTTCGCCCAGCATAGTTGCAATATAAATGATATATATGAGCTCTGTGGGTGTTGAATAAAAATGTGCCAGAGAAGGCGACTGCAACAGGGATGGGCTAGTTAGACGGGTGTGTTCGCTTACGAGTTGCCAGCCTTTATTTATATTTTTGAAATAATTTTGTAGCTATAAATTGTTTTCTTTAATTCTTATGAAAATTTCGTCGTCTTTAAAAGCCTTTTGGCAAAATACAAATTGCAAGCAAGTCATTTAATTTGGTCATCTGTTCGCTTACACTTAAAATATTATTCAGCGGTTTTAAAAAGCAGTTATCGGGGCTCACTCCAGGGATTTAAAGCAGATTGTGAAAAACAAATCATTCCCTTCAGTGCTTTTTTTTCCACATTATTATTTTTATTTATTTGAATTATCACCACAGTTGCGGGTCGTAATCTAATAAACGTAACGATAACTTTAATTGAGCAACTGCCACAGGCACACATTGCTGATGAATTCAATGAAGTGAAGCTCGGGAAAGGCCGAAAAAGAAAACAGGGGACTTGGTTCGAATTGTATAACTAATGTCCATCGAATGAACTCGTTAAGTGTTTAGGGATGCTTTTAAATGCTCATTACTAAATGCTCTCTCATTTCTACTTCACCGTTGTGCATTGAACCAGTAACAACATTTAGATAAACCACTGTGAAAAGAATCAATGAAAATATTTGTGTCAATTTTAATTCCTTAGCTTTTTAAGTTTGCATTTTCTGTTTTGTAAACATCAACCATTTTATTGTATGAACAAGAATTAACTCCTGTTTACTGATGATGTGTTATGTCAAATTTATGAAACAATATTTTAATAAAATTGGTATTAACAAGCTGACACTTGAAAATTTTTTCAGAATAATTATTATAATAATAACTATAACAATAATTATTATTATAATCATAATTACTATAAAATTACTTATTATAATAATAATTATAATAATAACAATAATAATTATAATAATAATTATAATAATAATAAGTATTATTATACTAATTATAATAATAATTATAATAATAATAATTATAAGTATTCTAATTATTACTATAATTATTATAATGATTATTATTATTATAATAAATCTAGTATAATAATAATTATTAGTATTATAATAATTAATATAATAATTATTATTACATCATAATTATTATAATAATTATTGTTACTATAATTAATATTATAATAATTATTACTATAATAATAATTACTATAATGATAATTATTTCTATAATAATAATAATTATTCTTATTATTATTCTAATTATTATTATAATAATAATTTTACAAATTATTCTAATTATAATTTTTATAATGATTATTATTATAATTAATCTAATATCATAATTCTCATTAGTATTATAATTATTATTTCATCATAATTATTATGATAATAAGTGTTACTACAATTAATATTATAAGAATAATTATTACTATAATAATAATTATTATTATAATTACTATTATTATCATAATTATTATAGTAGTAGTAGTAACGTTATGGGAGTTAGAAAAACAAATCGGGAAATATAGCCATAAAAACACACCACTCTCTGCCTTAGGTCTTCCCGGTGACTTGGAAGGTATTATGACCATAACAGAAATGGAAATATTATGATAACTATTAACAAAAGGATTGACATAATATTTTTCAGCTGTTAAAAGAGCTCGATTTAAGAAAAAAGAAAAATCCCAATGTTTGACAATATTATACAAAATGTAAGTTAAATGCTTTTTATCAAATTATATTTGTACAATTTCTTCAAGTATAGAATATATGAATCTAGAAAAAATTAGAAGTCTTTGTACAAACGTTGCTTGTCTACGATTGTGTAAACATCAATCATTTTATTAGATCAAAAGGAATATACTCCTGTTTTCTTATAACGACTGATCAAATACAATAATTGTGGCATATGACCAATAAAAGGGGGAGGTGGGTCAAGGCGGGTCTAGATTATACCTAGCTAACCAGATTCATGAGGCATTCATTAGTTAAAATTTATTCATTCAAAATAAGAATCTATCAGTCACCATTCGCTCCTATATATACCAAAACATTACACACACACACACGCGCGAGCGCGCGCGCGCACACACACGCGCGCACACACACACACACGCACACACGGTCCATACTGAAAAAAACATGACTTAAAATTTCACAATTGTCTAAAAATTGTATCAATGTTATGAAATGATGGCGGGAGGTTGATGACGCCGAAAACAAACTGAAAAAGAAAGACCCGCCCACAAAAATAATAGTTGTCGCCGTATTCTGGTTCCTGATAAAATCTCACTAATGGAGGGGGTAAGGATAAAAAGCGTTGGAAAATTCAAAATACTGATCCAGTCGAGATGAAAATGGCAGGCCAGGACAAAATGGGGAGGTTGGTAATCTCGACTAGGATCGTAGTGAAAAGCCGGGCACAGACGGGGAACAACACCTAATCACATTATGTAGGTACACAAAAAGAGTCTTAACCAGAGAGGGCTCCACAAGAAACCGCACTGTTGTGACATGGGGTGGCTTAAAAAATGAAGATCAAGGTTTGTCTTGTAATGAAAAAAAAAACAAAAAACGCTTGAACTGGTTATGAATGCAACAAAACGAATGAAACGCCATCAGCGTGAAGCCATGCAACTGAAACGTGCGTAATATGATGGTGATTTTGTTCATCTTGAAATTTTCCGTTAGTTGATGAATTATTAAGAGGAATTAATCAAACAGCTTAGTAAAAATCTTATGGAATTCTTTCATTCTGTTCATTGCTCCGGGCCATGAAGTTAGCAATCTCCCTATGTAACAGTAAGCAGTTTAAGGGTCGACAGGTCTGTAGATGCTGATTATTTTTTTCAGAATGTGCACCTTAAAATGTTGTCGAAATTACAGTCGTTTGTAATTAAATGTTCTGCTAGCCCTGTTAATGTGACATTCTATCTGAAATCATATATGTGGCCATTGAATCTTTTATTTTTTTCGTTGTGCAGCACACATAACTCAAGCCATGTTCAGTATATTGGTCGGCGTATAATAACTGGGAATCAGTACAATGACCAAACTATTTTTCTTTTAATCTTTGATAGAATTAACTTGAATCATGTTATTGAAAAACGCACAAGGCTTTATCTTCTATGAATATTTTCAGGAGTACAATTATCCGAAACTCTAAAATGTTGTTTTGAGTGTGGAGGCTTACATTTGTTAAAATCTTTCTAATGTTATTTCTTTTGAAAGAAACTATATATGGGTTGGGGAAATCTCTTTAAAATGCGGATATTTTTGCGCAATGTGTTCATAACTGTCGTTTAGTATTTTCGAAATTCCAGCAAATTTTTGGTGCCAATTGATGACTATTTTTATTGTGTTTTTCGATGTTTTCACCTGGTATGACATTATAGTAATCTTCATTTTTTGGTATGTTATTCGCAATTTGTTTCTTGATAGCCGCACTTAACATAAGACCGAATGTAATTATTAGCATGATTCCAATAATCTTTTATCACCGTGAAAATTCGCTTTGTTAATAAAAATTGGCACTTCGGGCTTGATTTTATCGTGTGATACTGATGATCAGAATGGTGATATAGGCAAATGTGCGATGACATAGGTTTGCAAAATTAAACTCGAAGTGTCAATTTTACGCAATGCCATTAGTCATCTTTTTTTTTTCTTTTCTGGACAAAGATTGTAAATATTTTCCAAATGTTCTTTATATTCGATGGCTAGACTTTTAGATATTATTAAGAATTTTCTTCAAATTTTTAATTCTAACTAAATTTGCAGATTTGTATGTGTATCTAAATTTATGAAAATATTTTCTTTTTTCCAAACACGGTCAGACATTGTGACCGTGTTCATAGTTGATTTTATTGAATTTTGGCTATTCTATTTTGTTATTATCAATACTTTAATTATTTTTAGTCTTTTACATGTGGATGAGGCTATTATAAATTTATTTTCTACGAGTATGTTGCGGATGAATGTTGGTAGCTTTCCGTGTTTGTTTAAATTTGTCCTAAGTGTGGTATGATCAGAAAGATGCAACGTGAGTCTTCTGGATAGACATGTAGTGGTATGCCCAATATAATTATTCAGGAATTTAGTTTGAGCAGGATTACCATTCCTTCAGGGGATATGAATTCATGAATAATATTGGTCCTCTGTCATGTGGATCGTCCAGGTGAGCTGTGGCTGTAAAGGTTAGCTGTTTTAAATTGTTTAAAGCAGATAATTTAAGTTTCTTGTTTTAATCAACTGTGGTAGTCTATTTCTTTATAATATTTCTGAGGGAACTTCGTCCTGCTTGTAGTTAATATGCATTTGATTTTTATAGAAAATGATAATGTTATTGTTTATATCTGTATGTATAGTTGCAGATTTATATTTATAAAATCTACCAAAGATTGTAAGAAAGACAAGAAGTAAGTTATTGCAAAGTTACTGGATGTTATGAACTTAAAATTAAGAACATCAGAAAAATATTTCTGAGCCAAATTAAAGATTTAGTAAAGACACGTGATTTTACAAGCAAAAATATATTTCGAAAACGGAAATATATAAGCGTGAAATGAGGCTGAATTTTAAGATTTGATAAAAACAACAAAGCAATCAAACCACGGGTTTATTTTTGTTATTTGACTAAAGATATGTCTATATTTCTGAGATGAGGTATTATGTACATTATTTATATTATTCGGACTATTGTCCTCATCTTTCTTGTCATATTTATTACAACGTTTTGGCCTTTCAGTATCTGTCTATATTTCTGAGATGAGGTATTATGTACACTATTTACATTATTCGGACTATTGTCCTCATCATTGTTGCCATATTTATTACGTGTCGGCCGTTGTACGCTCCGGCCTTCTTCAGGTGGTTGGAATGTCGAACTTAACACTTTATTTCGCTCACTGGAGTAGACTGTTCTAGTTCCGCGTGTCATGTTTAATGGATGTCAGTTATCTCCTGAGCTGACAATATGGGAACCAGTAATAAGGAGTTCCAGCGAAAAGCGATAATAACAACCAAAATTTGCAATATGAGCTCTGGTAAAATCATGTAATGATAACAGCAAAAAATTGCAATATGAGCAATGGTAAAGATGGTGGCTGAAAACATCAGGTTTAAAATACCCAGAAATTCATACATACATATCCTCAAGGACACATGGCAGAGTGGATAAAGGCGTTGGTTAGATCCAGTGACAGGACCAAAAAACTGTCAGTTCAATACCCGGTTAAGGCAGTGGGGAACTTTCAGAGGGAAATTAACAGGAAATAATTGATAACTGATATCCATTAAACATGGAACATTCTACCCCAGTGAGCGAAATAAAGGGTTAAGTTCGACATTCCAACCAACTGAAGAAGGCCGCAGCGTAGAACGGCCGAAACGTTGTAATAAATAAGGCGACAAAGATGAGGACAGTTGACTAAAGATATTAAACAACAAATAAAGACTTGTATGTTGGAAGAAATCGTACTCAAAAACTGATTCAAAAACAATAATTCGTATTAATGAAGAGCTAGATTGATTCCAGCTCATGCGATCGAATCAATGTAGATCTTTCACAGATTGGGCCTTTCACTGAAATTGTCAATTAATAAGAGGTACCAACCAACAGGGGAAGGACAAATAATGATTTAAGCTGTCAAAATATATAAAAGGTGACCATGTTGCCAAAATAAATGCAAAAAATATTTGGTTAAGTTTTTTTTTTGTTTTTTTTTAGTTTGCCCATGGGCCTTTACTCTAATGGAGGTAAGAAATTACAACTATGCTCTCTGTAAAACTATTTTCCTAACAAAGAAATCATTTTTGAAGACAACGAATTAGCCGGGAAATACACAGTTTTTCAGATATTTATCGAATTGAAAACAATTTTTCTTTGGACAAGAATGAAAAGAGACGTTTATGGGAACGAAAACAATATTCAAATCTTTCAGAAAAAGTAATGCTTATAATGTTAAACAAGAAACAATATAAAAGATGACAAAATCACTGATTAAAGGGGAGGTTATATATTAACAAGGAACCTATACAACTAGTGAATTACTTAAGACAAATCTATGAAATAAATTGTAATTCAAAGACGTTTATGCAAATTAATTGAAACATAAAGAATATTGCGTTGTTTACATGTTTTTGTATTTTCCAATGAAACATGACCCAGTGCACATGTTAGTACTTCGTATGTCCATTCCACGAAGTCGTTCCGTGCAGATTAACCACATATTCTCGATTGGATTTAAATCAAAGGACTTTCCGGACCACTTTATAGTACTTTGATTTCCTCATTGTTAAGTCTTGCCATTGTGTTCGTGCAGCGTTACAACTTTCGTACGCTTCATTGGAGTAATGTCCGTCGCAGACAATAGCCATAGGACAACTAATCGACAGACGAGACAATAGTGTCTAGATGGGATGAAAATCTGATGGAATTACGGATGACGCAATATTTTTCAAGGCCAAACAAGCTTCATCATACACCCCGTAAATAGATTGATATCACTGCACACCGCTTCAAATGACCTAATCTGTGGAAAAATAGAAATCGATTACGCCTTGTCAATCCATTGGGTCTAAAACTGACCTTATGTTTAAAGAAAGGTTGTTACAATTAAGGTACACAAGGATGTATATTCTGGATATATATATATATATATATATATATATATATATATAGATATATATAGATAGATAGATAGATAGATAGATAGATAGATAGATAGATAGATAGATAGATAGATGCTTCTGATTTCGGTGTCACATATTCTGTCTGTTAGACTTAAGATACATCTTGATTTTTGGTTAAATTTACTACATATTTACCCTATAATATTTACCCTATAATATTTACCCTATAATATTTACCCTATAATTACCCTATAATATTAAAAGAAAACGATAACATTCAATATTTCTGATCTTGTCTTTCATTTTTAAATTGATTTTAGAATTTAAATGAGATCGATTAGTTTTATGTCGCATCTCTACATGATCTTTGCGGCGGTGATGCGTACATTATTTTCTTTTCGAACTTTCAGACATGTTTTTCAGCTCTTCTCTTTGAATTTTATTTTTTTAGTTAATCATTCCCAAAGCCATAATGACGAGGAAACCAATTAGGATCGAACAAACTGCACTTGATGTGGGCTATAAGAAAATAATGTTAACAAATGATGCACTTCATCACCAGACCCATACACGTCTGTGATGGTAGAATGTTTTGAATGTTTATTGGGAAATCTCTCTCTAAATGTCCATGCAAATGGACTTTTAGAGAGAGATTTTAGATAACTTTCTTCTTCCTGAACGAGTGGAACTACGGCCTTCTATATTCTCGCCCCTGCAGTTTCTAAACGACCCCTCAGCAAAATTGGCAAATATATCAGAGTGTGATAAGTTGGAAATATTGCACTTATTTAGAATAATCGAGGTTATACAGAGACGGAATAAATTCCAATAACCAAAAAGAATACTATTGTTAAAAAAGTTCTTAATACAGAGTAGAGTAAATATAATTTATTCGAAAATTATAGCATATATATTTTATAAAATCAATAGCCATTTTGTTTCTAAACTTCTGGTGTCTTATCAAGTGATGGTGTTGAATGGAGAATAAAGAGTTTTTTTTTTCATGTCAACCATAGTAAAAAAAAAAAACTCTTCTTCATTAAACACAATTACTTGATAAGACACCAAAATTGTTGAAAAAAAATAGCTACATTTCTAGTGATTTTATAACATATTTATGCTATAATTTTCAAATACATTATATATATATATATATATATATATATATATAGACGGATTAAAAATTCTCATTTAAAGAAATTCGGATTACTAACACAAAAAACAGAAAATGTCTCATATTTAACATTGAAAAACATAAGGAAAAAATTAATTATTTTTAATAATATGTGGAAATCTCCGCTTTTACCTGAAGACGGTCGCGAGACCAGAAACACGTGTAGTAAAATTATGGAAAATAAAGCATAATATTTTTTCTAAATAAATCCACATTACAACGAAAAGCGTTTGCGCCACCTCTCTTCTATTCTTTTCAATATACATACTTTTTCTCGTTGGAACCACTACAACCTCTTTTTTTATATATATATATATATATATATATATATATATATATATATATATATATATATAATTTTTAAAAGAATCATGTATAATATTTTCTTTCCCACCAATAAACTTTTGTCCATTGTTTTTGTTTGTAATTTACCTCGATTTAGCTCTGTGGAGCGAAGTACGAATCCAGTTCATTTAAATATTTTTTTATCCCCACCAATAAACTTTGGGCATTATTTTATTGTTTATATATATATATATATATATATATATATATATATATATATATATATATATATATATTTCGTTGTATACATACTGAAAAATTTCTTTTCAGTTCATTTGATGAGGGATAAAAAAATGGATGTATATTTCATTTAATCCGCCACCGATATGTTTCAAATACCGCTTGATTTTATTAATGGGCTAATTAAATATCATGCAATAACATTAACATTTTTCGGAAGATTAAATGAGTTCTTAAATTTGGATACGTATATATGTGCGTTCCGGGGTATTTATGAGTGTATGTATGTTTGTATGTATATGGATGTATGTGAAAGTATGCGTGTGGAGACCCACACTCACACACACATGTGTATATATAATATAAAAGCCTCATACACTAATATTCCATGGTTATAATTTAGTACATCAGAATCTTAATCACGATCCAATTCACCAGACCCACAAATTCAAAAAGAAATCGGTAATATAATTCCGGGTATGAAAAAAAAAAAAAAATTTTTAGTGAGAGTATATGTGTGAGAGTGGGAAACAAGTGTGAGAGGGAAATGTCTGAAAGCTCTAGAGAGAGGGTGTAAGAGAAGAAAGAAGAGCAGGAAGGCCTAAAGGTGAAGGTGGGAATTAAATTTTAACAGAGAGAGGTTTTAAAGAGAGGAGTTAAATAACGCTTTCAATGAGTGAGATACATATATATGCATAAATCGCTATCGATTGGCTGACCTAAAATTAAAATTAAAAGACAGACACCGGAATCGCACAATATTGTATCTTTATACAAGTCAAGGTCAATATACCTATTCTACAATAAATTTTATATAGTAATATATAGTATATATACTTTAGTATATATTAAAATTGAAACAGCTAAATATCTTCTTTGTGTTGTTGTAGTTATTGGTTCGGATTCGTGACACAAGAAAAACAAAATTCTCGAACCAAAATTTGGAACGTGCTAGAAAGAAATAAAAAATTAATAATCAAAAAAACAATTTAGTCTTTCCTCTGAATAATAGTTTAAACATTTTGACGATAAAACTTTGTTTTTATCATGTTTCGGGACTTTTGGCATGGTCTATTTTAGATCATTTCTGTAAGTTCCTTTTGCGTATGTGTGTATGTGTATGTAGGCGAGCGCGTACGCGTGCACGGATATGTAGCGATTCATGCAAATTTACGAGTTGCAAAAGCATAAAGAAGGAAATTGTTCTTTTTTATTGCATCATATTAACATGTTTATATATTTTTTGAGGTTTAAGAAATGTGTGGAAAATCGAATTTGAATTAAACTGGTTATCATCAACACAGAGGCGCCTTTGATATGACAATGTCTAAAAGAGATAACATTTTTTTCATTTTCTCTCTTGAGATTCTTATATTAAATTACGACTCTTGTTGCGATCTTCATCTTCCCAAAGTTTGCTTGTATACACATATGATATATATCTTGCGGATAGGCTTTCGACAATCAAAACAGGCATTGTGTTTTTTGAAGAAAATTTATTCAAAGAAGAAAAATATTTTCCCAAAAGAATAACCTTTTCGAAAGTTTCTTAATTAAGTTGTATACATTTATACAAGTAATATATATATATATATATATATATATATATATATATATATATATATATATATATATATCCAAGTACAGGATTGTTGTATACGGAATAAATTCCAATAACCAACAAATACGTTTCTAAAAAGAGTGCTCACTACAGAGTAGAGCAAATATAATGATTTATTCGAAAATTATACCAGACTCCTAACCATTCTTTTGAAGAGGAGTATAGGTTTCACTACTGTGCCTTGCTTAGGATTGGGTTTCCGGTTCGATCTGAAAGTCTATCATTTTACTCCGAATAAACTCTTGACTATTAGTGGTATTCATAATCGCATTGTTTGGATTGTAATGTTAATCAAAAAAATAAAATAAAAACGAATAAGTTTACTTTCTTCAAACCGGGGTTTGACAGGTTAAATTCCGACCATACGTAAGTCATAACGGGTTGATTTTTTCAATGTTTTTTTTTTTTTTTAACTCAGAATTAGCAGGAAAAAATACGAATGTAAAAACTAGGAAACACATTAAAATATCTCTTAAAAAGGTGGGATGAGAGTCGCTAGACCAACTCTTTAAGCGAAAATTCTATGTAAGGATAAAAATACCAAAAACAAATTCTTTTCAACAGAGCGAAATGTTTGACCTTCTAACCAATCTAATCTATTTTTTTTTGTTGTTCGTTGAAGTCCTTCTAGAAGACGAAACGCATTAGACAGAATTTTTTACACTTTACCCGTCAAATGACTTACATTGTTATGATATATAGAAAAGTAGTTATTTTATATACATCTCTCTCTCTCTCTCTCTCTCTCTAAAAGTGCTTAAGTTTCAAGTCCAAAGAAAAAAAAAACGATTAAAAGACTAATCGTAAAGTGCTGAATACATTAAGTTGAGCAAAAACTAAAATAATCCTAAGAAGCCAGACAAAGCTACCTAGATTTCACCTAAACGGATCTATGTATATATATATAAACTAAAATAATCCCAATGAGACACGCAAACATACATAGGTTTCACCTAAACGGATCTCCAGGGTAAAACTGGCCAGTTTTACCCTGACGATCCGTTTAGGTGAAACCTAGCTATGTTTGCGTGGCTCATTGGGAATATTTAGTTTATTTATTATTTATATATATATATATATATATATATATATATATATATATATATATATATATATATATATATGTATAAACAATCGAAAAATAACATTTAAAATTTTATATATTAAGCCAGTAGATAAAACAGAAGCACCACATATAACGACATATATATATATATATATATATATATATATATATATATATATATATATATATATATATATATAGATAGATACATACATACATACATACATACATCCATAGATAAAACAGAAGCACCAGTATAACGTTACTTAAAATGGCAATTCATGGACACCACTCGTCAAAATCCCTCATAACAATATTCAATAAATAATAATATTTTCTTTAACAAACCAACTATATTTCCATTTTGTAAGAAAAAAAAACACACTTGAACTTTACCACATACATTATGTGTGGTCTGCATATGTTCAGGAATTCTAAAAAGGTCTCTGTCAGTTTTGATATTTCAGAAATTTACATCTAATTATGGTAGAATAATGAAGTAAATAAATATACTACCTAATTTCTAAAAGGTTTTAGAATTTCTTTATTTTTATTTTTTTTTAACTTTTTCATGTCTAACCTTTACTGAAAAGTATCAAGAAAAAACAAGTGATTATGTCCACAGTTTAAATTGGCTAATGTCTGTAACAGAAGTAAAAATAGATGACAAAATATATTTGTTTTCAATACTTGTCATAATTATATTTTATATAGAATGGAAGCTTTCAAAAATCTGCCCAAAGAATATATATCAAGGAGAGAAATGGTTAGAGAAATACGAGGGTGTGGAATATTTCTCGATCAGAACCACTTTCCAAAATCTGGTCAAATTATAAAATGCCGGAAGTTTTTAAAAAACTACTTGGTCGAGCCTGGAAAAAAGAATCTCGTAGACAGAGAGAGAGAGAGGGCGAAGAAGACAGACAGTCACTGAGTGAGAGAGAGGGCCAGAGAAACAGTGAGAGAGACAGAGAGAGACAGTCAGACAGAGTGAGCAAGGGAGAAAGCCTGAGAGTGATTGAGTGAGCGTGTGAGACAGACAGTGAGACAGAGTGTGTGGGGGACAGAGAGTGAGTGAATTAGACAGAGAGTGCGTGAGACAGAGAGTGAATGAACGAGACAGAGAGTGAGGGAGTGATACAGAGAGTGAGGGATACAGAGAATGAGTGATAAAGAGAGAGTGAGTGAGACAGAGAGCGATTCAGTGTGAGTGAGATAGAGAACAAGTGAGCCAGCCAGCCAGACAGAGAGTGAGTGAGTGAGGCAGGCAAAGAGTGAGTAAGTGAAACAGACGGGGAGTAAGTGAGAGACGGATACAGAGAGAGAGACGGATACAGAGAGAGAGAGAGAGAGACGGATACAGAGAGAGAGAGAGAGAGACGGATACAGAGATAGAGAGAGACATGGATACAGTGAGAGTAACTGACATAAGAAAGCGAAAACATAATGATATTAAAGGTGAAATACCTAGATAAGGGTCATGTGTAGAATGTTTATTACTCGAAAGAAATAAAGATATATGACATTTCTTACCTAACTAAAATCAATCTCAGTCAAAGCATTTGGATCTGCGTATTGTGCGGACCGAATGATGTAATTTAATATTATTTAAATTCAAGCTGTCTGGTTACAAAAAAGTATAAGATTTATTTGTATTATTAGTTTTTGGCGTTAATCTCGTATTCTGCCTAATTTAGCGGATAAATTCCTCCTTGGAGGAGTGTCTAACGCAGGCTTATCATCTCTCAGTTGCGTTTCTGACTTTGGGTAGATTACACTCAGGAGCTTCTCTGTCAAAGGAAAGAGGAGCAACTGAGAAAATAATACTGAAGAGGTGTTCAGCCCTGGGGAACAGCTGCCCGAGGCTGCGCCCTCCCATTGCACCAGAAGGAGGGATCAGTGCTCGCATCGAGGGGAATTTTTGTCCATTGCCCGGGTGCACGCGCTTCGGTCCCCACTTTAAAAAGACCTTGTGCCACATCTCGTCCTGGTGGGGGAACGAATAAACACCGTATTCTGCCTAATTTAAAAATGAAAATTTATCCTAGGTATTCATAAATAAGGAAAAAATATATGATAATCTTAAAGGTTTCTTAGTTCAACCCACATTTCAAAATAAATAATCTGATGTTTAGTGATTGCATTATTGATAGTAGAAAGTCTTTCAGTCTGATAAATATAAACTGACACTGCATGTTGCATAAGGTTGCAGATTTTTCAGTTTCATGCAGCTGCCATGGAGAGGGACGTGGACGATAAGCCCAAGACAAAAAGATGAAAACCTCCTCTATTCTATGAAATAATCATGAAATATCAAAATATTCTTCATCCAAATCAGTAAATCATATTTAAAACTATGCGCAGTATTATTTCAGGAATATTAAATTCTGATGAAATAACTCTGTCCTTGTAAACACACTTTCTTGATTATCTCATCTAGTTTTATCTTTATAGCATTCCTGTCAAAGTATATTTGCAAATATTTTTCGTCATACAATAAAATATTGACAACTGCTGACCGCTAGAAATCCTTTAAAATGATATGCTTTTTAAAAGTGAATATGTGAAAATCTCTTCATATTTTTTAAATCCGTTCAACCATAGCAAGGCAATAAAGCCACAAAGACGCAATGGTTTACTAAGTCTAAATCAGAAGGAACAATAAAATAAGAGGCATTAAGAAGACGGAAGATGCCGAGTGACATTGCACTTAAGTTTGTGAAGATCAAAGTTTATTTGAAAGCAAGGAGCTAGAAGAGACTTTCACAATCGTGAAGTCCGAGAAAAGAAATTGTTAATATAAGACTGTATCAGGTTAACATAATATGAAGAATTATGCACCATATTTTAACAGTCACATTACCTTTTCGGTTACGTTGAGCGAATTGTCATCGAATGACATAATGCATTGCTGATATTTTTGCCAAAAATGTATTACATGTAATATTTTTTTTTCAAAATTGTATTACTGATAACATTCTTTTTCCGAAAATGCTTTGCTGGTAATAATATTTCCTACAAAAATTCATTTCTGGTAATAATATTTTCTTCAGAAAATCATTGTTGGTATTAAAACCTATTTTTACACTTTCATAATGTTTTGAGCACAGTTTATAGCTGAGACGCGAACAAGTGTTACCAGTCCGGGTCATGAACACCTGCAATTAAGGTGGTTCCACGCTCCTCAAACCCTCCTGATCAGAGGCCTTGCTGTTGAATGTAGTTTATCGTCTTAACCAAGACGCAGTTGTAGTTTATAGTCTTACCCAGGCCGCCTCATTTGAGGCAGGGTTGGTATTACCCCTCTGCAGAGGTGCAGTCGTCGTATTCTGAAGGCCCAGCCGAGAGGGCGTTGAAACCTTGGAGATGACCATCTTCTTGAAAATAGTTAAAAAAAAGGAGAAAGTGATGCTCTGCGGATATGACTGAGGTATCCTTCAAGTTCATATCATCTCTTAAATAAATGGGAAAATGGACTATACAACTTCTCCCAGAAGATCTTACGGATACATGCTACGTCAAGTGGCAGAATATCCAGCGGCCCCGCAATACCAACGTCTATTCGAAGCCTGCTCTCTTGGATGCTTCTTTTTCTTTGTATGTGCCATGTCCCTTCAGGACGTAGGTGATCATGGCTGTCCACTTCCCCCTATCCCTTGTCGCTCTCAATAAGTTTTGTCTCTTTGCTTCTTCCCTCAGGCCATGTTTTGTTATCCATTGGCTTACCCCGCTAGTTATGTCATGCGTTGTTTTTCCTTGTCTCTCTTTCCCTCTATGGGCACCTTGACGTGGTGTAATGGTTAAGAAGCTCGTCTCGCTAGAACTATTACAACGGAATAGTGAGTTCAATCCTCACTCGGTGCCCCATGCATTCGGTCTTGTGCCACATATAAGCTGCGCTTAGAAAATCATATTTCACCTTGTGCCAAAATTTTTGTAATTTTACAAAATAAATATCCTCACTTTTCTCCATTCTCCAAGCCCTTCTTTCTCATTACGTGTCGCAGAAATTTCAGCTGCCTCTTCCTGATGTTAAGCATAATCTTCCTTCTTGTTTGCATTCTCTCCAACACCTACTGGTTGCTCACACGCTCGATCCATGATATCCTCAACATCCTTCTGTAGACCCATGCCTTGAGTCTCTTCTTCATCTTTGAGGAGACCGTCCAACATTCGCTGCCGTAAAGGACAGATGTCACGTAGCAGCTCAGCACACTTTTCTTTGTTACCTAAGAAATCCTCCTGAAATACTCTGCCTAGCTATTGGAACGCGTCTTTGGCGATTCCAATACGTCTTCGAATTTTAGCGTCGCACTTACCATTCTGTCGATAACATTCTTAATTGTAACATTATCTGCATGACGTAAAAGAGAAAATGTCCATTTTAAGGATTAGGGACATATTCACTAGTAATCAGACACAGGTGTTGGATATATGTAGTATTTCTAAAACATTTAATAGGTTCAATTGATGATTGCAAATATCGAGTCAGTGATTGCATTGAGACTACCAAAAAAAGTGGGAGTGTATGGTGGTTGTGGGTACCAATTCATTCGACCGTGAATATGCTTCTTTTTCACTGTCAAGTAGTTCTTAGTGTTTCCTTGCTAAGGGCATCAAAAACAGTCAATTGATACCACATTCTCTTCTTCTTAACGCCAGGAGACGAAATCTTGCTCCTCGCGAAACGATATATAATTTGATTTTATTAAGAGGCAGAGACAGGTCATATCGAGCATTTTGGTCCCATGAAAACCGCAGACACGATCTTAGTGAATAATCGGCTCGAACCACCACAGGACACACCAGCCTTTCGAGTTCAATAACCAACCACGAAATATATTGTAGAAATACCATAGGAGACAGTCAATGGTTTCTTTTTTCTGCTTTTCCAACTTGAAAATATCTACATTTTTAAATAGTTTTTTTCATTGTAAAAGTTTGTTTTATATATTTCTCATTAAAGTAAGTAAAAGTCCAGCTGTTAAGTTAAATCATTACTTAAATTAAACCTTAATTAGTAATTTGTATATCATCTCTTGTTTTCTCTGCGACGTAAATGTTGCTACATTTTGAAGTGTGGAACTATTCCCTGACAATTTTGTTTAAATTTCTTATGAACAGTAATTTCTACATCGTTAGCATTTTGTGGCCATTGGGAAAGTATCTTTGCCATTAATGAGGAAATATAAACGTTTAGGTGCATCTTTGAAAAAAAATGGAAATATGGAATCAAAATATAACAATATAAACGCTTTGTATCTAACAGAAATGGAAGTCAAATGAAGATAGAAAGAATACAAAATTAGAGGAACAAAAGTGAAAGAAAAAAGTAAGAAAGAAGGTGAAGAAGGTAGAACCTAAATAAGAAGAAGAAAGAGGTAAAGAAACAGTAAAGAAGGAGGAGAATAATAATTATAAAGAGAATAAGGAGAGGAATATTGTAAAGAAGTAGAAGAACAATGAGAAGAAGAAGAATTATAAAAGAAGAAGAAACAGAAGAAAGAAGAAGAATAAAGAATAAAGAAGAAGAATGTATAGAAGAGGGAGAGGGGCAAAAATATATAGAAGAATGAGAAGAAGAGAATGTATGGAAGAAGAAGAAGAAGAAGAAGGAGGAGGAGGAGGTAAAGAAGAAGGGGAAGAAGGAGGTAGAGAAGAAGGAGAAAAAGAATGAGAAGAAGAATGTATAAAAGAAGAAAAAGAGGAAGAGGAGAAAAAGAAGCTAGAGAAGGTAAAGAAGTAGAAGGAAAAGAAGAAGAAGAAGAAGAAGAAGAAGAAGAAGAAGAAGAAGAAGAAGAAGAAGAAGAAGAAGAAAAGAAGAAGCTGGTGGAGAAGTAGGTTATGGAAAAGGTAAAGATGGAAGTATAGAAGTTTAAGTATTTAAAGAAGATGAATGTGAAAAGAAGATAAAAAAGAAAAAATGCAAGAGAAAGAAAAGAATAAGGTATAAAGAAAAACAGAAAAGAAAAATAAAGGGGGAATTGTAATACAACAACAAAAAAACAAGAAAGAAAAAATAATGAATGAGGTACACTAAAAGATGGGCACAAAGGGGGTATCTGTCTATATACAACAACAAAAAACAAGAAAGCCATATTTATTAAAAAAATCTGTCTAATTTCTGAGAAAGAATATTCAAATTATTCTGTCCTATCGCCATATTTATTACAGTTTCGGCCTTTTATCATATATTCGGATGAGTATTATGTACACTATTTACATTGTCCCTCATCTTTCTTGCCATATTTATTACAAAGTTTCGGCCTTTCAGTATCTATCTATATTTCTGAGATGAGGTATTATGTACACTATTTTACATTATTCGGACTATTGTCCTCATCTTTCTTGCCATAATACAAAATTTCGGCCTTTCAGTATCTATTATTCTGAGGACTATTGTCCTCATCTTTCTTGCCATGTTTATTACACTGTTTTGAACGTTGTACGTTTTAAAGGGTTCAGTTTGACATTCAAACCACCTGAAGAATGATGGATGGAATGTCAAACTGAACTCTTTATTTCGCTCACTGGGGTAGACTGTTGCTAGGAAACAAAAATCTCCTGAGCCGACTAAGCATAGAAATGAATACAATATGGGAACCAGTAATAAGGAGTGCCAAAGAAAAACGATAATAACAACAAAAATTGCAATATGAGCTCTAGTAATAACATGTAATGATAACAGCAAAAATTGCAATATGAGCACTGGTAAAAAAAAAAGAAGTTTGCTGAAGAAATTAAATTTATAATACCCAGAAAGTTATATACATATGTCCTCAAGGACACTTGGCATAAAGGAGTAAATTAGAACCAGTGACAGGACCCAAAGAGTGTGAGTTCAATACCTGGTTAATGCAGTAAAGAAATTAGATTGGGGAATTATCAGGAGATAACTGATAACTGACATCCATTAAAACATGGCAGTTGGAACTAGAAACGTCTAACCCAGTGATTGAAATAAAGGATTCAGTTCGACATGAAGAAGGTCGGAGCGTACAACGGCCAAAATGTAATAAATATGGCGACAAAGATGAGGACAATAGTCCAAATAATGTAAATAGAACAGAATAGCAAAGCGAAAGAAAGAATGAGTCATGCAGGTAAACACTCATACAATGAAGAATTTTACAGGAAAATATAATCTGGGACCAATTTGCTCTCCGACCTTCTTCGTGGAAATTTCAAATTCGGTAGGTTTCAATAATGTCTTAATGTCTTATCATGAAATCATTAGTAATAAGTTTCCCAGCGTTATTCTACACAGTATCATTGAGACTCGTGATCACGTTCCAATCTATACTTCGATAATTGCACATTTGTAAAACGTATGAAAAGCGGAAGAATGCAGTCACAATTAGAACTACAGATTGTTTTGTTTTGAGTCTGCCAAAAGTTGTTTTAATTAGAACATTAATTATAAGACCTGCTGATTAGAAAAATATAACACGCGATTATACATTGATTTATTCTCACCAGATTCATCTCGTTTTTCCACAATGTTATAGACGATTAATCCCTACGGGAAAACTAGTCCGTACATATCAATAACAATAGAAAGAGCGCTCCAGAAATCAAGCCAAAATTGAATGACTGTTATCAAAATCTACGCATATGAATTTTTATTCTCATCTAGCATGGAATTTTATACTTCATAAAATAATCGTACAAGAAACACCAAAATGATTTTAATATTTTTTCCACGTATCCCTTCAAGCTAAAATATACTGAAGCTGCAAAATATTAACAAAGAGTGAAGGCGGCAAACAAAAGATTTGAATGTAAAAAGAAGGAAGAAAATAATGTTTCATGGAAAGGAACCGAATAATTAGCAAGAATTTAGGAAAATATGGAATGGAACATACAAGGCAGAATTGGTAAAGCGAAAAATTAAAAAGTTTCTAAAAATGAAAACATTCAAAGAAATTATAAAAACAGTTCCTTGATAAGGACGAGAAAATAGTGAGTTGGAAAAAATTATTTACAATTTATTAAAAAATATTGAAAAGTTTTGCATCATACAAAGGCACATTTAAAAGACGAATATAATTTACAAGGAAATATAATAAAAGACAACAGAATCGGTAAATACAAGAACAGGAAAAACATGGAAAATTGCTTTCGTTGTTCTTTTTAGCTGTATATATATATTTCTACTGATTATTCAATGCAGAAATGTAAATATTTTGTACATAATTTTATATCTTCAAATACAGAGATTTTGTAATAATATTATAATTCCAAGGCAAACATTTGTCATTCTAGGTATCGTTTGGAGACGATAAAATGTATTGATTTTTGATTTTAATGTAGTTGTATACATTTTAGTGCTGTAGTTTTGATAATTCTACCATAAAAATGTATTGTCTAATTTAATATATATATATATATATATATATATATATATATATATATATATATATATATATATATATATATATATATATATGCATGTTTCATTAAAAACCACAAGGTACTACTGTTAACTTTTAATTTAATTTTTCTTGTGTTCCAACAAGAGCTTTCCTTTCTAGACAATGGATATGTAAGAACTGTCCAAATGTTTTATATTTCGGAGAGCTTTCGGCTATACCTTTTGTCATTATCAAGGATGATTCGATTTTTCAGCTTAATTGAGTGTGTGCTTTATGTGTATGTCTTAATGTTTTTAATTTCATATTAAATATGTATATATGTTTATATATATATATATATATATATATATATTAGTCGTCAAAATATATATATATATATATATATATATATAATTCCCAAAGAGGGTAGAATCTTGGTAGAACTCAATGTCAAGGACGGAGTAAGAATATAATATAAAAGCTTTTTGAATTTGTATGTCTGATGATTTGGATCGTGAAAAGCTTTTACGATTCCAATGTAATAAATTATAACCATGGAATATTAGTGTTGGAGCCATTTTATATATATATATATATATATATATATATATATATATATATATATATATATATATATATATACACGTTTCATTAAATAATATAGACAAGTGTTGTCTATTTATTTTATGTAAATTTTTCGTAACATCTGATAAGTTTAATAACATTATCGTTGAACGAAGAAAGAAATTCACAATATTGATCCATATTTTTTAACATAATCTAAGCTTTCGGCTTACTTAAGCCATTATCAAAGATGTCAGTTACAACATATTAAACAATATACGGACACGACAGTGATGATAGTCTGTCAATGTTTACATAGATGATTTCTAAGCAACGATAAACACGCGTATATAAGACGCTAGAAGCGAAAATCGCACCGCATCTCATCACGTCACACATGACCAAACGAGAGTGAATTGGAGAATGAAGTATGGAAATCCGTTGGTATAAACCAATGGTTCTGTTACCAATTATAGACATTTAAGAATATTTGTAGTGATGCCATAATTGATTTGGTTTAGGTTGGGTTTCAACTGTTTGATGATATATATATATATATATATATATATATATATATATATATATATATATATATTGTCGGGTATTTTAATATAAATATGTAGTGTCGGTGATTTTACCATATGTATTTTCGGTAATTTGCAAATTTTACCATAAAATTGTGTTGCTGGCAATTTTACTATAAATATGTTCGCTGTTAGTTTTACCATAAAAATGTATTGCTACTAGTTTTACTATAAAAATGTATTTCTGGTACATTTACTATAAGATCTATGTTTTGCACTTTCGTAGTCTTTTGATTTTTGTTTGGGAGTTGTGATTATTTGACCATAGCAGAGACCACCTCGGATCAGCTTATTAAGAGGTGGCTATACGTTGCTGAAAAACATCCAATGTCCAGATCAGAGGCCTTGTGATGGATGTAGTTTCTCATAATACCCGTGAACTAAGACACGAGACAAAATATCAAATAGAGGAAGATGCTGCAAAAGAATCCGGTCAGGATTGAAGAAAATGAGTTCGAATGGAAAATTGGAAAAAATGGGAAATAATAGGAAATTGCTGTTACCTGGAGCGTTTTGACTATTCGTCCAAATGCTGTCACCTGGTACGTTTCATCCTGCGCCGTCTTCTGGTCGATCCGGACGATTTCCGAATTGGTATCATCGTCCGTCCGGATCGAAGGCTGAGAACTTAATCCACCATTTTCGATGACTTCGAGTTCGTCGTCTGACGGAGGCTTCCCCGTGAGCCTTTCATCCGATCTGCTAGTCGAAGCCATTTGCATTCATCAAATCGCCTTCCTGATACAGACAAGAAAACAGAAAGAAAAAGAAGAGAGAGAGAGAGGTAACTAGAAATTATTTAAAAGAAAAAGAGAACATCACTTCGGGACAATATAATTAAAGGGTAATCGCTTAGGAAATTATATCCGAGAACCGAATTGATTATACCGAATATAATTTTACTATCACCATAAGATAATAAGGATGATAGTGATATTTATTCTAACATATAGTGTGTATAAGTATTTCTAAACATTATCTAAAGTAAAAGATTCAAGAACTTTGTAAAATGAATTAAATATAGAAAGTTGTGTGCAAATATTACATCAACCTGTCACATCACATAAATGTACTTTACCTCACACCAGCTCTGGCGTAGTATGTCACAAGGGAAATTTAAATTGAATTGAAGATTCATTTACTCAGCTCTTAGTCGTATCTCCAATGTGACGATTCAAACATCACAGATTGATACTGATCTTTCCTCCTCTGCCTAGGGTCGTAGATAAAACCTTGTAGCTGAGCATAATCATGTAAGCACATAAACGTCGTTTACCGTAATTCCCCATGTATAATACGCAATTTTAGGAGTGCGTATTATCGATGAAGTCTTATTATCCATGGGAAATTACGGTACATCCATCAGCATGTGATTTATATGGTGTATAACTTAATTTCTCTCATTTAATCGTCGAAACGTCGTGGATATGACAACAAAGATGACGACATAAGTCCGAACAATGTAAATAGTATAAATAGTTATAATATCTCATCTCAGAAATCTAAACAGATGTTACGCGATTGTTTTGTTGATTGCTTTTATAATTAATTTCCTTAGTTATTAACATAAGAAATTGTCTGTCCTGAAAATGGTAATGACCATAGCATTTTGAACGCCGCTGATGCGTAAAGAGAATTACATAAGGGTATAAATGGAAGTAATCAATGTCAACAGTTTTCTTTCTTTATTTTGAAAATCTCAATTTTAATAGTTTCAAAAATATTGTTGCTCGTTTTGCTTAATTTACACTATTAACATTGTTCGGACAATTGTCCCCATCTTTGTCGTTATATTCACGACTTTTCGGTTGTTGTAAGCTCCGGCCTTCTTCGGGTGATTGGAATTTCGAACCACGCCCTTTATTTCATCCACCGGGGAAAAACTGTTCTAATTGCATGTGCCATGCTTTTTCTGAATAACTTAATTTCAGTTATTTCCATTTAGTGACTCATCTCACCAAGTTTATGTTCATCTCTCCTGTGGCCAGATACTGAAATCGCAACTGAGATATCCAGGAAAGGAATGGCACCTGGAATTAGAACAATCTACCCCGGTGGAATAAATAAAAGGTTCGGATCGAAATTCCAATCACTTGAAGAGGAGTGGAGGTTACAACGATCACAACGTCTTGAATATGACAACACAGATTAGGACAAAAGTCCAAATCATGTAAATACTGTAAATAGTTACAATGCCTCATTTCAGAGATATAGACAGATATCGTTTTGTTTTCTAAAATGTTTATTGTTTGTATCTATTAAGTGTTTGTCTGTGTCTATTCAGTCTTTGTATCTCTTTAGTTTTTGTTTTTGTGTTTATCTATTCATTTTTTGTATCTATTCAATTTTTCTTTAAGAAAAAGGTTTCATCATTAAAAAAGAAAGATATTTTGGTAAATAAAAAGTTTGCATGGACAAATTTAATTTTCAACGTTTCATTTAATACAAGCAACATCGTATATCCTCGCGTCTTGCAGTAGTATCTCTAACTTCTCTATCCAATCCATTAAAGAATTTACCGAATCACTTCTTCGAATGCTATTGCAATTAACATTACGTCAGAACACAACATGCCGTACAGGGAATAAATGTCTATCAAATGTTCAAACCTAGCGATCTGCATTAATTAGTACAATTTTATTAATACCACTTTACAGCAAGTCTAAATCTTTTTTCCGAATACACATGCTAGTCCTATATACAAGTAATTTTAGGATTAGTTAGAATATAAACGCACTTATTGAGTAAGGCGTTGAATTATCCGTACAGTACAATTAATTTCACTTAAAATAATTCCTTTTCAACTATTGAAGGATTATTTTATATCTAAATATATTCGAATAAATACTTGTAATCAATTTCTGAAATATTGCATTATAAACAACATTAACACATTAATACCCATCGTTCCATTTTATTCTTCTGTGCGCCGTGTCCATTTCGCTGGGTTTATAGATAGCTTGGCGGCACCCATATCCTCTCCAAATCCGCACACGGATTGGTGCGGCGATGGCCAATTTGACAAGTATATGGAGGAGCAAAATCAGTTTTCAAACTTTCAAACAAAGTACAGACTGTACAAATCGCTGGTAGTCTCCATTCTCCTCTATGGATGTGAAACATGGATATTGTTGGCAGATACAGAGAGAAGGGTCCAAGCGTTTGAGAAAAAATGCATGAGAAAACTCCTTTGCATTTTCTGTTGGCAACAAAAAATCCAATGAGTTTGTGGAAAAGGGCTGAAAGTTTTGTGGGACACCAGAGTCCTCTTATCGCTACTGTTAAATGGAGGAAAATGATGTGGTTTGAACAAATTACAAGGCACGACGGCCTGTGCAAGATCATCATACAAGGAACCATTGAAGGTAAATGTAGGAGAGGACGCAATGAAAAAAACTGCTTGGAACATGTTAAACAATGGACAAATATGAGAGTACGAGAATTGCTGATGGCTGCCGATGATAGACCGTTGTGGAAAAGAGTTAGTATGGTTTCTGCATTCGGATCCGTCCTACGATTACTAAAGTCAAGCGGATGATGATGATGATGAAAAAAATGTTTGTTATTTTGCTATCTATCTTAATACCTTCCCTGCCAAGCATTTACGCATGCTCGTTATGCAGCTTATGCATTACTGTCGCATTTACCCTAAATATTTCCTGTGAGTGTCAAGTTTTCTAAGCCCTCTATCCTCAATATGTCCTAGAAATTCCAATTGCCTTTTTGATGCTAAATATAAATGCCCTTTTTAATCCTATTGATATATAAAATATTTATATGTTCAGTCCATGGTAACCTTTGCTTTCATCTGCAGAATCAAGTTTCTGTTACCTCAAGTTTCTTAATTTGTGATGAAATTTTCCTGAAATCACTGCGATATTGGCGGAATTATATTACATTTGAGACATAATAGCCGACGCTTTTTTTTATGTAAAACTGTAATATCGAGTTTTTACTATTTATACTGGATTTTTTGGTAGGCATCAATGAATTAACGTTGCCAAGCATAGCATTATTCATACACCAGAGATTTACTTTAATTATTTATGGAATTTAAAAATATTTACCATTTATATCAGTGATTCCCAATCGATTTCAGGCCATGTCCTCTCCTTTGTTGACCTAGACGCGCGAATTTGGAGAGACGGGAAATATCCTGTATGCCAATTACACATTTAGATACATACACAGAAAATATTTTTTTATGTATGCCTACTGTATATGTATCTTATGTATTAACACTCAATAACAGTAACACTCTCGTTCAGACTCATTAGAAAAAAAAATTCACTGTTAATAATTCATTCTCGAATTGTCCCCTTATTCTGTTGGCATAGTAAGCCGAAGAGTGCACATCCTACGCTTGTCACACTAAAATATTACTATACCCCATCATTAATCTATATCATATTTTGATGAGATAGCTGAGCAACTTGTAGCAGAGTTGTAATTTTTTAAAATATCTATAAAGAGCGTGCACATTTCGTTAGGAAACACAACACGATTGCCTGCAAATTTAAAACTACGAATTAAAATTTCTATCTGAATTTCTGGGATGAAAAGTTATCCCTACAGTATTTGCATTCAGACTATTATCCTCATCTTTGTTGATGTTATCACATTGTTTCGATAGTTGTTTCATCCAGCCTTCATCGGGTTTATATCGATCCAAATAACCTACAAAGACCACTTTATTTATTGTCATAGAAACATTGTGGGAGCAACACCAAAGATAGTCACAATAGTCTGAGAGTAAAAGTGTAAATAATGAATTATGAATGCGTGTAATTCCGGATTTTACAGCAACAATTAAGCCGACCGTAGAATCAATAATAGGAAAATATCGTGATATAAAAGCCATTACAACTTCTCTTTGAAGGAGCCGTAAGGTTAATCTCTAAGATTGCGAAGAAGGACTGTGAATGTGAGGACGCTAAATTTGTATCAAATATATTGTTTACGATTTTTCAAACACTGGAGTAAATGTGTTACAATGTACGGTAAAAAAGGTGTTCAATAAACATGCTCAAATATTTACCGTCCAATGCACACCTTACCGCAAAAATCATCATTGCAAGGCCCGAATAGTGCTTGCATATACCTACTTTGGAAAGAAAAAGATTATGGAACTCAGATAAATTTGTTTCGTCGGAATCAGTCACAGCGAGTGTTGAGGGAAACCATGATCACGAGAAACGCCATCACCATTGTAAAAATGGAAGTAGCCCGGATAGGATTTGGGTATTTTATCATGGAACTGTAACGGGCCGTTCGTTTAAAATTATCAGTACCATGAAAAATGAAAAATGCCAAAAGAAAGAAATTGACGGATTGTGCTGGATGGCCTATTAAAAAATGGCTTTTTATTTTGCAATTTAACGATATTTAATGTACAATGTCGCAGGTGAAATTAAAAAAAAAGACTCAAAAACTGAATCAACTTTTTATATTGGTCTGCAATTCGTTGAAAACCTAATTCTATTAAAAAATGTATGGTAATATGTTAAAGTGGGGGGATTATTCAAGACAACCTTCAAATTTAGTAGAGTTAGAGCGGGTTGCTTTTGAAGAGAGAATATGCTGCTATAACGATCTAGTAGATTAATAACTAATCACAGAAAAATGCTATTGACCACAAAGTCTACACCATTGACTATTAGCTTACTCTTATGTTCATGATGTTACTACATTGAGTAAACTTGCGTAAATGGAATATCTACTAACTTTTACATATAGAGAATATGCTAATGGTATCATGTAAGTCAGTACTACGTGGTGCATGGTAGGGCCATCGGCACTAAACCGGTTCCTCCACTCCATCTACCTAGTGAGGAGGGTGGCTAGAATAACCGCAGGACAGACAAAAAGACCTGTCAAAGGGCGGATGGACATCTTTGAGATGTCAACGACCATTTAGCTATCTCTTCGCAAGGGCATAGAAATAATTTGGCTGGTTTCCAGTCGCGCCGTTAGCCTACTTGGAGAAGGAAACGGATATAAAACCTGCCTCATGGCTACACAAGATATCTTTCAACTGCTTTTCTCTGGGCAATGTGCTTTTGTGGTGAGGGTCGATGCAGTGCTGTGCATGCTGCATCCGACCTTAAAAGACGCACAGGCATTACTGAAATTATTACTCTGCACTATGTATGAGTGGTGAGAATGTTCGCTTTCTGATCATGAAATCTGGATTATTCGAATCTCATCATGGTAGACTTGTCGGGAATATGACCTTGATTTTAACGATCTGAAGGAGGTAATCTCAGCTCATTTGGAAAGTACCTCGAGACCATAGCACAGTTTGAGTCAAGCCTTCGGAAATAAAGTGGGTAGACGGAACGCTTTGTGTCATCGTGACCGAGGGTCTGATTGTGCTGGCTTTGTTCAGACTGCTGATCACACTAACGCTCTCTGTCCCAACTAAGGTCCGCTCTACGTATTTGCAGTATAAACCACAGGTGGGGTTTGTGAGTTTTTGAACACAAGCAAATGTGCCGGATCAGGCGTCTGCAACAGGGATTGGCTAGCAGCTATAATAGACAAACATCCTTAGATATGAGTGGCCAATATTTTTTTTATGCAAGCATGTAGGCAGTTATTCTGTCAACTGAAATATGTTTTGTTCTTGAATGATTTTTCGGTCGATTGATTATTCACCTTTCGTCAGGTGTATACACGGTCATAAAAGAGGAAAACATACTCATTTCACAATATGGCAACAGATAAAGTATTGCTAACATTATTACTGTTTAGTTCACGCGAATGGGAGTAAATAACAGAAAACAAAAGGGACAAGAGATATCTCCTTGAAAGATTCCTCGTCGAATATTTAAACATTTCGATATGGCAGTACCTTTGGTGTGATTTAGGTATAATGCGGTTTTTCACATTTTCATGTCATGTTTAAGGAAATTTAGTATCACAGAAGAAACTTTGTACATGTTAAAAGCCTTAAGGATCCAAAAGTATGTCAAACTATCAAAGGCTTTACGGTTATTTAGCCAAGTTACGCCGAGGTTGCTAACTTGTTTCCTGCAATTTTCTAGAGTCATTTTATTAATTAATAAATAATCTTTGAAACCATATGAACTTCAACATCTTTTCTATTCCAGGGAAAGAATCTTGTTTTCATCTAGGAAAGGGTACGTACACTTCGTCAGGAAAGATGTGATCAATTTACATCCGGTGGATATATATGTTATTTGCCTCTTGGGTTTTTGAATCATCTGTTTAATATAATACCTTCCGTGATCTATTCTGCAATTTCCTTGGGTCTATTAATTAGCACTGATTAATTTTGCGCAAGAGTTTCATGGATTGATAACAGATGATAGGAGCCAAAAGTTGTGCACCTTGTCATTTCCTGGTGTTTCCCTTTTGGGGGTTTTGTTCTCCCGTAAAAGTGACACTGTGTCACTAGATGGCAGCCTTTTGACTTCTATAACTGCTATTCTAAGTTCCCTGTAAAACATATTGGTTTATTATTATCATTATTATTATCATTATTATATTATTATCATTATTATTATTATTATTATTATTATTATTATTATTTGTGAATGTTATGTTTCCTGCTTTTTTCCTGTAGAGCCGAGTCCAAACTACAGTCCTCAGACCGACCCTATGTCATTTAATTGATAGCCCTTTTCTTAGTATATGGGATGTTCCTAATAGGACGATCTTCTGGGCAACTTGTATGTTGAAGTTACCTGGGACACTGTTAGTAAAATTGTCCATTCCTTTTCTCACGAGGCCCAGAGCTCCGATTATTATTGGTACAGTCTCGGTTTTCCATCTGTTAATCTCGATCTTCAAGTGCTTGTATTTGGACAATTTCTCGATAATTCTTTTATGGTGGTAATTCTCTCAGTTGGTACTGCTATGTTAGTAATCATAAACTGCCTGAATGTCTTGTCTTTTATTTCCCTGCCAGTTTGAATTGGCATGTCCCAGAGAATATTTACATCGTTATTTTTGGTGACTGTGTCTGGTTGGTAGTCATACCCCCTCTCGCTGTTTTTGATCTTCCTCTTCATGATCGTCTTGATATTCTTCTTCTTCTTCTTCTTCTTCTTCTTCTTATTATTATTATTATTATTATTATTATTATTATTATTATTTTTCCTCTGCAACTGAATTTCATATTTTGGCGTAATGAATCTTGCGGTAAAGGAAGGATGCATTACCGAATTTCCTACATTCAAATCTTTCTATTTTACATCGAGCATGTTTCCTATCTTTTCAAGCTTACACTGAAAGGAAAATTAGTATTACGCTTATTAAGCATACTTTAATCTTGAAGTATGCAGCGGAGTCTATGCATTCGCTGGCGATTGAACACACCTTAACAATAAACTGCATTGCGAGACTAGCCTATTAAACATATCGTTATGAAATAGCCATTACTCTCCATCTCTCGAGCTATCTCTTTAGCATACTAAACATGTGGGTGGTGGAATAGATAACAGGTAGAAATGAGTCTGTCTATATTTCTGAGATGAGGTATTATGTACATTATTTACATTATTCGGACTATTGTCCTCATCTTTGTCGCCATATTTATCACAACAATTCGGCCTCAAGGACACATGGCACGGTGGATAAAGGCGTTGGTTAGATCCAGTGACAGGACCCAAAGAGTGTGAGTTCAATACCCGGTTAAGGCAGTGGGGAACTTTCAGAGGGAAAATTAACAGGAGATAACTGATAACTGACATCCATCAAACATGGCACGTGGAACTAGAACAGTCTACCCCAGTGAGCGAAATAAATGGTTCAGTTCGAAATTCCAACCACCTGAAGAAGGCCGAAACGTTGTGATAAATATGGCGACAAAATGAGGACAATAGTCCGAATAATGTAAATGCGATAGAAATGAGAAATCAAACAAGCTGAGTTCAACTTCCCAAATACTCTTGGGAGAAATATGAATCCATCTCTTTTCTACCCCCACCACAGCGATGAGTGGAATAACGGGAGACATGAATCCCTATAGCCTTCGTTGGTGACCAGTCCTCGGTCGAAATAAACGGTAGCCTACTGCGGAAATTCGTCGGCCTAGTCAGGCATGAAGACCAAAGAGACATCATCACCCAAGCGTGTGACATGGCACTTGACTCACTTCGATAGATATTTGCTCGCGTACCCTAAAGAACACTAATTTATCTTTCTGCGGCATAACACAGAAAAATTCATAAAATTAAATATTCCATCTAAGTTAAAAATCTAGCCATTTTCTTATCTTTCTCTGGGAAGTGTTTTAACAGATGTCGGAAAGTGCGACATCGATATCCGAAGGCGCATTGAAATAGCGGAATATACCTTCCAAAACTAAGCAATGTATTAATAAACAGGAAAATGACGGAAAAGAGTATCGAACTGTTACGTAATATCAGTCATTCCATATGGTACTGAATGCTAGACATTTTCCACAGAGATGAAGAGAATTGAAGCAACAGAAATGTGCCTCTACAGAAGGATACTGAGACTACCAGAAACCGAACATATGATCGCTGTCGAAGTTTTAGAGAAAATGGAAAAGGAAATGACACTTATACATATCATCAGAAAAAGTCAATTGAAATCTCAAATGTACAGAAGGAAAAATACCTTGTAAAATCTGATATTCACAGGACAGATTGAATGACAGCGAGGTAGAGGAAAATAAAACATAATCTATCTAACTAGCTTGAGTAAATGAATGGCGAAACATGGTTTAGGAGAGATATAAAACAATATTTATTAAACTCTACAGAGGACAGGAAATTGTGGAAAGTGATGATCGTGAAGGGACATAGCACAAAGAAGCCAAGCATAGTGAGACTAAATATGATTGTAAACATCACCATAAAATGTTTGCATAAATGTCATATTTCTCTCAACCTAAATGCGATTTTTCATTCTTCTTCTGTTTTTTTGCAACTTCTCTCTATATGTCTATTTATTTACAATAAAGAAATCATATTTTTATTTATACTTGCTAGGCTCGGTTTAATTTGACAAGTCCACAGTACTATGATCTCCAAATATCAAGTTGATCTATGAAACAAACTTGATAGCTGAACTACAACAAGCATCTATATATATATATATATATATATATATATATATATATATATATATATATATATATACTCAATAAATAATGATATATATGTGTGTATATATATATATATATATATATATATATATCATAATTCATCGAGTGTATATATATATACATATATATATATATACTGATGAATTGTGTAATATATATATATACATACATGCACACATACACACATATATATATATATATATGTATGTATATATATATATATATATATATATATATATATATATATATATATATATATATATATCATAATTCGTCAAATCTATAACAAGAATCAGCGACAGAATGCAGAAAGTACTGAACGGCCGTTTCGTCCTTTTTTGATGGGGGAGTCATCAGCAGTGCGTATCCCCTACCGAGAATCGAACCAGGGCCGTTTCGTATACATAACCCAACAGAACTGGCTCCAAAAGCACCGTTTTTTTTTTACTGGGTTATAAATACTTGGATGCGTATCACCACCGGGAATTAGGAGTAGCTGTGCTATATTGAGTCTAGTTAGTTGGCCCAGGGAAGGATGTGGTGCGACTGAAAACAACTTAGATTATTGTCGACACGAATACACATATCTATCTATATTTCTGAGATGAAGTATTATGTACACTATTTAAATTATTTGGACTAGTGTCCTCATCTTTGTTGTCATGTTTATCACAACGTTTCGACCATTGTACGCTTCGGCCTTCTTCAGGTGGTTGCCTTAACCTCAAGGACATATGGCGCTATGGATAAAGGTGTTAGTTAGATCAAGTGACAGGACCCAAAAGAGTGTGAGTTCAATACACGGATAAGGCAGTGGAGAACTTGGAGTGGAGGAATTAACAGGAGATAACTGATAACTGGCATCCATTAGGCATGGTATGTGGAACTAGAACAGTCTACACCAGTGAGCAAAATAATGTGTTCAGTTCGACATTCCAACCACCTGAAGAAGGACGGAGTGTACAACGGCCTAAACGTTGTGATAAATATAGCAACAAAGATGAGGACAATAGTCCGAATAATGTAAATAGTGTACGAATACACGTGAAAGAAATTTATGGGACACTCATAAGCGAAGAAAAGGAAAATGGTCAGTGTGCCTATTGTGTAATGGAAGAGCTTTCCTCTAGCCTATGCTAAGCAACACTAAGAGGACGGTAAATATGAAGTTATTATACCTGACATATCTGTGACTATTATTTTATGCTCCAAGTAGTCAACTGCCCAGTAACGGTTAAGTTTTATTTCTTTTGTCTTTTTACAGTGAGGGTCACCGTTTACAAGGCCCGGTGTCACTTGAGGTTGAGGGTTACGTTAGGAAACCATTTGTGTGTAACGTTTAACCCTATTCTTGAATAGGTTAAGATTGTAGTGATCGGGATACATCCTGTTACGAGTCAATTTCACAAGGCAGTTGTTCGCGGGAACAAGCTGCTCCATTGGAACTTACTTCTCACCGTTGTAATATGCATCGGCTGACCAGGGAATATAGTTCGACTGAGCACTTTCCGTGGAAGTAGTGGTAGATCAGCGAAAGGCTTGCCACATCCTACTTGTGGGAGATGGTGGAATATAATTCGCCATCTATGAGAGCCCGGAGACAGCCAGTTCCTACCCACAATTGCCAGCCGCACTCCATTCTCGGCCTGTTCTGTCTCTTTCAAACGTAGAGGATAGCACGAGGAGTCAGCGGTACAAAGAGCCGATCATTTTACCTGCATCCTTAGCAACAGATCGTATGTACGAGTTCTACTTGGGGTTGGGTGTAAGTTTGAAGCCGAACAGTCTTTCATGGCACAATGCTTCCCCGAGAGGACCTCCGTTCGACCTGATTAATGGCGGGATTGATCATGCACATTATGCCAATAATGGAGACTAGTGTAATGGTAAAAATACACCGATATTGTGCCATAATGAGATTCTAAGTTCGATTGTATGGCAAGAACCAATATCAACCAAGGAAAATTAATTCTGTGAAAACGGGATAGAAAAAAAGACAAGATGATGTGAAAGGACGTGCTTAAAACTGCACTCGATTGACAGTTTAAAGTCGATCTGGAGGAAGAACTGAAATTCCCAGAACTCATTATCGAAACAGCTCTTAGCTCAGATATGATCTAAATTGGGCGTTATTATACATTTGTACCGCTGAACACTGGCGCAGTTACAATTCGATTGGATGATGCAAATCAATAATCAAAGTACGACATCGACCAACAAATCGTAATGTGACATCTGATTGATTTGCAGTATTTATGCGGAATCAAATGATTCAAAGAATCCATATTTGATCAATGTTGGCATCAAATCGCCATGGATCTATGTCCTGTTTAAAATTGGTTCTTGAATTTGTACAAAATTGAAAACGCGTTTATGATGCTGACGTTCTATATTGAAAATCAGATAATTTCCAGACCTTCAATTTAAATGTCATAATACAACTTCTAATATATAGGAAGTAAATATACGAATTTAAGGGCGGATGCAAAAGCATAATAGAACAATCAATGTCAGACGTGATTGATAATTTGAACAAGGGAGAATGATGCTCATATACAAAAGTAAACCCGCGTTAGCATGTCAAATTTATCCTCGTCATCTTTTTTTTAGATTTACAAATTTTGCTATAATTTTGTATATAAAAGAATGGTGATATTGAAATATATTTTGGTTAATTTGCAGTTTAACACTTGCGCTCAGTTTTTCCCATTTATATTTGCAATTTTACATATTTCATTCGAATCTGACTTGATAAATTTGATAAAATTTACCGTTTGGGAGTCATTGACAGTAACAGTTCGAATTCATTCGCGTCGTTGTTGGAAGCCATTGCTGTCGTTGTTTGCATACATTCGCTGCGGAAATCTAAGAGCGGAAGACTGCGGAAAGCTAAGCGCGGATCTGATTTTTCTTGTTTAAATTTGTCTCAATTAATGCGTACGAGATCTATTTACGTACACACGCTCAGTGAGTAATAATTAAGACAAGTCATAACTACACTGATATGCATTCTACAGCGAATGTATGCAAACAACACCAGTAATGACTGCCCGCGACGCGAATGAATCCGAAATTATACTGTCGATAATCCAAAACGGTAGATTTTATCAAATTTATCAGGCCAGACTCGAATGAAGCATGTACAATTGCACATAAAAGTAAGTATTTTGTTATTTTTTAATGCGAAACTTCAAATTAACGTATTTCTTTTTATTTATCATCTATATGCCATTGTGAAATCTGAAGAAAATGTTTTGAATAAGAAAATGTTCACCTTTAGTTGCCCGCGCGGTGCCATTTTTGTACAGTAGTATAGGGAGGAGGATATGCTACGAGAAAGACAAATAAGGAATCAATTAAGAATTGCATGAACAATGACTGGTATATCTAGTGACAGTAATGACCGGTTGAATGCAGAGAATTTGTAGATAAATATCTAAGCACCGTATTAACCAATACTGGAATAAAAGGAACAGGAAAAAAAAGAAGAAAATAATTAAAAAATATCAACCCCCCCAAAAAAAAAAAGATCAGAGCCATTACAGTTTCGCACCCTCCCCTCCTCCGCCATGTTTTCCCCGCGTCTATTTTGATTCTTTTTCCTGTTCTTTATTTCCTGTGCATCATATTTAGAACATCAAACACTTATTTTTAAACTTTTCCCTCTTTTTCTTTATCACTCTGATGGTCGTTGATGAAGTACTCAACGTGGCACACATCACAGCAAAAGTGATTCCAGTCAATTACAATGTTTGGGCTGGAAATTTCTAAATACTTTCTTCGTGTTTCAAGAGCTGGTACTCGGCCTCTTCCAATTGCTTATTGACTTCCGGCAAGCATTAACTCTTCCTTACAATGGTTGTTGCAAGCAATGCAGTCCATACTGACTGCTGCTAGGCGGGTACGATAGTGTAATAACACCAAAGAACCATGGTTAATCTGAATTAAATTGTCTGGTGAATGAAATCAAAAACGATCTTTTTTTTTCCAAACAAATTTTAAAAGTTTATCTCCAACATGAGCATCTTAGATAAGTTATTAAATCTCAATTGCCGGACTTTAATTTCAAGATAAGATCACTACTATTTCAAACAGTATTGTGAATCACACATAACTCCATAGCTATACGGATATTGTCGATAGCTAACAACTTAATGTAATCTCCAGTTAAAGTTACTCCGAGAAGGTTTTGTTTTTTTTAATTCCGGGTAAATTATTATTATCATTGTCATGGCAAAAATGTTATTCTTGATATCGGTTCTCTTGAATCTCTTCTGGAGTTACATAAAAAAAAAGTATACGGTTTATTTTAAATAATTAAAAGCACATTAGCTTTCCACATTAATATTCAACGCTTATTCGATATGAAACTTATCTTGAGACTACACTAAACAATATATATTGACTTTTTGTAGTCCCGTGCTTCAATCTTGCTACAGGCGAAATCAATATATTATCACTTCAATCAAGACTCCAGTTCAGTTATTTGTCTTGGGTACATGGTCATTATGAAATTGAAGTGAACAAGTTGATGCGTCGTCACTGCAACTATTTGATGAAACGACTCTCGAAAACGGTGGCAAGTTCCACCTTTCTTTGCTCCGGGGGTCACAGACAATTGGAATCAAACCATTTACACAATGATATCTTGAATGCACAACGCTAGCTACTTTCAGAAAAAAAATGAAAAGCGTGCTCAAATTAGCTAAAGGACTATCCACTAAATTCGAAATAGTCTCTAAACATTAGCAGCAACCAATTGCTAGGTGAAATGATAAGCCTTTTGTTGATTTTTAAACATATATAAATATTAGACAGAAAACACGTTAATTTTATTACACTTAAGTATGTCCATACATAATAAATACTTTTTTAAATTTTTTTTTAAGCAATTCACCCCAAGTAAGCCAGGAGTGCCAGTAGAACGCAAGGGGTTACAGAGGATTGAGAGCAAGAGTAAAGAGGCGTGTTTGGATAAAGAATACAGAGAAGGACGGGGAACAAAAGCAAGGTATCGGAGGAAGTCGATTGATATTCCTCTTAAATATTTGAAGATTATAGTTAACAGGGAAGCAAGCAAGTGGAAAGGAGTTCCACAGACGGGAAGTGCAAGAGAAGAAGCTATTTGAGTAGAAGAAACGGTTACATTTAACCGTTTCGACAGTGGAAGGGTCGGACCGAGATGTCAGCTTAGAAGCTCGCTTAAATTCATGCAGTCTAGGAACCAGCGAAAGACGGAATAGATGGCGTAAAAATACTTGTAGAAGAGACAGAAGGGAGGCCCCGGCACGTCTGAGAGAAATCGATTGTAGACGAGATGCCAGATCAGAACCTATCGCATTGCATATTCGTCTCTGGATTTAGTCGAGAACCTCCAGATGTACAGCGGAGGCACCAGACCATATATGACAACAATATTCAATGCAAGATATTAAAGAAATTACATTACTATAGATAAACAGAACACAGTAACTTAAACCCAAAGTAAAATCAACCTTGTATCAAATACTAGCCTCATGTATAAATACCGCACTACGAAACAGGAAAAATTAGCGGAAGAAATGCAAAGGCATTAAATAGTCAGACAGAGACCGCAGTAAATGTAAAATTAGTTGTCATTGGCTGAATTAAAATAATCACATCAATGTCAGCTCAGGCAAAATTCCGCATATCGTTATCGTCCCCCACCAACGCAGACAAAATTGTACATATGGGGCTAGTTAGGACCCCATAAAAATTGCTATATTATGGGGATTATCGTAAGAATGGTAAAAAAAATGTAAGGTTTTCCCGAATGGAATATGATTAAATAATTTGGTCAGCGATTGCTTACGGCCATATTAATTTGAGAAACATCTTTCTCGTTCGATCACCAAAGTTAAGCAATCTCGAGATATATAGCTGAAACAACAGAGCAGCGATGAAAGAAATATTCAGTGCATGGAAAACTGTAGATTTATAAATGTGAAAGATGTATTTTAAAAAGAGTCGACACTGTGAAACAATCTTCTTTTCTAACAATTGATTCAAAATAATTACTCCACAAAATGTCAGTAGAAAACAAGATGGCGCATCGTGTTGTTATGAGAACCTCAGTCATGTTAAATTGGAAAAGAAATAGTTCTCTAGAAGTGTAAATGCAAAGTTTTGGGTCTCGGAAAATATTTCTGTGATTCGGTCAATGATTGTGACTAGCTATGGCAAAGGATAGGACAATGATCAGCCTCAAAAATCCCTATTGTTGGCTAAGAGAGCCCGGGAAACTAACCAGGGGCAAGCGATCGTTCCTGAATAAGTCATCTGGGAGAGGAGCTCTTTTTATATGCCTCAAACCACGACTGAAACCAGGAATAAAGATCATTGATGAAGCTTCCCGGTACAATTCAAGACCGTTTGAGATATACGCGCGGTCTGTGTATAAAACAAATGCATTTAGATAAGTAAAGAAAAATAAACAGGTAAACTTATTCCAATAGAATATAAGAAATGAAAAATAGGGAGGTACAAATAAAGTAATATGGTGCTGAAAAGTTCTAGGCTGGAAATTAAAAAAAAAATCTGAATAAATGAATAAACAGGTATTTTCTAACTGATTCTTAATCAGGCTGATAACTTTCCAGCATCCCCAAATTATTCAGAGCTTCACCTGATACAGTAACACGCGTGTGGATGTTTGATTGTGAACAGATAATTTGTAATGTTCTATGAGGCGAGCAGAATTATAGAAGGTGTATTGGAGCCTAGTCTAACAAAATGTAGACAATGGTTAGGATTATACTTGAGACAATGTAAATAACGATGATCGAGTTTATACCTTAGTGAAAATTATATACAATGTTCAGGATTATACTTGAGACAATGTGAACAGATAAGACATGCAAAATTAGAGAGAGTGTATTGTAGTGTAGTTGGGTTTTAGTGTAATGTTGTGGTTACTGGCGTGGAAAGTAGGATTGACGAGTCGGATTCCAATTACTGTCAGTGTTGTTTCGTTCACTAAGCCTTGAATAAATCTAATCTAACTCCATGTTGATGTTTAATTCGCAGGCCAGACTTGGCTCACGTGCGTGACAGACCGTGTATGAAAATGTAAAATCTGAATTCACACCGTGGAAGGGATTTTGGGAGATTTCGTACTGCATTGTGCACGATATCTATATTTCTGCTCTTCAGAAAAATGTGCTTAATTCTACACAAGCCTTTACAACAACCAAATCATTTTTGTAGGAGATCCAACCCCCTCTCTATCTCTCTCCCTCTCTCTCTCTCTCTTTCATCTACGAACACACACACACAAATTGCGATAATACTGTTTACTATGGGGAACCCTAAATGATGCTGCGTATCACAGAATACCGAATACATTGGCGGCCCTTAGACAAGAAATTGGAAATGCATGTACGGCAATCACACTGGACACTTTAGCCAACCTTGCCCAAGCTCTAGTTTTCTGTACTAATAAATGTCTGGAAACTAAAGACCACCATTTTGTGTATCTCTTGTGATACTAGTGTTCAAAAGTAACTTGTATTGATATCGTGTTATCTGAATAAATAAGTTGTAAAATACCTATCCAAGTTTTTCCTTTCCTGAAGTGTGTATACATTTTTGGTGGAATCAACACACACACACACACACACACACGCAAACACACACACACACAAACACACATACATACATATAGATACACATATGGATTGTCGCGTCGGGATCCAACGCATGAGTATTCTATCGACACATTACCGATGAGTTCTTTCGTGAGAGTCGAGTCCAATTCTAGAACCTCTAGCCCTAATTGCAAATGCTGCATTGGTAAAGTGGGTTCTGAGTTCTACTATTGGTCTTCTTCTTGGCACATTTCTCAATGAGGAGACTGGTACGCCTATTCTGAAAGACATCGATGCCATCTTTGTAAGTTCTCCACCAGATTGCACGGGCTTGCGTAGTACGGGCTTGGGTAGTACTTTCCCATCTATCAAGGCAGATACCCCACATCTCTTAATATTGTATTTAACAGTGTCCTTGTACCTCAGTTTCTGTCTGCCTAGTGATCTGTTGCCGTGCTCTAAATCGCTGAAGAAGATTGCTTTGGGAATTATTGAGTTTTACATACGATATACGTGCCTCACCCAATGAAGCTGTACCTTGATTATCTGTCTTTCTATGCTGGGTACAACACATCCTTCTAGGACATCGAATTTGGAGACTTTATTCTGCCATTTAATTCTGCAGATGGATCGCAGCTGGCAGCGTTGCTGGAATTACGCAAGAAGTTTAATATAGCGACGGTAGACTGTCCATGTTTCGCAACCATACAAAAGCGTGTTGACTATTACAGCTTTGTATACATTTATTTTGGTTCTCAGTCTCACACTATGTTCATCTAATAGACTACGTCTAAGCATTCCAAAAGAACTACGTGATGTCGCAATCCATTGTGCGACCTCCTCATCCATCGTCATTGAGTTTGACGCAATACTTCCTGGATAACAAAAATTCTCTACTGACGTTAGAAGAATGTTGATGATATAGACAAGGGGATTGATGTAACACTTGTCAGGAGCTGGTTGATACATGACTTCGGTCTTCTTTATTTTAAGAGCCAAGCGAAATCTTTCTGACGCCTGAGAAAACATGTATGTTATCAACTAGATTACTTCCAGGGAGTGGGCCACGAAATTCTTATGGTGTTTGTGTGGGTTTGAAATCATCTCAGATGGAAGAGTTTCTGTAGAATCGTCGAAAGGCCACTTCGGTTGGTTGTGTCGAAATTCTTTGGTCAGATAGATAAAGACCATGTAGAGGTCCAAGTTCTCTGCACCTCTCTTGAATCTGCCGCGTAGATAATATCGAGTCTGCATTTCCTTTTCCACGCCTAAAGCCACACTACGTTTCTAGGTATACGGATCTCTTCACCTTACCCAAGATCCTGTTTTAAATAACACCTGCGCGTATGTTCCCGGCGACTGTGGTTGTCACATATGATTGGTTACCTTTGCATTTGTACAGATGAACGATGGCGGCACACTTTAAGCGTTTTGTGGAACGACAGCCTTGTTCCAGATCAAAGAGAACAGCTACCTGAATTTCTTTGTCCGGTGAATTCATCCGTGCTTGAATATCTCAGCAGGGATACCATCTACGCTAGGAGACTTCTCACTAGAGATCTGCTTGATGGCTTTTACAGCCTCATCTAAAGGAGAAGGATAGTCTAGTTCTCCATGCAATTGCCTTTGGGGAATAGACTCTAGGGCCTCATCTGAGATAGACGACGGACATTTCAGAAGAGCGTTGACATGCTCATCACATCGGATTACAATCGGAGTCTTATGTCTCGCCATCGGATGAATAACCTGGTGCACTGCCACTGGCCCTGGGGTCATAAACAGCCCTGAGACCTTCATAGAACAACTTGGGATTGTTCTTATCAGCAGCTTCCTGGGACTCTTTGGCCTTCATATCCTACCACGAGTCCTTCATCAGGTACAGCTTCCTCTGGACAGTAGACTATGCATTGAGGTACGATGACTTTTTAGCAGTAGACCTTTTATCGTCGATATAGATTTGTGGGGGGGCGCTGTGCGACTTCTTGTAGATGTTCTGAGATCTATCATTTTCATCGAACCAGTCTTGGTGTTTGCGTTTGACAAAGAACCAAGGCATCTGCACTGGCAGAATAAATACCCCATCTGAGCTCTTTCTATGCCGCTTCCACGTCAATGTCCACTATCTCATCTAGAAGAGCTGCTTCCCTAATCGCTTCCTGTAGTTTCTGCTGTTTTGGCGTTTCCCTGATCCTTGCAATGTTGAGCCTACGAGGAGGTTTTCAGTCTAGAGTATAGTATCTTCAAGGATACAGGGAGAGATGCTTTCTCCTGACAAGCCAGTGGTCAGTCAAGCATTCAGCATCTCGCATTAATCTTGTTAGTCGAATATCATGGATATCGCTTTGTCGTACAATAATGTAGTCGAGAATATGCCATTGTTTTTTTATCGTGGGTGCAACCAGGTCTTCTTTATACTTGTCGGCCTGTTTAAATATGGTATTCACACACACACACATATATATATATATATATATATATATATATATATATATATATATATATATATATATATATATATTGAAGGTAAACAGGTACAATAATTTGAGTTCCACTGACAATCTAATGAGTCAGTTGAAATATCTGTTAAAGACACGGATAAGGATTTCTAAACGGTCACGATTACAAACATATTGAAAACACACAGAGAATCACAAATCATGATTGCAACATTGTTACGGTGGAGAAAATGAAATAAAACCAATCCATAAAATAATTATAAAGAATAAAATAATAAATGAATTCATTTCCCCATGATGCAAGTTATAAAGAAAACCGGAAATTGTTACTGGTAGCATCTGGGACCGCCCCCCCCCCACACACACACTTGGACGTGTTTTCAGCAGCACTACTCATGAAGCAGTGATTCAGCCATCGCAACTCAGCGCGTAGCTAACTTGAACTCGACCGTCTTTGCCCGTTCCTATCCATATATCACATAAATCATTTCAGAACCAAAAAGAAAGACTAACATATTGAAGAGAACTTTTAACATTGTTTCAATACAATCAACATAAAAAATGAATAATCCTCCATAACAGAAACTCAATTATTTTCTGTTTTTTTATCCACTTTCTTTGTTTACATATTGAACACTAAAAATACACACAAAACCTAAAAAATTCTTAACAACCACATTACTACATTATCAATATGTAATTATAATTATCATTATACTGTTTTTACAAAATTTAAAAATTCGATATTAGTATTAATATGAATTGAACAGCAGCTATTCAGTTCCAGTGAGTTGGCGGATGTGACGATATATTAATAGTTAATGTAATATTATTTCTTATTATGATTTTGTGAAAATGTAAATAATAGTTTAATTTATACTTGAATCAAATGTAACCGATAATTGGCTTTATACATTAATGAAAATGTAAACCATTCTTAGGATTATACTTGCGACAAAATGCGAACAATGGTTAGAATAATTCTTGAGGCAATGTAAATAACGAGTTTATTCCTTAGTGGAAATGTAGAAATTGGCCAGGAATGTACTTGAGACAAAATGTATACAAGGGTTAGGATTATAATTGAGACAAAACAATTAACGATGATAGAGTTCATACCTTAGTGAAAATGTAGACAATAATCAGGATTATACTTGAGTAATAATGTAAACAATGATCAGGATTATACTTGATACAATGTAAATAACAGTGATCGAGTTCATACCTTAATGAAAATATAGACAATTGTCAGGATTATACTTGAGTCAAAGTATTAAAAAATGGTTTGTATTATACTTGAGACAATGCAAGTAACGATGATCGAGTTTATACATAAGTGAAAATGTAGACAATAGTCTGGATTATACTTAAGACAATATGTAAATAATGGTTAGGTTATACTTGACACAGTGCAAATAACGATGACCGTGTTAATACCTTAGTGAAAATTGTATACAATAGTCAAGATTATACTTGTGACAATGTAAATAGCGATGATTTAGTTTATACCTTAGTAAAAATGTAGACAATGGCCAGGATTATACTTGAGACAAAATGTAAACATTGTTTAAGTTTATACTTGAGACAATGTAAATAACGATAATTGAATTTATAGCTTAGTGAAAATGTATACAATGGTCAGGATTATACTTGAGACAAAATGTAAACCACAGTTAGGATAATACTTGAAACAATGTAATTAACGATGATCGAGTTTATACTTTAGTGGAACTGCAGACAATGGTCAAAATTAGACATGCGAAAAATATAAAGAATGCTTTACATTATATTTCAGACAACGTAGATATAGATGATTCAATTTATACTTAAGTGAAAATGTTCATAATGGCCAGTTTTATGGTTGAGTCAAAGTGTAAACCATAGTTAGGATAATGCTTGAGACAATGTAATTAATGATGATCGAATTGTACCTTCGTGAAAATGTATACAATGATCAGGGTTATACTTGAGAAAAAATGTAAAACCTTGGTTATGATTATACTTTAGAAAATTATATAAAATGGTCGGGATTATGCTTGAGACAATATAGTTAACGATGGCCGAGTTTATAACTTAGTGAAAATGTAGACAATGATCAGGATTATACTTGAGATAAAATGTAAACAATGTTTAAGATTATACTTGAGACTATGTAAATAACGATGTCCGAGTTTATTCCTTAGTGAAAATGTAGACAACGATCAGAATTATCCTTGAGTCAAAATGTAAAAAATGGTTATGAGTATCCCTGAGAAAATATAAATAATTTCTACTTTAGTCAAAATGTTAAAAATCGTTGGATTTGTAATTAAGCTATATGTAAATAATGGTTGAGATTATTCTTGGGTTACATATGTAGACAATACTCACGTTAATACTCAAATTAGTTGGTTTTAAGCATTAAAAAGAAGAGATTCTGTCGTTCATGTCTAGGATTAATCATTATCTACTCGCCATATCCTCATAATTTTCATTTCCTCTTTTTAGGTTCATGTGGCACATCTGATTCAGTAAGCCTATAACTTGAGCGGCGCTTAGGTCTTCTATTGTGTGTATTTTAGTAAAAATATATCCCCCTGCCAACACTGATTTCCGTTTCAATAGATGTCCTTGAAAAATCGAACAGTACAATTCCCATCCATATACATAACAATCAGGATCTTGATCCACACTCTGCTGACTGGTTAAATCGATAGGCTCGGGTTTGTCTTTCCATCGACGATCGCTACAGTTTCCCAAAACCGGAAATGTCAATCATTTGAGCGGAAGACAAAACATAAGTCTATCACAGTCCAATATTTCGCAGTCGCTGTACTATCAACAAAATATGCAGACTTTTATATTTTATCAATGGTCAAAATTTTATATCGTCGTAGAAAGCCAGAATGCGAACAAATAACTGTTATACCCCACCAGCAATGTTGATTAATGAAGTTATTCTAGATGGCTTAAAGGTATTGCATATAATTTGCATATTTTCGAATTATGTATAGTTTTACGTTTTGATCTTTTGTATTATTCAGATTTATTTTAGAGAAATATACAATATCATTTAATACCGTTGAATAATGTTTGCATTTAATTGTGTAGTGTCATATTAGCAATAATAATCAAATCCTATCAGCGGAATTATATCAGGATTTTTAAATTGTGTGTCCAGCGGCAAAGTTTTATGATGCCTTTATATATATATATATATATATATATATATATATATATATATATATATATATATATATATAAAGAATAAACATATCTAAAGAAAAAATATTTTTTATATATAATTTTTTTACATATCATTTACTTTAGAATAAATTGCATTATTTAATGTAATATTCTTTTAAGAAATTTTATTTATCTGATATAAATATTATTTGAACAAATGTGTATGACAAATATTAGAATACAATACACAATGTTAGAACAAATGAATTTCGGAGGTCGTTTTTCAAAGGAAAGATTTATTTAAAAACCGCTTATTTTCTATTATGTGATACCATTTCGCAACAGCAATGTGCCCGTAAAAACATTCAAGAAAACTATTATTCTTTAATAATATTTGGAAATACAAAAAGGTGACTAAAAATGCAACTGGGAAGAATCCCTAAAACACATGTGAAATGCAGTGAACAATTTTTTAAGTGTGATTTCATCTAATACAATATCTGCTTCGTCACGTCGTTAGTAGTTGGTGGTCACGCTCGTAAATTATTTGCTAGCATACATTGTTTTCAGATGTTGATCATGTCTGTCCCCAATTCACGTACTCCTGGCACACTCTTGCAACTTTTACTACAGTAAAACCTAGAATAGATGATACATAATTTCTCTGGAGCCGACAATCAAACGCTTGTATTGTCACACACACAAAAATATTTACTAATAAGACATTGTTATGTTTATACGTTCTTTTTATAAATCCAAATATTTAAGTAAATACTCTGTTCATAATAAATTAATTTACTGTAATGTATCTATAAAAAGAACGTATAAACATAAAAAAAATGTCTTTAATTGTCGGACTTCGTCCATTTTATTATATATATATATATATATATATATATATATATATATATATATATATATATGGGGGGGAGAGAGTGAGTGAGAGATCAAACCACAAAAATACAAAAGTATAAAAGAAAACGATTAAATCCATAACCTCATGTTAATCAAAACATATAACACATAAATAATTCAAATACTAATTTACATATATATGCATACATAAAAATCACTTCACGTCCATGAACTTCCTTATCTTTTCCGCTAACCTCATGAATATTCATCAGCACACATACGCCAAAAATGTCCAGAAACTTTTAACGTAAATACTTGTCCGAAAATAAAATACTTACATTTGTTTGATAAAGTCGCTGAGAGGACGACACGCGTCAGATAAGATGAGTTTTTCTGTTGTCTTTTTCAATAATGTCCTTTTACAGATATACTCGATCTACAAGCTTTTTTTTTTACTCTAGAACTGGGAAATCTTGCATGCATTAATTTCTGCTATTCATTGTTTCTTTCCAGGTAAATTGACATTTATCTGTTCAAAGAAGACTTCAGAAGTAACTAGCAACGTATTCTCTTGAAAATGGAAACAATCTGACATAGTAGTGTTATCAAGTACGTGTAGAAAGGGGGTTTACCCCAAGGACATTGATGCTGACATGGTTTCTACATTAGGGGATGACACTCCATTATTATCAACAATGCGACAGCTGAATTTAGGAAGGGAGAGGGAGAGGCTAGAATATAACCCAATGTCTGAACGTCCTGTCACTGCCACTACCGAGGAAAACATTGATCGTGTTTATTACATGGTAATGGATGATTGGCTATTGTCTATAAATGAAATAGCCAATGCTATTAGCATATCTCATGAGAGTTGATTATATTCTGCACAATGAACTTGGTATGACGAAGGTTTATGCTCTTCATTGCCACATCTTCTGACACCTGGTCAGAATGTGCACTCGGAAAAATGACATTGTGTGAAGCAGATCAAGCTTATTTCCATGAACGATTTTTAACCGAGTATTCAGTTCATCACTTTGAGCCAGAAATAAAGGGACAACTCTAATGAATGGAAACGTTCTTTATCCCCTGCTTCAAACAAAGCAAAGGGCATTTCACGTGCAGGGAACTTTTCCGGGATGCAAAAAGTGTTTATTGAAAAAAATAGATCACACCACAATCAGGGAGTACTATACCAATGTGCTGAAGGCGGTTACGAAAGGTTATCAAGACAGAACGCCCAGAAAGACTGTTTAAATGGGTCTTGTTTCATCAGGACAATGCTACAGAACACAGATCCTTGGTTTCAATGGCTGCTGTGTCTGACTATGGGTTTCAATTGGTTGATCAGTCTCTCTATTCTCATGATTTGACTATTTATCCGCCAACATGAAAAAAACACTATTTCCGTTATCGCAGGGATGATGACGTTATATCCGCTGTTGTTGACTTTTTACCGACAGGATGAACCCTTTTTTTTTTTAACTGTCACATGTCAGTTTATCTTGAAAGATACAATGAATTTAAGAGATTAATTTATTGCATGTAAGATTACACAGTTCTTACATTACTAATTTACCGTCAGTCTCTGAACGTTTCAGTCCACATCCGTGAGAACGCACACACACGCACACACACAAAAACATAATTTGAAGAAATTACAAACATTATGTCAGCTTATTTTTATCAGAATCCTTTCATATTCACGAATATTTTTCCGTATATTACAATTACATATCCGTTAATATGAAAAGATTATGATAAAAATAAGCAGACATAAGGTTTGTAATTTATTCAATCAAATAGGCCCAAAAGTGAATTTACTACCTATAAATAAATAAATAAATAAATATATATATATATATATATATTATAGATAGATAGATAGATAGATAGATAGATATATGAAGAAATATAGTTTTAAGGCGTGCTATATTTATGTGATAAAGTGCCCAATATCAGAGATAGAACGTATGTAAATATAAATATACAAGTGAACATTGAAGTCAACACTCAGAGGCAACAGGTTGTTTCATGCTAGACACAATCTGAAGGCGGACTGACGATTGCGTCTAGCATGAAACAGCCTGTCGCCTTTCAGTGTTGACTTCAATATTCACTTTTATGTATATATATATATATATATATATATATATATATATATATATATATATATATATATATATATATATATATGATGATATTTTAGCAGAAAGAATTCAACCAATCAAGTTTTGTCAAATTTACGAAACAAAATCTGCCTTTTAATATTTTATTATATTTTCCAATTGCTGAATGAAATATATATCGGGTTTAACAATTATAAATCAACTGACCAAATTTCACGTCTTTTCTTGGTTTTAATTTTTCTAGTACTTTTGATAATCTCAGTCCTCATGAAGAACTGGGTATTGGCAGAATGGTAAGCTATTTTTTCTTGGCGTTTTTAGATCGTTGGAATTGGGATTAGAAGCCATTCAAAGTGACTTCCTATGTAAAAGTTAAACGGAAAAGTTAAACGGAAAATAATGTATCAAATATTTATACATGTTATTTTTTTTTATTTTGTATGCTTATTAAATATATCATAGACATGAAATATTTTCACTTCAATATACCGTATCCTGGAGATAGTTTTCATATAATGTGGTTTGCATCTTTTGCATTATAATGGCTTCTAGAATTGTGAGAACTTTGCAATGAATCCTGTTTAATTTTTTGGTATTACGTACATCTGTCGACGTCTATGCAGTGAGTAAATCATTTTATATAACCATTTCCTCATATTATTTCCATTTTTACTACAATGCTCTATTAATATAATGTCGTTCCGAATTAATCTAAAAATTGTCAGTTTTCATTTGAATTCTGAAAGCATTACACATACTGTATTTTCTTGTTTGAAAGAAACAATTCTCACGGAAAGCAAGAGCAAAATATAGGTCTGTTATGAACAAAAGTATTATTGCAATAATATAATCCAATAGAAATCTCACTACCAGTAGCGATTTCTAAAGAATTTAGAAACTTGTGGAATTAAGACACGACCGCTGAAGGGTGTAGACACTTTCTGTGAGAGGAATTGGAAGGTAAACTCTGATTTAATGCCCTTTGAAATATAACTGAACTTAATATCAATGTAAAAAGAGGATGTCATATAATTATTGAATTGGGTAATATTGTGTTTTGGAAGAAAGAAGCTTCCCGCTTTGACTATTGATTGTTTGGTTTGTTTGTTTAACGACGAATCAACTCCTTATGGGTTATATAATACGGAAATTTAACTGAAATATTTTGAACCCAATTTTATGGTTTCAACTAAATATATTTTGAGTGCAATTGCATGCCTTCAACAACAGATAAAATATATTGTTAGTTATTCCACTATAGAATGTATTGCCGGTAATTCTACTATAAAATGTATTCCTAGTCATTTTACTTTGAGATTGTATTGTAGGTAATCTCTATGTTTTAAAAGCAGGATGTGTGTGTGTGTGTGTGTGTGTGTGTGTGTGTGTGTGTGTGTGTGTGTGTGTGTGTGTGTGTGTGTGTGTGTGTGTGCGTTTGTGTGTGTGTGTGTGTAACGAATGCACGGTCGCAATTTTCGACGGATTTACACCAAAATTTACATGCACATGCTCTAAGTAAGCGGTGGGGCCAAGACCGTCTTTACATTGCCCAACTCATATCGATAGTGGAAATAATCGATTTTTTCATGATTCTACGGCAGTTTTCATGTAGTTTGCAGCCATTTTGTACTAGTCAGAGTGAGAGCCAATAGCTGGCAGCCACGAATAGTCAGGAAGATTCTATTGGCCAGCGTGAGAGCCAACAGCTGACTGACACGAATGTTAACTAGCATGCTATCATACAAAAAAAATCGATAGCTGCATTCGTCACAAATGGCAACAATTTAAATCTGCATGGCACTTTACTCCAATTGGATCATTCGCTTGCTTAAACTCAACGTTGATTCTGATTCCGCAGAACTGGGTTGTGTGTGAAAAAGTATTTGTTGTTACCATTATATTTTCATTCAGTTTTTCCTTATTACGAGTCCTTTTTTTTAAAGCTAAACGTTTTGTGTTCATTTTGTTTAGTTCTTTTTTCGTAACGGATTTAATGTTTAGTATAGACCTTAGAAAAAATTCGCAGTGTGTGATAGGCAAGAAGTAAGGCATCTAGCAACATCAGCACGGCAAAGGGCACTACTTTAAAGGCAAAGAAGAGGAAAAATATTTTAAGTCATGTGATAGCGATTGCTGTATGAATCCTACGATTTTTGAATCAAGCACGGGCAACGCCGGGTCATGCTGCTAGTGTTACTATAAATATGTATTGATGGTAGTTTTTCATATAAAGGTAAATATTTCTGGTATTTTTACTAGGGAAATGTATTTTTATAGTTTCCTATTATTTTGCTTTTGTTTTTTCATTATTTGCCCATAGCAAGGATTTTAACAGGTGCTACCACACGAGAGGACAGGGGTGGGGACTTGGGAACAACAGCAATTAAGTGGTGGTTTCATGCTCCTCGAAACCTTCAATCCCCAGATCAGCGGCCTTACTGCTGGATGTAGTTTATCGTGATACACAGGACTAATTGACTACGACTCACAAGAAACAACGTTTTCAAAGGACGAATGAAGAACTGACTTAGAGCAAGTAACACTGGAAGAAATTACTGTTCTTAGCTTCCCAGATTTGACGCTATGGATGGAAGGAGATCAATGAGTTTTCCAGCCATCGGTTTGACAGAGATACCTTCTATTATCTGAGGAGATTTTAGTTAAATTTAAAGTTGAACTTATGGCAATCGAAAGCAGGCGAAATTCCCGACATTATATATAATGTTAGAGAAGATTCTTGTTTCATTAACTGACCACAACCATGAAAGAGATTTTAGATTTTAGCAGGATGACACTGATATTAATAATGTTACAATTACCAAGGAATGGTTTGAGCACAAGACTGTTGCCGTTATATACTGGCCTGCAAACTTTCAGGATTTTAATCACACTGAAAACGTATGAAGTATCAAAATGAATGAGAATGAAGAAAAGAAACAGATAATTCTTGGCGCTATCCGTCAAAAAAGAAACAGTATACACATGATTTGAAGATATCATGCCGATAAAAATAACACGACACTTCAGTCTTTCATATTTAGCTTTACACTTTATTCAACTGCGGATTTCGTCAGCTAACATCGTGTATTTCTACGCCAACTACGGCGTTCTAATCCGTCACGTTGACATCGCATTCTGGCTGAGATGTTTGTGGGATTACACGCCTCCTCTTTTGAAGCGTACGTTTATATAACTGCCTGTATCGAAATATTTCCTAGGCTTTCAAACAGGAGTTAGGTGTGCAGTCAGGTGAGTTTCCATTCGGTGGCCGGAAGTAAAAGCAGTTATACTGTTAGTGCAACTGTTTTCTTTCATAGTCTGCAATTTCTGTTCTGGCGTCAGGCTAAACACATTTTGAAAATCGGCTTCCGAAATCCTAGGTTTTACCGTTTTTTTTTTTTTTTTTTTTTTTTTAACTCAGGTCAGAGTCACTAGAGACAAATAGACAACTATCTCACCCACAAGGCACATCATATACCATTTTGAATTAATAAAACAACATGTATTGTTTCTAGAGCTCTAAGTTGATTTTCAATATTTTGCCGTGTTCTAAAAAAATGTATGTGTATATAAAATCAATCGATTGAATTGGAAATTTAACAATGACTTAAACGCAAGACGTTAATAAATTCCCCAACAAAATACATATTATAAGATTGTGTTCCTTGACATTGTAATCAAAGAGAACATATATTGTTAACGGACGAATTTCTATGCTTTTCATATAAAAAAAAAACAGTATTAAAATTTTTGAGTCGTTTTCTTGGAAAAGGTTTCTTATAAAGTAACACTAAATAAAATTACTTCAACCATCTTATTAGCACAAGGTTTATAATATCTTGCTCACATGCAGTTGGATACGAATTATTTTGTAATAATTTTGTAATTGTTCCAATATCTTATTTTGATATCTGCCATATCTTCAATCAACTGTAATTCAATCAATTTCTTCTCTGTATGAAAATCTCGTGTTCTAGTTTCTCAATTTCGCAGAATCTGCTAGTTTCTATTAATCTGTGAAAAATATTCTATAATCGATTCATCTTTTTTCTCTTTAATAGATAGAAATTTGGTTCTTTTAACAATGATTCTTTTTCGGTCGTAAATTTCTTTTTAGATTTCCGAAATGTCGAAGAAATTTAAATCCTTCAATTCTTTGGGGGTATGCCATAGAAATTTTCAACCTCCATTACAAACTGCCGACTCTAGGAAAAGATTATTTTCATTTTTCATTTGCTTTACTGTATTTCAATTTTTTAGCTCTTGCTTGAGCTGCAGAACACCGGGCCCAAGTCTCAATAAATTCTGGTTTATTCAAGCGACATAAACGTCTTATCGAAGACACAATATTTTATAGTGACAAAATGTTCTATAGTGTTGTGTTCCGACACTTGATCAGTAGGCAACTTACACCCCATATGACTTTTTACGCTATACTTTATTTGTCCAATAAGCAACTAATGCAAATAGGTAAAATCTTATTTGCTAATCGTATTACACAAGGATTAATGTTCCAAAGTACAACGCTAAACTATTTCGAAAATGTTCGAAAATGTTTCATATTTATTGGCGCATCATCTTTTTAATTTTTTCTTAATTGTCGGAAGCATATTCTTTTCTTTCACTCTGATTTTCTCGACACGTGTTGTAACTTGGAAAGGTTACTGAATTACGTGAACGTTGGTATTGAACAATAATACTTAGGACACGAACAACACATATAAGATTCGCCAGCGGGGCGTAGAAGAAATAGTCAACTACTAGAAGTGAGTCAAGTGAATTCCATAATGAATCACCAACTCTAGGTTATCTACCAACCGCCCCACGTGGTCAGGTGTAGCAGAAGGCCGAATTTAATGCGAGATATCCGAGCCCATAGGCTCGGCCAAAAACTCCCCGTAGACCTTGTATAAAACGGGATCAGGTAGCTGTTTCCAGAGACGAGACTCTCCCCTCTGACATAGCTTCGTCTGGGGATCCTCTCTGCCCGGAGTCAGAGAGTTTGACCAGCACAGATGGAAACAAATATCCAATTGCATACAGTAATTACTTCTGCATTTTTGTGAATGGAGACATACCCATTATTGTCCGTAGGTATGCTACAAAAACGCGTGCGCGGATCATTAATCGATAAGGAATTTGTCTAGTTGTTAGTCTGGAAAATAGAATCTATGTTTGCAATTAATATAAGCTCTTCACATGATTCAAATATTAACCTACAATATATTTTGTTACTATATCCAGTGTGCGGCTGAAAAGAGAGTGTTGAATAACCTTCTTCGTCTATGTGACGTGTCATATTAGGACGCAAGTGTTCAGGGATCTCCAAAATTTCCTGTCCTTTGTAGACCTTACTAAATGTCATATCTTGTAATCCTTATCCCGCTTTCCATTTAGTCAAACTTGCTAGGTAAGTTATGACTTATTTTCTACTGTCCCTCTTGCTTTTAATCAGTCTTGTGAGTATCAGATTTTCGAAGCCCTCTTTCCTCATTTTGTGCCCTAGAAATTTCAGTTGTCTCTTTTTGATGTTAAATGTAAGTTTACTTTTTTGTTTCCATTTTCTCCATGACTTTGTCATTGCTCACACGACCGGTCTATGATATGCTCAGCTTCCTCCTTTAGAACCACATTCCGGTGAAGAGATTGTTCAGCATTGTTTCTTAATATTCTACATAGATTTTGTAATGCAACATTGGATTATCCATATCCGGCGCCTTCGGATTTCAATGTCTACTTTTTATAAGAAAATTCTAAAAAAAAGGATAAGAAAGTACAAGACTACTAGAAAGGGGAAGAGGTGATAACAAACATATATATGTCCGTCAATTCGTGTCCGAGTATTCCTGATTGCCAGGGAAGTAGTCATGCCCTCTTGCGCAGACACCTGTTCAAACGCATTTGTGTTTGTTCAACACCAACAGAGATAAATAATGGTTTATGCTATAACTATTTTATTACAATTTCTGGGAGGGAATGAATAAATTAACCTGAGCACCAGTTTGAACAACGCCAGTACACTGGAAAATCTCGGTCACGATGCTTTGTTACTGTGTATTAGCGTGTACCTTACTCTTTTTGAGTAAGTACATGTTTACTTATCATCTCTCGGTTGGGTCTCTATCTTTAGACAGAGTGCCCTCAGGGGATTCTCTATCAAAAGACACAGGGACAACCGAGGAAAATAATACTGAAGAGGTGCCCAGTCCCTGGAAACAGCTGTCCGAGGCCCTGCCCTTCCATTGAACCAGAGGAAGGACTGAGGGGAATTTTTGTTTCCTGTCCCGGGCGTACGCGCTTGGGTCCCCACCTAAAAATAGACCTTGTGTCACATCTCATCCAAGTGGAGGGACAGAGTAAATACCTCGTGTAAATATCTCTTTTGGGGTAATTTCACGTCTACTTCTCATCTCTCAGTTGCGTCTCTGTCCTTGGACAGAGTGCGCTCAGGGGATTCTCTGTCAAAAGACACAGGGACAACTGAGGAAAATAATACTGAAGAGGGGCCCAGTCTCGGGAAACAGGTGTGCGAGGCCGCGCCCTTCCATTGAACCAGACGGAGGGCACGGTGCCCGACGGTTGCGGAGGCTGAGGGGAATTTCTGTTTCCTGTCCCGCGTGTACACATTCGGGTCCCCACCTAAAAATAGACCTCGTTCTAATAGGGGGTGGGCAGAGTAAATTCCCTGTGTTAGCGCTACTACTGACGTGTTCATAGCACTTCTATAGAATCAACACCCAATATTCATCACCAGGTTTGGGGACAAGCCGTGGTATTTTTTCAGATCCTTCCCTAAATAACTGCACACTAGAATCGCCTTGATAGACACATATTCTTAAGGAGTTACCTCCAAATCGACTGTGGCGAGATTCGAACCTGGAATTCATTCTCGAAATGTTCTAATCATTCGGCTACGCCCCTACGGAAAACACAAGATATTTTTTCCTTTTAAAAGAAGCGACTCGAATATTATATATTGATGTCAATATTCTTTATTTTTATGAAGTAAACAGCTCGAAATCCGCACTAAATTATCTGAAAGGGAAAAGTCACATAAAACTAATAGGTTCATCACGTGCATCGAAGAAATATGAAATGTTTTTCTTTTTTTATAATTTCACTGAAAGCAAATATATAAACTCCTACTGGTATCAAGTGAAAAAAAACACGCCATATCTCATGCATTTTCTCAGAAACAATCAAAACATGTTTACAGGTTTTTTTTTGTTTTTTGTTTTTTTTTTTCTTTTCTAAATTATTTCAACTCCAAGCAAGGCAATAATACAACTAAGACGCAGAGGCGTACTGAGTGTGAAATAATATGAAGTAAAGAAAAAACTTTTTAATCTTTCCGTGTATATACGTTTTTGCCGAAAGACATAGACGAATAAACACGGTCAAAAACCAGCTACAGACGTGTTTATACGACCATCTTGATTCTTGTTATGCCATTCTGAGCTTTAAAAGAGTCCAATTGTCAACTCATCCGTCTGGTTCAGTTGTTTGCCACCACTCAGTTACTTCAAGGTGACTCGCTTTTTTAGTTATTTTATTAAAAACAAATAAACTATTCGTCCAAAAATGAAATGTTTTTTTCCCAGAATAATTGACGGGTTAAGGAGAGCAGATAATAAAATACCGGGAATTAAGAAGACATAACATAATATTGCATTTATATTTTTGAAGATTAAATTTCAGTAGGAAGCAAGAAGCCACAAGCGAAAAGTGCTAGAAATTAAACTGTTAAAATAAAACCTAGCAATTTTAAGTGTAGAATGACAAGACCTTGTCTACTAATCTGTTAGAATGCATAAATTGCTAAAGTCAATGAATTAGTGACTTAGTTTAGTCGGGTTAAATCACACAAAAAACTCAATGCACTCTTACATATTATACGACGTAAAATAAGACATGCTATAATTCCAACATATTTTTTGTTTTTAAAAAGGAAACTGTTACACTTGTATACAAATGCTAATAGAAATGGCAAAATTTGATATTTCTCTGCGGAAAATATTCAGCATTTATTTAAGCGAACAGTTCGTGTTACACTCGGGTGAAATTTATAAAATATTTTTCTGAAAATATTTACAGATTTTTAAAATATTGGTGAGAGCTTTCTTCCAAATTTATTGGTTTTAGTAATTGTATTATCAGTTTCATTATATAAATTTCTCTTTTAGTTACAAGTGTTATTAATTTTAGCAGTTGTTGAAGTGTTCGATTGATGCCGTTTTTTGTCATTTGGTAAACCTTTCTCATTTTGTAGCTCTAGTCTGCAGAATCTGCTGAAGAACTGTATTCTTTATGTATAATAAGATTACTTCATTTGAACCTATTTTTAACTATTGATCTGATAAAATAGTTGACAGTTTTGACATTTCAGAATGACGTGGACGCTATTTATGACATCCATGACGGAACTAAATTATATGACGTAATTGCACCTTTCGCAGGAGATGGAGTGTAGCTACATGATCTGAAAAAGAACTGGAATTCGGATCAGAACATGAGATTACTCGAGTATTATTAAAAATGCCTATTAGCATCGTGAGTATTGTCCCAGACGATAACCGATAAATATGGTTGTCCAGAGAAAGAGAGAAGCCTAGACGATACCAGAGCGAGATTCCAAAGGTGGAACCAAACTGGGAATATGCAACGAAACGGAGAGTTTTTTTTTCGTTCCAATGGAATTTAATTACCTGTGTTTTCTCCTGTTCAACTAAATCAATAAGAATGATGTGGTGATATCCACATATGGAACTAGAAAGGAAAATAAATAAATAACTGGTCGTGCACCACAGACCCGTTTCACTTGAACATGTCTTCCAGAGTGGGCTTTTCAAACTCTCTGCCTCTGTGTAGAGAGGAACCAGAGACAAGGCCGTGCCAAAGGGCAGAGTCTCGTCTGTGGTGGTAGACAGCTACTCGACCCCGTTTCTTACGGGCTCTACGGCGAAATTTTAGCCGAGACTACGGGCTCGAATACACCACAATAAACTCGGCCTTGTGCGACATCCGGCGGCTTGGGACGGTTAGTGAATATCTTCACTTGAACATGGCTATGGGCAGCTCGACGTGGCGTAATGGCTTGTCTCGCTAGATCAGTTACGACTGAAAAGTGAGTTCGATACTTACTAGATGCCCATGCTGTTTGCCTTGTGCCACATCTAAGCTACGCTTAGAAGATAACGACTTGAACATGAGTAGATGAGAAAATATTCTTTTTTAGTATGACTTAACTATCGGATCATGGTTCTTCACGAGACTTTTGTTACTCTAAGCTGCGTTTACCCCCCTTATCATCTCTATTTGCCTCCCCCTATGTCATCCATTCAAACGACCTCATGAGGTACGTTACCCTCTAGTTCCATTATCACTCTTACCTTCTCACGCGCCTTAATTACTCTAAGCTCTCTCTCTCTCTCTTTCTCTCTTTCTTCTGATTATGATTAAAATCAATTAAAACTCTTTCTGATTTTATGTATAAATCCCATTTTCATTCCAACTCTCTTTAAAACTTGCTGATTATTCACATGATTCCTCCATGGTAAACTCATCTTCCGTCTCTAGAATCTGATCTCTGTCGAGTCGGTTCCCTTCTTCACTGTCATAGAAGACGACATGTCTTAATATTATTTTATTTATTCTGGAATGTATATACCGTTATTCTATTATTCTGTCACACTTTCTGGTGGTCCGTTACTAAACTACCCAGACAGAAAAAGTTGTATACGTCTTTGATTCTATTTTATTTAGGCCGCTTTCCTTTACTACCTTCCCTAAGTGTTGCAGCAGTTTTCTTAAAATGACAACAGAAAAGAACGCTAACGCTCAGAATCTGAAATACACATAATGAGGAAGGAGGCCTTGGAAAACATAACCTTCACAAACCCTATTGTGGGCATGAGCGATAGGGAAAGTCAACGGATCACCCACCTGACCAGCATGTGTAAATTAATGATGGTGTTTTAGTAAAAGTAGAAAAACTGCTCTGGGAAACAAGGAAGATTTGGAGAACTAAAGCATTTTTCCATTATTTAATCCTAAGCTATGCGATAAAATGCAAGGGGAAATTGGGAATGAAATAAACAAAGAGGAGAATAAAAAAAGAGCAGGTTTCAAGGAAAGAAGTATCAATTGTCATTTTAATTTTTGGCATGAAAGCAAGAAGCCGGAAGAGAGATGCACAAATGAGAAGTGATAGAAAAAGAAACTACATTCAATTTAAGCAGCTAAATTATGAAACCTTTCTAGTAATCTAGTACCGCGCTTAAATTCATTTAATTAAGAGGCTACCTCAAATTTATTAGCAAACATTGTACTAGAGTAAGAAGCTACGTGACTTACTGAAACATTTAATACAATTATATTTATATATATATATATAATTATTTATTTAAAAATATGATTGCAAAACGCTACATAAGAAGTCTCATGTTTCAAAACAAGAGCCGAAAACTTCAATATATTTATTTAAATTAAATTGAGTTAAAATAAGCTCTGTTCCATCTTCAAGCGAAATTTTTTTTGGAATAACGTATATCTGAAATTTACGTGTTTTAAAAATTGAAATCAAAATTTCCATATTAACAGCTAGGGCGAATTGTTTAAATTGGGTAGGCGAGTGTTGGGTGTTAATAATAAGTATCAGTTTAGAGTTACTTTCATAGATGTCAAGTCAGGGAAAGGTAGGGGTGTCTAAATTTTAAACGGAAGATGTATTAACCCTCGTCTAGTTTGCATGTCTATGGAGATTTATTTATTTTTTATTTTATTTTTTTATGAAAGGGATTTGTGCATATAAAAAACTGTCGTAACGTTTGTTTTTTGACGACTTCATAATGGGTTATCTTTTTTGTAGGGTATTTAAACTATTTATTTGGGCTATGGATTATGAAGGGTGTTATATTGTATGCATGTTTTTAGTTTATTATTCAAACCATGAATCTGATGATTGGGCTATGAATTAAACAAGTTATTATATTTTATGCTTTTTTTTAGCTAATAATTCAAACCAAAAATCTGATGATGTCTACAAAAAACTGTTAACTCGTGTCTATTGTTTAATAGATTATTATTATTTAGAAGCTTAATAATGTGCAATTTTTCATGGAGACACAAAGGGCATGGGTCATCCCAAGTTTTACATGTTCTAGCCTTGTTTATAATTTTCCATTTTACTTTAGGTGTCCTATTTGTTTCCTTCAGATGCCAAAAATATTTAGATAGGGAAGTCTGATTTCTTTTGTTTATATTATTGAAAGAACCATTATGCTGCCTCCATCTATCTTTAAAATCATTCTTCGTGGACCCAATGTATATCATATTAGTGCTAGGACTCTCAGTGGATGATATAGTACATTGGTATACCACAGATTTAATGCAGCATTTATTTTCTAATGGGCAGTCTTCTAGGTTTCTACACTTACATAATTTTTCCCTTTTATTGTCTGATTTAAGTGCAGGGTTTTTATTAATACTGTTTAGGCATGGGGGTTTGTTCAAGATCTTATTATTGTGTTTTTTTATTATACGCTCAAGATTTTCAGAGCAGCTGTAACTCAGTTTTAGGGTGTTCTTATTGAATATATTACTAAGCTTACTATTGGTGGGGAAGTGTTTATCAATTAGAGCTAAGAATTTCTGTCCTAGTTTAATACTAACCATTTGGTTGAACGGAGGGGTGTACCAAATGATATTTCTTTTCCTGTCTTTTTTTCCCATTGCCAGTGCAATTTTCTCTATAGTTAATGTTAGCATTTTTATAACCACTATTTTTTAGGGCAGTGTTATAGAAGCCATTGTGTTGTTGGAATATTTTCTTGTTAGCGGAGTTATTGCTAATTCTATTTTCTATTGATGAGGGTATATGATTAATTATGGATGGAGGATGGTTTGACTTCGGGTGTATATATAAATGGTTAGCATTTGGTTTACTATAAGGTTGGTATGTGTTGCCTGGTAAGTCTAGAGTTACGTCGAGAAAGTTAACTCTTTTCAAATTAGAAGAGACAATTATCTTTAAGTTTAGTTTTTTTAAATTCACTAAATATAATTATTCTGATTTTTTCCATCTTAAAACTCCTCACCACCATGAGCCCGTCATCTCTCCACAGTCCGATGTCCTTAATATAAGTTTTGTCCACTTGTTTTTAATAGGATCCTCTCGTAATGACTGACAAGTTTCTTAGTATCCTTATTAAAGGAAAAGGGAAAAAGACTATACTAATGCATATTAATTTTATTCCGAATATTTTCGACATTATCACAATGTTGATATCAGGGTTTTGTTTTTTCTAAGACAATACATTTTTGTGTTCATTATTTTCCTAAGACAGAATTGTTGTGTTCATCTTAAAATGAAATTAAAAGAAGATCCTATTAAAAATAATTAGACAAACTTGCCTGCATTATTTAATGAAACATCTCTTAATGAAAACTTGCTAAAATATACGCAATTTATACATACATATATATATATATATATATATATATATATATATATATATATATATATATATATATATGAGGTCTGTCTGAAAGGTAACGAATCTGGTGTCATAAGCAAATTATTTCAATTCTTACCCAACTACATGGCTTCCCCGAGTCTAATCCAGTGTTCCATCTTTCTCTGCCAAGCCACTATAAACTGCTGGAATGGCCCTCATTTCCGTAGTTAGGGCTCAAATAAGGGTCAATACACCTTCAAAACGAGTACCCTTGATCTTGGTGTAAAGAAAAGGTCACATGGAGAAAGATTAGGTGAATAGGGAAGTTTAACATATACATATATTTACAAATTCATGAATAATTCATACAAAAAACATTGAATAATAAATATAGAGATATTGTGCCTACTTTTTGTTCTACTGATCCACTTCAATTGTATAATCAGTTTCTTGATGTTAAGATATGATTCACGAAGGAAGGCGCGATAGTTTTAAGATATATATATATATATATATATATATATATATATATATATATATATATATATATATATATATATATATATATAGGGTCGTAGACACCTATTTCATGTTTCGTCGCCTTTTTGTGTGTTTAGATATCTACATATGTCTACCTGTTTGTGTATTATAATCTGATTGTGTATGTATTGTCTTTTACCCTTCCCTGCCCATGTCATAGCTTCAAATGTATTAAAGCTGTAACGAAGCTCAGAGTAACATTAGATTTCAACGTTTATTCCAACTTAATTTTTGACCTTTCAATAAAATAAAAAAATAATAACAAAATATATGTATTTTTTCCTTAGTGTCTTTAAAGAATTTTATAATTTTTATACTTAATACAGATTAAATTTAAAATTGGTAATTTTGAATTTTATAATAAAATTTAATATTAATTAGTTAGAATGAATTCTATTTTAGTCTTACCCTAACATTAAATCATTAATTAGTAATTATAACCAAGGTTTGTTGTCAAGTTCTTTCAATTCTCATATACTTGTATTTTGCTTAGTTATTCCAGCTTATGTAACAGCGTTTCCCCTTAACGAGGGGTGTTTGATTGATTTGAACCTTTTAAAACTCTTTATTCTACATTCAACACCGTCACCTGATAAGACAGTAGAAGTGTTGAAAAAAAATTATAATTTATTCCGTATACACCAATTCTATACTTGCATATATATATATATATATATATATATATATATATATATATATATTGGCTCCTGAAATATCAATTTCAGTTGAGCTCTCTGGGGACGAGGTGTGGGTTGGTAAACAGTGACTATTATAGTTATATAGCGAGACTCTTCGCAGATGCGAATTGAGTCACTGTCGGTCACTGGGCGTGTTTCTAAAAAATAAATACGCTAAAAATCCAATTTCGCTGACGGCTTAATGGTTAGAATCTCCGACCAACAGCAATTCAGTCGGGTTTCGATTCTAGCTAGAGGCAGCCGAATGTCTAGCCACACTGATGAGCTGCGAAACTGTCAGTGGATGACGTTATATATATATTCAGCGAAACTCTCAGTGGATGACGTTATATAAATCTATATATATATAGAGAGAGGGATAAGTCCTCAAGTAAAAACTTTTATTTTACGTCAAACAATCAACATAATATCCACTATTATTTACTTTATTTACACTATTATCCTCATAATTGTTTTTAATCTCACAATGTTTCGACCATGTGTCCTTCAACCTTCAGCAGTTTCTTGTCGAACTTAACCCGTTATTTAATGTAAGGAATTAGATTAATTTTGTTCCGCTCGCCATATCGTAGGAAATCTCGTCTAATTCTCATTTAGTACTGATTATTGATTGGTTGCTCTGTTACACTGAGACTGTGTTTGCTGCTCCTTGTTAAGCATAATTGTATTCATTAAGGCATTACCATTCTTACTGCTGCTACTCTTGAAGTTTTACTGTCATTTTTATGTATTTATTAAAGACAAAATGGATATTTTTTTAGTAATTTTATAACATATTTATGTTATAATTTTCGAATAAATAATTATATTTGCTCTACTCTGTATTGAGCACTCTTTTAAAAATTGTATTTTTTGGTCATTATAATTTATTCCGTATATTGTATTTATTACTCTTCTATGCCTAAGAGAGACATGCATACAACAGCAGGATCAACAAGAAAAAGGAACTTCGATGAATGCAGTTAAGCATTCCAGGCAACAGCTGCAGTCACGCAAGACGCGTATTAGGTTTAAACCCCCAAATTGTAAACTCAGGATTGTCCCACAATGCAATATTACAGTGGATTAATGCATTAAATTTTGCTGACGTATTAATTGTGTGTTCAATGCCTTAGTCGAATAATGACGACATAGTAGAAAGCTCTTGATGAAGATCGGAGAGTATAAACACCGAAATGTTGTGATAATAATAACAACGATGATGACATGAAATCCATTTTGAATTATTTAAATAATGATAACGGATCATCTCAGAAATTCATAGATAATTTCTATTTTCAGTTCATTGCAGAGGATTAATCACATTGATCGAACTTCATGTCTATTAGGCCTTAAATTCACACCTGACCTCAAATGGAACTTGTACATACGATCAATGGCTGAAGATGCAGGTAAAATGGTCTGCTCTCTGTACAGCTCCACTAAGTACATGACATCATACTATCCTCTACTCTCATAAGAGCCAGAGCAGGCCGGAAATGGAGTATTGTTGCCATATTTGAGTGAGAGGTGCCCAGTCCTCACTTTCCAGTCTCGACAGAGTGTAAAAGCCTCTCTGATGTTTGGGTGGGTGACAAATTATTTTGCACCCACCAAACTCTCTGTCACTAGCCTCTCACTGTCCCATCGCTATTTCCATGGAAAGTGCTCGGACGAACTGCATTCATTGGTTCAGCCAGTTCTTCGCGGCTAAGAGCCGTCATGCCACTTACATTGTATAAACACCCCGTATTCCATAGATAGAGAAGTTTCACTGGAACAGATACTTCACGCGAACCAACTGTGAAACCGACTCCCAAGGTGATGTTTCTCCGATTAATAAAATCCTGACCTGTTCAACACTCAGTTAAACTGTTATCTTCCTCTCCTATCCATAAAACTGCCTCTTAACGTAAGCCTCTACCTTGAGCGGTCCCCTGGCCTTGTACAAAGTTTACATTACTGTAAGAAAAAATGTAGTGAATAATTCTGAAGAAAATTCAATTGTGGCAGCATAGGAAGTTATTGTTACTATTAACATTATTCAGGCTATTGTCCTCATCTTTGTCGCCATACTTATTATTACGTTTCGCTGACTAACGCCTTTATCCACTGAGCCATGTGTCCTTATACATGGCACAGTGGATAACGGCGTTAGTTAGACTAGTGACAAGACCCTAAGTGTGAGAGTTCAATATCCGGTTAAGGCAGTAGAGAACTTGGAGAGGGGAATTAACCGGACATAACTGATAACTAACACCCATTAAAGCATGACACATGGAACTAGAACAGTCTACCCCAGTGAGCGAAATAAAGGGTTCAGTTCGACATTACAAACACCTGAAGAAGGCCGAAGCGTACAACGGCCGAAATGCTGTAATAAATATGGCAGCAAAGATGAGGACAATAGTCCGAATAATGTAAATAGTGTACATAATACCTCATCTCAGAAATATAGACAGATACTGAAAGGCCGAAACGTTGTAATAAATATGGCGACAAAGATTAAGAAAATACTCCGAATAATGTAAAAAGTGTACATAATACCTCATCTCAGAAATATAGACAGATATGGCATTTTTGATATGCCCTTTAATTGTTGGGTGAGTGTGTATCGGTATTCAGCGCAGACAGTAAAATTGAAGTGCGGAGTTCAAATTGCGACCGACGCATATTCACTAACTTAGTATTAAGGTACCTTTTAAAACCATGATGATTTAAATAACATCACAGATCAATCTCTTTAGTCTGAACAGAGGAACTGGTCGAGGACAAACCTGGATTAAAAAACAGACTTGTGGAATGTTCTCCGCTAGGCTACCTTCCTCTAAACATACCCACTACAGCTACGACAGTTGTACATACTTTTCCTCTACAACACAAGCGTGTCGCCAAACTCTGGAATTTTGATCGCCCTAGAGCAAACCATCAACGGTCTCTCAACAATTCCCTGACTAACTACGCATGCGTCAACTCGTAGTATCATGATATATCAACAGTTCTGTTTTTATATTCAGGAGATTGTTAACACTTCTTACAACAAGGTACAGAAGATAAACCGGATACATTAAAACCGAAAAACAAATCGTAATAATTCTAGAGTAGTAATTGGAAAGACAGAATTTAAGAGTTTTAGGAGAGCATCCAGTTTAAAAGAGCAACTCTGAATTTAAAACCAACCTCTAGAAAGTTGGAGTGTCTCATACGGTCTATTCTAGATGAAATCACTATGCCTACAGCAGCTTTACATATAGTTGCCATAAGACCCTAACGTTGTACAGGTTTTGCGAACGTGATCTTTCTCGAAAAAATGATTGAAAATTTCCAAAGAACACTATTTACATTGTTCGGGCTATCGTCTTCATCTTTGTTGTTATATTTGTCACAACGTTTCGGCCGTTGTACGTCCCGGCCTTCGTCAGGTGGTTGGAATGTCAAATGGAACCCGCTGAATTTCGCTCGCTTCCAAAGAATTCCGTCTACCCAACTCTACTTTACTGCACGTTTGTCATCTCATAGCATCATAATACATCCACAATTCGTTTACTTTTAAATAAAACACAAAAATGGTTTAAAAAAATCGGAATAATTCGAGGGAATTAATGAAGTAAACAAGACCCTAGTTTTGGCAGGGTAGCCGGTCTAGGAGAAGAGCAACCCAAAAGCAGCGTCAGGAAAGATAGGCTCTCACAGGTTGGCTTGACTTAGACGCACTCAATACTGCTTATGCGATACGGTACGCGCTGCCGTGATATTTAAATTACATATTAATCTGAGTTAGCAAATTTAGACCTCACGGCTTAATGCACACTAACAGTAGTTATTCTGATATAATTTGATAGTGCTCTCATTTATTGATTGATTTTTTTTACAGCTTATCAACTCTTTCTGTATTATTTAAAGTCGAAATATGCTTGGTCTCATCAAAAAGTATCGGGACTGTTGCTATGATAACTGAGCTAAAATACGCCTGACAAAGATTGACCTTCAACACTCACGAGCATGCACATTAAGTTATAACGTTCTCGTTCATTTCTGTTGTTTACAGCAGTGCTTGGGAGGAAAGTGTTTAGAGTGTGGTAATTCCACCACACAACAGAGGTTCAATCAGCGACCATGTCTTTTACAGCATTTTTCGGTCAAGCACGACATTCTCCACGTCCGAAAAACACCATATTCCCATATCGCTCACTATGCGAAATTTTACACTTCAAAAATAAAATCCCACCTGAAAGAAACAAGATTAAAAAAAAAATCCATAAGAATGGAACGACCTAGCTGCTGGTTATCAGGAAATGTGTTCCAGGAATGCTTTCATAAAAGAAAATAAATAAATAAATAAAATAAATGGATAAAATGTGTGGCCTTAGAAGGGGAATAATTCGAAAGAAATAAGGTGTCGAATTTATAAGTGTGTCAATTTTTGCATATCACCAGATATTAGACCTCGTATTTTCTTATTGTAAAAATTATTTCTCTTGAATCTTTCATTAAAAATAGTTTTATAACAATAACTATTTTCAACGCATAAGTAGGGAAGTATATATATATTCATACTTTTAGTAAGGTTATTTATGCGTAAATAAGGGTATCGTACCCGACTGGCATTCGAATCTGCAATTTCTCATTCGTAGTCGCGCTATACGTTATACCAAACATACATATTTGATAGCATGACAATATACTGAAAATTATTGTTGTCAACTTTGTATTATTTGTTTTTATATAGTTTACATCCCATAATATTAAGAGTTGGGAATTCTGTGGTAAATTGTTTCATCAGCGTAAGTGTTGAGCAATCTAAATTAATTCTTTTTTCCGAAAATTTATAAAAACAAATTCGGTCGTAAAACGTGTATTCCCGACAGCTTGCATAAAATCTTCTATAAAGACTATTTTTCTCATCGTAGGAAATTAAAACAAACAAACAATTGTTGAATGTGGAACTATGTGAGATCTTGGCAACAAATAGAGTTAACCAAAGCCAATAAAGCGATTGTGAAAACTGCCTACATCAGTTTATCGGGCAGACAAAACACCATTTCCCTGCACTAGCCACCGAAAAGCACTCTATAGTAACAGTTGTTCTTTTATGAGTAATGATAATGTCAAGACATGGAAGATCATGGTCATCAACTACTTCCTGTTTTGTATTACTAAAAATAATTCTTGATCTGTACCTTTCAGTTTTGTAATATTTTGTCCTTACTTTGCTATTCGTTAATTTAAGTACTCCAATTAATAAGACGCTGTTTCCGCTTGCTTCTCTTGCTTTTAAAATATTCTGCGTGTGTTACATTTTTCAAGTTTCTTCTTTCTTTATGTACAGAATAATTATCAACAGTCTCTGATTGTTAGCAACATTTTCATTTTTTTACCTTTTCACATTAAAAACTTTTTGTTTCTCACATGCGATGTCCAAGTTATTCTCAGGAGTCGTTTCAAGTCTCTTCTTTATCTGTGAGATAATCCAGCTAGCGAGTTTTCTCTAAATTGTTTCCAGGTACATATTCTTATCGCTTAATACGTTGCTAATTTTCTGTAATAAGACATTCGCTATTCTTAGGCGCTTACGACATTCTGTGCTCTACTTTTTATCTTCCGTTACAATATTACTTAAAATGGAGTTCATGGAAAGAGAAATGACTAACTTTATTATCTCCACTCTCCAATGCCCATAGAAAGGGATTAGTATATACGTGATATACTAAATCTTTAACACAACGAAAGGTCGAAAATAACTGAATTAAATAAAAACTAAGTATGCGCTATACAGATATATTTTCTATACGGATATCTCATACAATAAATTTTATAATAATATGAATGTAGCTGTTACTATCTGGTCGACGCTGTGAAACTATAACATGGATAAATATGACAAGCCGTGTCAATGGAGGAAAATCAAGACAGTCTTACTTGTAAATTTTCTCGGTAGAACATGGCCAGGCTAGAGGAGGTTTTTTATATCCCTTGAGTGAACCACATGTTTTTGTCTTACCACGTCCATCATGTCTGTTTTCTTCTCAGTCTACACAGACTTGTTTTCGTTACCCGACAAGCTCTTCGTCACTCCCGGGTTAGCATCACTCACCGGCCGTCACGTGACCGTCGTAAATTCGTAAACGGGGAATAATCGCCATCTACATCCTGACACATAGATAGTCAATTGCATTTGGATCAGCATTTTTTGGGTGGGTGGGGATACTTTAATATCTGTCCCACATTTCTAGCAACTATTTCATGAATAACCTTTGTTTTATGAACAGGGAATAGCACTTGCTCTATAGAGATGTTCAGAAGGCTAAAATTATGCATTGCAAATGAGATCGATTCTTGTTGAACTATGATATTACACATTACATATTAAACAATCGTACATATGATAGAGAGTAAAGATTTTCAACCTAATTTCTGAAAAGAAATCTAGCATCTTTTCTTAGTAAAAGTCGAGGTTTAGTTTAATATTCTTTTGGGTGATTATTACATCAAACATTGTCGAGCATTATTATGCTAGGCTTTAATTCTTAATTGAAGTTGCTTTTTAAACGTAATTATTCAGTCATTTTAAAGACATGAGTAAATACCTCTGATAAGCACTCAATGACATTAGATATCGCTTCTCTTTTGCATTGAGATATATGCCCTAAAATAATGATTCTAACTGATCAACCACAAAGAAACTTGCATAAATTATTTTGTTTATATGCACTATTATTATTACCCGTGAAAATGGCTCTTTATTAGATTGAGTATTGCCAGTAATTATTACATTTTTCAAGTATTGTTTCCGTGTAAACTATTCAGAGGGTCAATTTATAAATATTCTTCCTCTCCCTGCTACACTTTCTCCTACTCTTTCTTCTAATGCTTCTCCTGCTGCCTCTGCTCCTATGTAGTGACATTAAAGTCCCCTGTACAGTATAGAGCCATATTCTCACAACACTTGTGGGGTTGCTGCTTTGGTCTCTGTCGGAAGCCGATTTTACGAAGTAGAATTGCCACCCTACATTCATCTAGTTTGAATTCGAAATTGCACATCTTCTCGAGCAGACACTTATCAAGTCAAGGCCTCTATGTTATTTTTAATATATCTGGAAGCTATGGATATCAGTAATTGGAGCAGCCGTATGTAATGTTGTCAGGTGTAGGATGAGATCCAGATGGGGCCGTGTTGCAGCAGGAAATTCCAATGATGCCTAGGCGATAAAACTAAAAAGAACTACCACACATTATATAGGTCCAAGATAGAACACATAGGTTGACTTTTACGTTTATTAAAAAGAACTTAGAAAGTTTCTCATTGTTTAGAAATTGAGAATGTATTCATTTTTAATTTGTATTTATTCTCGCCGGAACATGTCTCTCGATATCTGTGTGTATGAACGAAATGTTATCAGTTTGATTTCTGTGTTTGAGATCTTCACATTACGCTGCTGTAGAAACCACGTCGTTCGTTCTGTGCTGTTCATGCATGTAAGTATGTAATGTTAATGTATGTATCACTCTGTCCATCCGTCTGGGGATATATATATATATATATATATATATATATATATATATATATATATATATATATATATATATATATATATATAATTATATATATATATATGGATGTGAACATAGAAGCCAATACATAGAAGTGTTGACTTCTATGCCCATTTTATATTTACGCTCTATCTCTGATATTGAGCACTTTATCCCATAAATATAGCACATCTTAAGACTATATTTCTTCATATATATATATATATATAATTATTATTATTATTATTAATAGTAGTAGTAGTAGTAGTAGTTGAAGTAGTACTAGTAGTAATCTTATAAGTATAAGAAACTATACTCGTTCGGAAAACCTTCGGTGTCTTGATTTGCAAATAATCAAACCAATATCAAAGGAAATAAAAAGGTATAAAAAATAAAGAACCAAGAACATGTACGTTAGCCGAAAATAATCGTCTAGTATGCAAGTCCAAAGCCCAAAGTGCTCAATACAATAAGTAGAGCAGACCTGACGATCCGCTAAGGTGAAACCGTGGTAGTTTGTCTGGCTCTCTAGGTTTAACCATATATATATATATATATATATATATATATATATATATATATATATATATATATATATATATATATATATATATATATCAAAAAGAGACAAACTGGTTTATTATTTGAAAATTGGTTCCGCTTATGCTTGTTTGTGTTTGAATATGTTTGATGGTGGGAGGGGAAAATTCTACAATGTGCCCGTCTGGAATGACATTCTCACACGCACAGACATACATACCTACAGGTGTATTCAATTTAGTACGCACAAACACACCGATCCAAATCTAGTCCAGGAATAGGCGCAGATATAGATTCATGCGTTCGAGAATACACACACTGGCTATTATAATTCTATTTCGGTGTCAAGACTATAGCGCTTACTATATGTAGCAATGTTTTTCAACAAGGGGCAGAGATCTATCACTGATATTGAGCACTTTCCAATATGTACTGCGCGTATAAAATGTAATATATATATATATATATATATATATATATATATATATATATATAAAGAAAGAACAGTAAGATATATAATCCGGTGTTCTTATAGATATTTTTATTTTTTACAAAATAGTGCTCAATGTAAATTTACAGAGCATTAATATTATAAATTAATTGATTTAAAATATGGTTTTCCGCTACACAGTTGTAACCATGTTTCAAAAGTTTTTGAAACATTGTTAGAACTGTGTAGCGGAAAAACCATATTTTTAAATCAATTAATTTATATATATATATATATATATATTCCCTAATGATTGAACGGAGTGATTGCTGGAATGCTCGTCTACGAGTCGGAACGCTGATGTAAAACCAATCAGTTAAGTGACAAATTTTAGATTCCTCTCTCTCACTCTCTTCCTCTGTCTCTTTTTCCCTCCTTCTCCTCTCTCTCTCTCTCTCTCTCTCAGACATCTCTATCTAAATATTTTTGGCAATTGAAGGAAATGAATAAAACACCAAAAGTAAAATGGAAAATTATAAACAAAACTAGAACTTGTAAAACTTGAGATGACCCATGCCCTTTATGCCTACATGAAAAACTACACATTATTAAGTTTCTAAATAATAAAAATTTATTAAACAATAAAAAGGAGTTAACGTTTTTTTTGCCGACATTATCAAATTTTTGCATTGAATAAATAGCATAAAAACAAACAAACAATAAAATAATTTTTAAATTCCATAGTCCTAATAAATAGTTTATATGCCCTACAAAAAAGATAACCCTTTATGAAGTCGTCAAAAAACAAATTTTCATTTCTGTCCCTATTTTTCTTTAGTTTAATTCCCCATCCCCTCCCTCGTTAGGTGGTCAGTGATGTCAGTTCTCTGGTTGTTGCGGGATGACTTTCGTTTCGTGTGAGTGTTTTCGTATTTGTTATTGTGTCTAAATGAGTGCGTCTTTGTGGGCGTGCTTGGTTTTTTATAATGTTATAATCCCGCAATTATTTCGTCCAATTAACTAATGTTTCTGCCACATTTAGGGATTGTGGGGGGTTTTATTACTAACCTTATTTTGTTTTGTTTTATGTAAATAGTATTAAATCATATTGTAAATAATCATTGGGGTTTTTAAATTGTTGTTTTTTCCCCTCCCCCCACAGACTTTGAAATGTACATATGGGGACTAGTTAGGATTTCATAGAGAATTTGAGGTATTATGGTGGACGTAGTAAGAAAGGTAAGAGTGAATGTGCTGTTTTGGTGATAGGACTATTGTTGGTATGTTTGGGTCCGTGTCTGTGACTAGCTAAGTTTAGAATGAAGACAGAAGAAGACCGTCCTTCCTCAACCCACTTTTTGGCCTTGTGCCAAATTTTGTACCATTTGTACAAAAAAATAATTATTCCCCAAAAATTTCGCTTGAAGATGGAACGGAGCTTAGGACTTTCATTCAATTTAATTCAAATAATTATATTGACGTTTTCGGCTCTTGTTTTGAAACATGAGAACTCTTAGGTAGCGTGTTGGAATCATATTTTTAAATAAATAATTATATATATATATATATATATATATATATATATATATATAGGGTGCAATGGGTAAATTGTCGCCGTTTGATATTTTATATTCGCGCTTTTCTAGTTGTGACTCTCAATCAATTTTTCTGACCACATCACCCCTTAATTCTGGACAACTAACTAACTAACTAACATATAAACCCAAGGATTAACTAAAAGCATGGATTAGGACAGGATTCACCAACTTAAACAAGACAAACTCTCAAGAAGTGTTGCATGAGATTTCAAATTCATCTGATGGCCGTGATGTAAGCCAATAATGATTTTCTTGCATAAATTTCCACTATATCATTTCAATAAGTTCTTGCATAATTTTGATAAATATATTTGTTAAAATTAAATGTCAGTGTTATTTCAATTTTTGCGTAATTTCGTCGACAGTGGATCCACCACACCTTTATATATATATATATATATATGTGTGTGTGTGTGTGTGTGTGTGTGTGTATATATATATATATATATATATATATATATATATATATATATATATATATATATGCAATTATTATATATTATTATTTATATATTACATGAGCGGTACTTATTAGAAAGCGCTGAATATCAGAGCTAACATTTAATTGGATTGATGTGAGTTTGTGACCCTGGGTTTCACCGTATGTGTGTGTGTGTGTGTGTGTGTGTGTGTGTGTGTGTGTGTGTGGTGCTACTGGTACCGTGTAAGTCTGTAATATCTGCAACATGATCGGATCATCGCCGACTAAACTGTTTACTCCACCAGGCGAGGACGTTTCTAGTGAGGAGATTGATTAGGCACTACGCAGGATTAAACCATTAACTGACATAGGGCGGATGAACTTTATTACAGAGTGAGAGACACGATGTGCAATGGGCAGATAAATAATGGGATTTATGTTCCTACTTTCATCAAAACATCACTTTCTAGTCAGTTGGCTTCTTATCGTCTTTGCTTCATTTAGGTTAATGTTTTCACAGATGGTTTCTTTGAAATGTCTCTTTGGTTCTGTGCCAATCTTTATCCACTCTCAAGAAAGTTACGTACGGGAATTGCTTTGATTTTTCGAATGTTTTTATTCGACTTCCGTGCAAGCCCTGCGGCGATGGGGAATGCATTTGTCGTTCACCACACATGGTTTCTCCTAGTGACCTTACCTTCCTACTCTACGTGCTGATGCAAATCTGCCAACCTTTGTACAATTTAGGGAAGAGTTAAAAGTATTAAAAAGGCTTTGAATATTTACTCCGCTCATTTTAGCGTTTATTTTTTTTTTTGTTTCGTTTACAAGACTGAGGGAATGTTCTAAATCTTTGAAATTGCTTCTTCATGATGTTAGGGAAAGACAGCTTGTAAACCCATGTCTTTATGTTTTGGTCGACGAGGAAAATCTTTCTTCGTAATGACAGATACATCCAATGACGAATGGATTTATTACGAGAATCCACAACAAATAATAGCGTGGGGCTATCCAGAACAGCTGCCGAAACCTCATCTTAAACAGAACCTGACAAGGGAACGGTGTTTGTTATGTGCCACGGGGAATTTATTACGAAATGCTGCACCTTTCACCAGTTGTTACTGTGCAAATTTATACTGATTCGTTGGAATGAGGCACTACGACAGGAAAAAATCCTTTACTGGACATTAGTCAAGAAAACAACGTATGTGTTTCTGTTGCTAGGCAACAATATATCGTAGAATCGAGAGGGAAAGTCGGTTTAAATGTGTGTGTTCTCGTTACAGTTTGCTTTCGAATTCTCAATTGCCTTGATCCATGCAGCAGTTTTTGATAAGTCACTCCATCAATTTGATGATATCGCAAAATGCTAGGAAATATCCATCAAATCAACACAGAATCATTCTCGAATGTTCCGAGGCAGTAGAGATAAATCTTCTCTTCCTAGGCGCTGGTTCGAATCACGTAACTATCAAAATTTTAGCGCAAAAACGTGCGCAGATTTTAAACATTATATATCAGAAGGCTTTTTCATTTGATCCAGTAAGAATATTAAATAATGCGACGTATATATATATATATATATATATATATATATGGAGAGAGAGGAGGGAAAGACAATTTAAGATACCAAACATTATATATCAGAAAGAAATTTAATTTGATCCAGTAAGAATATAAAAAAGCGTCGTATATATATATCATATATATATATATATATATATATATATATATATGGAGAGAGAGAGAGAGAGAGAGGACGGAAAGACAGAAAGAAATTTCATACAAATTTAAATTTGTCACTTAGTTGATTGGTGTTGTTAAATTCAGCATCCCGATTCTAGTATCGTAGACGGACCCTCAAGTCAACACACTCTCCATTCGCCAGAGGATATATATATATATATATATATATATATATATATATATATATATATATATATATATATATATATATATATATATATATATTTCAATACAGTATGTTTTCAATTCCGAAAATGTCCGAATTTTTATGGATGGCCCGAAAATATTTCGGTATTCCTTTGTATATTAGATAGAATATGACTAATATGAGCTATGCTTTGATGACTGAATATTTATAAGAATAAAATGTTTAGTCGAATCAACTTGAAGATTTCAAATGAGTCTATTCTCTGAACGTTTAAGTTTTTTCTTATTTTATAACACATATATTATCAGTCAAAAACGTTCTTTTTATTCCTTGCTATTAGCAATTTTTATGAATTCTGTGAGCCTCTGAGAGACAGAAAAAGATTTCCAAAAATGGCAGTCATAACCACAGATAAAATATGTTTACAAGAAAGATTCACTGATATCGTGAATTTGAATAAAAAGGATTTTTCTTAATCATCTGAAAAAAAAGCCACTAAGTTTCAAGAGGTTATGTGGTGTGCAAGAATATAAGGAAAAAAAAACATTATTAAGGAAAATTAAAAGAACACGAATTAAGAAAGCGGAAGATGTCGATTGACACTGCATTTAAAGTTTCAAAGTTCAAAGTTGATTCGAAAAAGAGTTTCACAAGAGAGACGTGCGATAGTAGAAAGTGTTACATCTAGATATTTCATCTGTAAAATGATGAAGCCTTGCAACCAATCTAGCACATAAACTCATAAAGTTAAGGTACCAAAGATGAAAGTTCCACAGACCAATTTCCATGCACATTTTTATAGAGAAATCACAGGAACTGACGTTACGACGAAGAACAAGTGAACCCGGCCGAGATGCCAGGTCAGGACTGATAACACTGCAGATTATTTTTGGGGGTGGGGTGTGGATTTTAACAAGAATCTTTAAATACAAACCAGGATAACCATTGCATAAATAGATTATGGCGAAAAAACTTATCTGACACGAGACAGTAAAAAAAAAAAAACGTCCTAGAGGTAGACATTATCAGTTGATTCAATATAATCTGTACACGTCCTTTCAGCAAAAAACCTTAGCCAGTGAATGCGCAAGAAGTCTCTTTCCTGTAGATATCATTCTGATAGAAGGCAAAATGGTTTCCTAAGCTGATTAAAAATCAGTTTTGTTTTGGGTGCGTTCAAATTAACAAGACATTCACTAATGAAAACTGGCAACAATGTAATTCCAAGGACAGAGCCGTAAGAAACACCTGTATTCATGCAAATAGATCAAGAGGATTGGGGCTTCAAGATAATTTTCATTTCACGATTTGATAAGATGGAATCAGATCAAATATTCGTTCAGAAATACTATATCCTTTTAATTTATGAAGACCAGCATACTCCTTTAAAAGCTTTCCAGATATTGAAGGCAACAATCCGATATTCACTACAGTACAGTGGATTCTTTCTTTTACACTCTTTATACTAAACGTCGACACAATACACTGACCATGAGTCACTGAAAGTAGGGGGTTCCTGAATGTTCGCAGATTATTATTTTCCAGACATTTTTTCTACGCCGGCAAAATAATTTCGACAGCCGTGTTACTTGAATAAAAGTTTATGTAATGACCGTATCAATGCTGAAATTTATTGATGAAAATTTTAATTTTAAAATTATGAAGCAAACAATTTTAATGCAAATAAAATTGACCTTTAATATAAATATATTTAACCTTTATGAAATCAGAGTTTTGCACATTTTAAATTATGATCACCTTAGTAATTAAAATCGGGTTAATTTTTAGCAACGAGTAAACGGGTAAAATATAACTACAAAAAATAAAGATATTAACTATATAAAAATTCTGTATTACTTAGATGTTTCTTCCAATAACCCATTAGCATCTATCATCATCCAAAGCTTAACGTGATAAAGCTGCAAAATAGTTAAATATTAATTTTTATGACAATTTTTAATGATTTATTCTATCGAATTCACCCCATGCAAGGCAGTAAATCGACTAAGACACAAGAATCATGGAGTGTGAAAGAATTAGAAAACAGAATTAAGGAGAATGAACAATAGAACTGTAATTAGGAAGACAGTTGATAAACATTGGCATTAGTAGTTGAATTTATGAAAATCAAAGTTGAATAGAAAGCGTGGAACCGGGTATAGTGTTCAACAGAACTTATTGATGAGACTTTTTTGCTAATCTAGTACTGCAATTAAATTCATAAAGTTTAGTTACCATCGCGAAAGACATGTCCGAAAATTAAGATTTATGTGGGCGTGAAAAGATCTACATTCGTCCATGATTCGAATATTATTGCCGCATATGATCCGACGCTCCTGCTAAAGCTATTTAGTGCTTTTTGATAGAATCCAAAGAAGAATCAGCAATATTATTGGTCCTCTCCTGGCATCTCAGCTTCAGTCACTTTCCCATCCCCATAAAGTTGCTTTACGGCGTCTTTTCTATAAATACTTTCATGGTAATTGTTTGGATGAACTTTTCTTTATCGTAACTACGTATTTAAGCGCAGTTCTAAATTGGCAAAATGGTCTCACCGAATTAGAGTTTAAATGACTAGATGTAATAACCGGAAGTTATGTGCTAACAGTTTCTGTTTCCGCACGTCTCACTTCCGGTTTCTTGCTTCCCAGTTAACTCTGATTTTCAAGAATTTAAATGCAATGTCAATCGTTATCTTCTGTCTTCTTAATTCATGTTCTTTGAATCTCCTCAATGTTTTGTTTTCCTATACTCTAACGTTCAGTTAGATCATTTCTTGGGGTGAAATGATTAAAATAAAGAAGATAGATTCTGGAATGAAAAACATATCTAGAACAGCACAACGAATCAACTTTCTTGGAAGCAGACTTCGCAATTGATCCAATATATTTTCCCTCCATATCAGCTGAGAGTGCTAGCCCGAGAAGTCGCAACTAATCACTCACCTGGAGGTTAGTATCAGCCATTCTGGTGAAAGGCAGAACGGAGTCTCTCAAATAATAATGGAGGTTTTAAAATTAACAAGCCATTCCTTGTCCCAGTTAAGAATAGACTGTATGTTATTTTTTGGGATCAGCCTCGACTTTGACTTTATCGAATTGATCAGAGTTACAATTGAGATAGAAGTAAAGTGTTGTATCGTCAGCGTAGATACCAAGTGAAAACCTGCTTTTAAGTCTATTTTATATTCACAGGATAGTAAAATGAAAAAAAAAGATATTTAGAAATACTCATTTATGGAAGGATTTTAAAATAGTTGAAAAGTGTTCGACATTTATATTTTATATTTTTTTAGCATACAGCCCGGTTGACATGTCTTTATTAATAAAACAATTACCTATAGAATGTACAATAAAATTGGATGATACAAATTTGTAGGTCTCATCAAGAATACACTACATATCTACTCTATATTTGACATGTGTAGCTTTTGTTATTTTAACTGTTGCGGCATCTATTGAATCTTTCGTGTTCTTTTGGATAATTATCTTGTAGTAACAGATATTCTGGATTTTAAATGTACACAGTTGTACAAATTAATTGAAACAACCGCTTTCGTTTCCTTTCTTTCACCGTACGTTCACTTTTAGACCCACTGGAGTGACAGGGTGTAATCGATTTCTATTTTCCCCTTAGATTAGGTCATTTGCAGAGGTGTGCAGTAATATGAAACTATTTTCGCGGTGTATGATGAAATTTGCTTGGCCTTGAAAAATATTGCGTCATCCGTGATTGCATGAAATTTTTATCCTTCCAAGGCACTATTGTTGCAACTGCCGATTAGTTGTCCTACAGCCATTGTCTGCGATGGATATTAATCCAAGGAAGCGTACGAAAATTGTAACGCTGTACGAACACAAGGGCAAGCCTTACCAGTGAGCAAATCAAAATAATATAGACTGGTCCGGAAACTCTCCTGATTTAAATCCAATCGAGAATCTGTTGTGCAAGGAAAGACTTTGTGGAATGGACATACGAAGTACTAACATGTGCACTGGTTCATGTTTCATTTAAAAAATACGAAAAAAAAGTAAATAATAACGGAATCATTCGTTTTGTTTCGATTAATTTGCACAAGTGTTTATATCCGTTTTTGAAAAATATACTTGGAATGGGTGAACATTAACTTCACCAGCCATCAACAATCACTTTCTAAGATGTCAGTGAAAATTTTGTTTTGTTACAGAAGCAAGAATTTTTTTTCAAAGATTAATCCACTCATAGTGTGTGGTGTTTACCCTTTAACCCACTGCATTATTCAATGTTTTCTTTTCCACTGCCTTGTCTTCTAAGGCTCCTCTACTTCACGACTTAATCATAGTCATTGTCATTTTCCGTTACCATTGCAAGATATAGTAACACAACTTCAAAATGTAAACACTATATCATTCTTTCATCTGAGTCACCTTCCGTGGGAAGATAAAATTTTTGGTTTGCTAAAAAAATCACCTCTAGACCTAGTGAATATCAAATTAAATGTGTGATAAATGAATGTATAAGAAATAAAATATGTACAACTTTGGTTGATTCTCTGTTATCTTTTTTCTTCATTCACAATTGTTTAGGACATATGCGATCATGGCTCTCCACATTGTTCTTTTTTATTGCCTTTTCTTTGCCATTCATTCGGGGAAATAGTTTTGAAAATTTCCCCTTGATTTTTTCATGGTTTAGAATTCAGAACTTTCATTCTTTTAAACTGGTTAGCAAATCTAGAGATTTCAGCTAACCCCGCTTTTATAACGCACAACAGCTAAATCCATGCTCTTTCCAAAGTCATTTTTTTCAAAAGTGAAAACTACGGAATTAGTAGGAATTTATATGTGGTTACCTGATTTAACTTACGGCAACATATCCTAAGCTATCCGCTAATTCTTCATTGATATTTTAATTGCAAATGAATCACTTGGAGATTGAACCTCAATTGACGGAAAAGAAAGTGCAACCTGCGAGGAGAATAAGTTCTTTTTTTTTTGTTTTGTTTTCAAAGCATGTCAACCTCAATTGGTTATTTAATGCCGACAAGACTTTTATTACTGGTAATATTTTTCCCCAAAAATGTATTACTGGTAATATTTTTCTTTTTCAAAAATGTACTGCTGGTAATAATTTTTCCTCAAAAAAAGTATTGCTAGTATTAAAACTATTTTTATACTTTCATAGTGTTTTCACCCCTTTTGGGAGTTAACTAATTGCCCATAGCTGGAACCATAACAGTTGCTACCATCAAGGGGTAGTTGGACCTGGAAACACCAGCAATTAACATGTAGTTCCATGCTCCTCAAAAACCTTCTGATTAAAGACCCTGCTATCAGATGGAGTTTATCGTCTTACCGAGGACCTGAATGTAGTTTATCGTCCTACACAAGACGGGAGTAGAATAAGGAGAAAGAATTAACCAATAGCAAATCATAATCTTGGCTTTCAAATAACAAAATGTTATTAATTCTCTGATCACGCTGCCTTATTCTTAACATTAACATAGGTACCTCCACGAGATCGCTAAAAAAAGAGCATAGCATGATGAAAAAGACGCCAAACTTGACGAAAACAAAATTTTATCGTCTAAATGTTTGTTATTATTAAGAGGAAAGGTCAAAGTATTTTTGGGGTATTTTTTTCCATTTTTAATCGTTCCTAGCACGTCCGAAATTTTCGTTAAAAATCTAGTTTTTTTTGAGTCAGGAAAATTGACCATTTTTTCCATTTAAAAAAAATGGAAATCTGACTTTGAAATTTTTTAAATATCAATTATCATTTTTTCAAAACTTATTTTAAGAAAATCAGAAATTATAATGTTTATTTAAAATATTTTGAACCAAACTTAACTTAGCTTTTGTGCCAAAAAGATGTAATTTGAAAATAAAACAAAGCAGGTCATAAACTTTCGCGTCTCTTGACATGTGATGAATAATATATTTACGAATTCCATGAGGCTAATTTGTTCTACGGAAGGAGAAAAGTGAAATAATTTACATTTACGTGAACAAATTATTTACCCCGTTATTTTACATGACATTAAATTTCATATTTCTTATGAAATTTTATCAGAATTGTACATAAAATACTATAATTTTATGTACATTTATTACATTCTACTGTTATTTGTATTTGCATTCATTTTATTATTAATTTTGATATTTCATTTATGGAAAAATGTCGTAACTCAGATTAATATAAAAATAAGATCATATAAATTTCATAAGATGATACTGATACTTGTAGGTACCCTTCTCAGTTGAAATTGAAAAATCAAATTAACTTCTCCACACGTGTTTCGCAAAAGTAAAGGCCTTAACAGCGGAGAACAATGCTTAACTCAAATAACGCAGCTTAATTATATTCTGGTTGGTCTTCCGTATTTTATAATTACAGCTCGATTATAAGCACAAAATTACATTTCTTAATTACTGGGTATCTTCTGATTAGTCAAAATGATACAATTTACAATTATTTCTATTTTTGCACGATTTTTCAAATTAATGTGTGTCATACCAAAAAAACGTGCTAAAAATTGTCTATGTTATTTACTAGTTCCGCTGATACAAATAGAAAAAAGGTTTTTTTAATCAAAATTTAGAATGTTCTAAAAAGAAGGAAATTTTTTTAAAAATAATTAAAAAAAAACTTTGGTCTTTCCTTTTAATAATAACATAAGCATTTAGACAATAAAATTTAGTTTTCGGCAAGGTTGGCGTCTTTTTCATCAAGCTATGCTCTTTTTTTAGTGATTTCGTGGAGGTACCTACAACAGGATCCTCATGTCACAGTTACAAACAAAAAAAAGTAAAATTTTTCATTCTTTTTCATGGTTTGGAATTCAGTGCTGTCATTCTTTTTGACTGATTACCAACCCTATCTAGAGATTTCAGCTAACCCTGCATTAAAAAAAAAGAGGTTATGGGTGGGATCAAGAGCTAAATACATATTCTTTGCAAATCATTTTTTTTTCAAAAGTGAATGATACGGAATTTTCACTGATTTAACTTTTCGCACCATCATATTCTAATCCTAAACCTTTTGCTAACTATGTATCGAAATAGGGTTTTAACATCATTGTGCCAACAACATAAGTATTTTCAAACGCGTCAACGTCAATATACCTGTTCTACAATATATTTTATATAGCAATATATATTATATATACTTTAGTATATATTAAATTTGAAACGGCTATATATCTTCTTTGCGTTGTAGTAGTTATTGGTTCAGACTTTGTGACGTCATTTGCGGCTACGTGCCATTGGAAATTGCTTGGCGTAACACGTATGGCACGCGTACCGTACGTTGGCGACTCCTGGTTTAAGTTAGCTAATTCTTCAGAGATATTTTCACTGCAAATGAATCACTTGGGGATTGAACCTAAATTGACGATAAAGAAAATGCAACCTGAGAGTAGAGTAAGAAGAAAGAATTGACCAATAGCAAATCAATAATCGTTATCAATTCCTTAATCGTACTGTCTTATTATTAACATTAGCAGGATCCTGATGTCACGATTTCAAACAAAACAAATACGAACTTTTTAATTCTGCTTTTATACTTCAAGTCCTACATGGGATCGGGATTCTCTATTTCTTATTTCGTTTTATCAACACCATTGTGCAAATTAATTGAAGCAAAATGAATAATTCCGTTATTATTTACTTTTTTCGTATTTTCCCAATTGAACATGACCCAGTGCACATGTTAGTAATTCATATGTCCATTCCACGAAGTCTTTCCTTACAGATTGACCACAGATTCTCGATTGGATTTAAATCAGGAAAGTTTCCGGAACAGTCTATATTACTTTGATTTACTCACTGGTATGTCTTGCCAGTGCGTTCAGTGTTAAAATTTTCGTAAGCTTCCTTGGAGCAACGTCCACAGCAGATAATGGCCGTAGGACAACTACTCGACTGTAGAGACAATAGTGTTTGGGCGTGATGAAAATCTGAAGAAATATTTTCAAGACCAAACAAATTTGATCATACACCCCAAAAATAGATTCCTATTACTGCACACCACTTCAAATGACCTAATCTGAGGAAATATAAAATCGATTACACCCTGTCACTCTAGTGGGTTTAAAACTGACCGTATGGTGAAATAAAGGAAACTAAAGCCGTTGTTTCAATTAATTTACACAAGGGTGTAATATAACATTTCCGTCATATGGCCTACTAACATTGGCAAAAATTCTTTAAGACATTTAACTGCCGTTACCATTATTACTGCTGTCACTATGCCCTGTGTGTGTTAAATTCTCTAAGCCGTCTTTATTATTCATTATGTCTTCGAGAAAGATCATCATTTCTTTCTAATTATAAGTATCAGTTTCACTGATGTTCCTATTTACTTTAAGCCACACTTCAGGCTAATATATTCCTCCAATGTATTATTTGTATTAGTTGATGTAAACACATTCCTATCGTTACCAAACTCAATTTCATCTTTGCAGAAATTCTCCCGCATTTATTGACATACATGAGATTTGATCTTACACAAATGTTAAGCAACGTTTTTCCTTTCTGTCTAACGAAGTTTTGCCATGCTGCAATATCTCCGATCGTCCCTTTCCTGATCGTTACCAGAGATAAATTTCCCCTTACTCGCATCATTGGTATTCTCAACATAAGATTTTGGAGCATCTGTACAGCTTTAAGTCTATTCTTCTATTAGAAGAGTGTCCAATATTCACCGTCACATACGCGATTAGATACTATATACCAGTTCAGC
>CAHIKZ030002888.1:1255000-1290000 GCA_903632075.3 Acanthosepion pharaonis
CTTTCACTGTCGAAACAGTTATATATAGCCGTCTCTTCTACTCCAATAGCTTCATGTCTTACAATTCTCGCCTCTGAAACTCCCTCCCCTCTTCCTGTTTCCCTGATAGCTATAATCTCCAACTATTCAAATGTAATGTCAATCAACGTCTCCAGATGCCCTGATCTATCCTCAATCCTTCTCCTCATCCTTTCCTCTATCACTCCTATTTGCTCTCACTCGAACACTCTGCGTGCTAGTGGCTTCCCGTCTTGCTTGGGGTGAATGCTTAAAAAAATGTAACCGTGCATTCGCGTGTAATAATTATTATCTCTCACACTGGACAATCGTGAAACTGGTTTGAAAATTGAGATTGTCATATTTTTCTCATATTAGGAAAAGTTAGTAGTTTAGATGGTGCACTCCAATCAGACTACACACTTATCCTCGTTTTTGTTAGTTGATTTTGCCTAGTGGCCTATCAACCACGCTGGTTTGAATATTTAGTGTGTTTTGTTTTACGGCACATCAACCTCTCAATGGGGTATGTAATGCTGACAAGATTTCTTATTACTGGTAATTTTTTTTCAAAAGAAAAATGGTAATATCTTTTCTTCAAAAATGTATTGCCGGTAATAGTTTTTTCTTCAAAAAATTATTCCTTGTAATCCATTTGCAAAAACATATTTCTGGAATTAAATCCTATTTTTACACTTTCATAGTGTTTTGACCCAGTTTGGGGGTTAACTATTTGCCCATAGCTGGGATCCTAGCAGTTACTACCATTATGGGTCTGGGTGGATGTGGGAACACCAGAAATTAAGAGGTGATTCCACGCTTCTCAAAACATCAAAAATGTAGTTTATGCAGAATGCCAACCTCTGAAATCTAAATATTTTGTAGACAATTTTATAGCATCAAATACACATATTTTCTAAATAATTTTATAATTTCGATGCAAATGTATGTGTTTTGAGATATATAGTTTGTAGACGATAAAATGTATTGTCGGTAATTTTAGGATGAGAATGTATTTTTATACATTTTTAGTGCTGTAATTTTGATAATTCTAACACAAAAATGTATTGTCGGTAATATTTGAATTGGGTAATTTCCAACTATTTTTCCTAAATAATTAATTCTACTGATATATTGATGATGCTTTATAGTGTTCATTTATGAAACCGAAACCAACAAATCAATATCTTTCCACGATATCATGTGAAACGTCCTAATAATGACCGGGAAGTAAGGGAAGTATCGAACACAACAAAAATAGGCGTGACTTACATAATTGTCTGTGGAAATTTTACCGACGTAAAGATTTTAGTTACGGGTATGCTTACAAAACAAGACAATCAATGCCTTGGGCGTCTAAACATACTTACGGTTCAAAAATCCGTTTTTAATTAAAAGAGAAAGTAAAAAAATGTATAGTAAGTGCACTGATTCATAAAACATACGCGGAAAATTTACAGCATTTCACATTTCTACAAAGTTCTTACAATGTTGGACCCTTAAAAACAAAAACAGAAGTGTAATGAGATCGGGTAGACTGTATGTCTAGTCACGTCGCACAAAAAAAAAAAAATTAAAACACAAAAATTAAAAAAAATTAAAAATTCAGCCTTCCCACATCTTTAGCGTTTCCCCTCGGTACATAATTATTATCTAACTTCCGGTTTATATATCTCCTCCCACTTCCTGCACATATATAATTCCATCAATAAAATCGTTACGTATGTAAGTTCGATGAGGACGAAAAAGCATATTCAGTATATAGATTTGTATAAATGCATTCCTTACAGTCACGAAAGTGAGTTTTTATCGTGACCCTCACCACTTAGACCGCATCGGACAAGCACTTTTTGTCACATAGCTTCTGCATAAGTTTTATTATATAGATAAAATTATAAGTGCTATTTTGTATATTGCAATCACCAAAATGCGATATATATAAATAGTATATATATATATATATATATATGTGTGTGTGTGTGTATGTGTGTGTGTGTATTTATGTATTTCGTTCTAGACATTTTTTCAGTTCAGAATCTATCTTATATATCTATAAGTATACCTTCAGTGTGTGGTTAGTATATTGCTACCACATATGGTTTGGTCCTTCTGCTATATAGAGGATGCGATGAGTGAATTGACGTGATTTTATATTTTAAATCTGGCACATGCGCGTTGTTTGTTTTTGATTTTACCGACTGTTACTAGCGTCAGATGAGTACCGTTTGTGTAACAATGATCAACTCACTCCGAAAGAAATTTTTAAACGTCATGCTATACTGCTTGGCTTTCGAATCAGAAGCTCTAATACCAACATTTCAGAGTGATTCGGTGTCAATCTGAGGATAGGGCAAATAATTCGGGAGGAGTTGGATGAGTCTAATGTTGATTACGAAGGTATTTGGAGTGATCACTAGTGATGGCGACATTATGTCACCATACATCTTACCACAGAGATCCAGACTCAAGACGGAGGCCTACATTAGGTTCCTATAGAATATAGTGCTGCCATTGGTCAAGAGGGCCGCTGCCGGTGGACACTATGTTTGGCAAAAAGAATATGCAGCATGTTACACAAGTATGCGAACACAGTCGTGGCTGTCAGACAATTTCTGTGACCATATCACCCCATTACATCTGACCACGAGATAACAACCCAGACTGCAAACATTTTTTGTGGGGCACAGTTGAGTAAGGGACCAACAAAACCCCTAGTAACACCAAGAATCAACAGATTGCTTTTGGGTAGGGAGACCCTGTTGTTCAGTTGTTGGCTGATGCCTATATATGACTTCTTACATTTTGTGCATTTAAGTACATAAATTACATTTTTGGAGTTGCAGTTTAAGTTTTTATTTATTGCGAATGTTTTTTTGGGGTTTTCAAAATTGTAGGAATTTCCTTCTATAATAATGTCACAAACCCCACATCTTTTTTTGTTGCATTTTGTGACTCCCTGTATTGTGTGTTGGTTAAATTTAGATGAGGTTAATATGTGTTTTAGGTTTTTAGATTGGCGTTTGCTCTTAATTATTTTGGTTGTTTTTAGTATATTATTCAGTTTATTATTCTTGCTAAGTAAGTCTAGATTTTTTGTGATTTCTGTGAATATTTCTGGATTGTTTTTGTTGTATGTTGAGACATATGCTAGAGTTTGTTCGACGTTACGTTTCTTTTTATTTCTAAGTTGGTCTACACAAAAACAATATAAAATTGACATACAACAGAAAACTTTTTGTATCACAACACATTTTCAAATGTAACCAGGGAAAATTTAATATCATGCCGATATATCAAACAGACAATTACTCGTACTTACAAATACAGGAAAAAAAAACTTTATAAACAAATGTAAACCCGAACTAAATAGATCATAACCCCACACATAAAACACACAACATGCACACGGGGTGACCAAATACAATGATCAAATCACTCACATACATGAACGCACACTCATATACGGGAGACACGAGGACATTTATATATGTATATACGGATGTTGACAAAACAGGGGAACTACTCACGAGCACACATCAAACCCCACACAACTTAAAAAGTACGTGTGTATGTAAGTTCGTGTGTGTGTGTGTGTGTGTGTGTGTGTGTGTGTGTGTGTGTGTGTACTGGTTCCATGTAGCTTAGGAAGTATGTGTGTGTATGTGTGTGTGTGTGTATGTACTGATTCCTTGCGGTGGGATGGTGTGTATGTGCGTATGTGTGTGTATCCGTGTATATGTACAAATGAGTTTACTAATTCCTCGTAGTAAGACAGTATATGTATGGAGGGGAAATATACGCTCCCATATATACACGCATGCTGACAGAAACACACAAAAATGGAAACAGATCCAAGAACACATAGGGGTCAGTAAAACATTAAAAGATAAAATGCCGATAACTAATTCATGATTTCGCTGGACTAACCTTAATTGTTTTATGACCCTACACGCAGAACTCTTCATTGCCAATTCAAGAAAGAAATTCGGATTACCAACACACAAACAGAGAATGTCTCATATCGAGAATATTTAACATTGAACATAAAGAAAAAAATAATCATTTTTAATAATATGTGGAAATCTCCGCTTTTACCTGAAGACGGTCGCGAGACCAGAAACACGTGTCGTAAAATTATATAAAACAAAGCATAATATGTTTTTCTAAATAAATCCACATTACAACCAAAAACGTTTGCGGCACCTCTCTTCTTTTTAATCTACATACTTTTCTCTCGTTGGAACCACTACAACATATTTCTTTTATATATATATATATATATATATATATATATATATATATATATATATATATATATATAAATTTAAAATTTAGTATGTGAATTGGGATCATTTTGGGATCATTTTCAGGGATAGAGGTTTTTTAATATTAACAGTGTTGAAATTTCACGATAACAGTTACCATAATATCTCAGACTCTGAATATCATTTAAGGCGTTAAATCTGCAGTGCCTTTTCTATATACAAGGTGTACCGAAAATAATTTTTTACAAACATTAGGGGCAGTTTCCCGACATCAAAACAAGGTAAAATTTGAGTGGTTGAAACGATTATCAACATGTCTTCCTACTTTACATTTGTGTATTTTCCTAATTTTTTCTTCCTTTTATTGGAGAAGAGATTTTACCTTGTGTTTTTATTTCTTGCTTTCTCTTCTTATTTTCTTTCATTTTTCGCAGGTGGTTTGTAAGTAAATATTAAAAATTGAAATAATCCTGATGAGATGTGATTATACGCCTCGAAACATAAATGCATTTATGAAGCGGTTTTACATACGTTATAATGTAAAATGCTATAATAAATTACACACACACGCGCGCGCGCACACACACACACATATATACATATATATATTTAAGTAAGGAAAATCTTGGTAATCCGTATAGATAATCCGAAGGAGGATGAAATCCTGAGAGCTCAATGCTATGTCAGAGCGTATAATTTAATTTAAATGAAAAAAAAAGACCACTTTAAGGTTCCATTGTAATAATTTATTTCACCAGAGAATTTTATTTTTCTCTGGATCTTCAGACTTGACTTTCAAAGGTGAAACGTAAAATGAATTTAAAATTTACGCTTTTGAGGGGCAGTATTAAGCTTATATGTTGAATTAGAGAGTGATTAGGAATGGTGTCAGAGATATGGTCGCGTTTATATATATATATATATATATATATATATATATATATATATTCAAATGTAACCGGAACGAAAACAATATAAATTCAAACACTCATAGAATTCATTTAAAAAAGGGCTCAATACCAAGATTAGAGCAATAATTATTTATAATAAAGATATGATATACAAACAAAAAAGTAAACATGACAAAGGTGTATTTTGCTTCGATGCGAGGAAGAAAGATTGTTATAAACGTTTTTTGGTGTGGTCCTGAGGACTTGTTTATCCGTATGTAATATCCTTTATAATATATATATATATACACACACACACACACACACACATATATATATATATATATATATATATATATATATATATATATATATAGTTAAGTTACGAAGAACTTGGTAAACCGAATGGGTAATTCCAAGGAGGATGAAATCCTGAGAGCTCAATGTGAATCCAGAGCTAATATTTAATGAAATATATTGAATATTAAATATATATATATATATATATATATATATATATATATATATATATATATTTTTTACTTTACTTACAAAATATGATTCCATCAACAAAAAATTAATTTACTTATGCAACAAAATATGATTCCATCAACAAAAATACTAAAGAACTTTGGATTATTTACCTAACGCGTTCTTTCCTATTTTCTATATATTTTCACACACACACACACACACACACACACACACATATATATATATATATATATATATATATATATATATATATATATATATATATATATATATATGCCCATATAAAGGTCAAAACCTTCACATGGCTTATAAAATTGAACCTACATTAAGACAAAGACAAAATATAACCAAAGACAAAATGAAACTCTCCCATCATCAATCATGTTACAAATAACATCTGTCGATTTTCTCTATATTCTACGAGTTTGGTACAAAAATGAATTGCATGGACATCAGTGATCAAAAACACACTAGAAAAACTTGCTTAAATAATTTAAATTACTCCAACAATACTATTTAATTTTCTATGTACCTTTCAAAATGACATATAATGTAAATACATTCTTCATTGATCAGATAAATTATCTTTTGCGTTATGACCAGTTACATGTAAAATCTGAAAACAACCAATTAATCATATCAAGATGAAACGGAAAATCACGTTCTTTACCATCAAAATGGAATAAATTTTTCTCTCGAATTAGGCTTTCATTTCTATCAATTATATGTGATTAGAATGATTTAGGATAACCATGCGTGGCACCCGGCTAAAACTGGTCTAATCAATGTCCCTTAAGATTCCCTCTAAATTAGCCGTTGGTAAATTAATCAGAAGAGAAAATATTTACGGGGGAGAAATATAGATTTATTCAATAAGCTGGTTTTTACTTATGCAACAAAATTCGCAAGCTTTTTTTTTTTTTTAATTTAAAATTAAAATGAATCAATTTATTGATGTGAAGTAAAACTCCACGAATTCACTTTTCAAAATAAATTTCTTTCATGCACACAATCAAAACAAGATGAAAGGAAATTAAATTGAATGGCACTGAAAAAGAAAATAAAAAGGATCGGATATTTTTTCCAGATACGAAATATAGTTTTTTTTTTTTCCATATATTTTATAGCTGGATATCATTCGTTCTCAAGTATTCCTTTTTTTTTTAAACAGTAATACGTTTACTAACCTTCTCATTACTGATTATTCTCTTTTTTATGATTGTTTTATGCATCTGCCAGTTGATTATTCTTTTGCCTAGCTTATCTTTCGATGGCGGAACTTTCAAAAGGCAAGCGCATCGATTGGAACGCTTTCAAAGAAACATCAAAATCACAGGAAAACCGGAGCCAAGATGAAGAATATAGCTGAATGAACAAAAAGAAAACAAGACATATTCATCTGTTTACTTGTATATATCACACACACACATACACACACACACACACACACACATATATATATATATATATATATATATATATATATATATATATATATATATATATATATATATTTAAGCATATTACACCAAGCAAGGCGAGAGTTCCACTAGCACGCAAGGGCTTACAGAGAGTGAGAGCAAGAGTTATTAAGAGGGGTGTTTGAGAAAGGGTGATAGATACAGACGGGGAGCAGGATCAAGGCATCAGAAGATGTCGATTGACATTACATTTGAACATTTGAAGATTATTGTCATCAGGGAAGGTACTTCATTTTACGGTATTACATCGAAAAGCACTTCAAAATCGCTACACGATTGCAGTCGTGTTTCGATGCGTATCAATGCATCCCATCCTGCGATTGTAAATTAATGGTGAGTGAACGATATATTCAGATTCTAAAGCAAAAGTACAGCTTCTTTTCACAAAAGAGAAAAAGAAAAAAGATTGATTACCACATCATTTTATCTTAGAAAATGACATTGTCTAATGTACAATATGTATCCATTTATATCCGCTCCTGTTTAAAGTCTGTTGCTGCCATTAATATCAAATGTATGGGTCATGGCCCATTTATGAAAAATAACTTAAGTTTAACTTTAACGTACGTTATATTTGAGTGGTTGATCTGAGTAAAGCCCGCAAACCTTATAACCACTCCTACTTTTTTTCGTAAAAGAGGTTGTATTTTGCTCTTCTTCTCTAGAAGAAATAATACGAATTCCAAACATACGATGGGTTGCAGTTGTTTGAGGGCCTTGTGGTAAACTATTTCTCTGCATTTGGCTGTTCTGAAAGGTGTGGTTTGTTCCGAACAAGCCCTTGCCACTATAATAAAATAAATTATATATGCGATTAACCCGGCTGGTCAGTTCTAAGAACTTAGACTCTATACCTTCATACATAAAAAACGACGGGGATAATTAATAATAATAATAATAATAAATATAATATATATATATATATATATATATATATATATATATATATATATATATATACTAGTACAAATTTCAAGAATAATTCTGTGGATAAGACAAATCGGTATAGAAATGAAAATTGAAAAAATTCTTAGTTTTTGCTAACGCGTTTTATTTTCCGACTTTATCAAGATAAACAATGAAAGCGAAATGTTTTTTTGTGGTTAAATTAAATCCAAAATTTAAAAAATAGAAACGCTCTTTAACTCTTAGTATAAAGGAAGTTACCATTATCCAGAAAGAGGTGCGTCTCACTGTTTTTTAAATTTTGGATTTAATTTAACTACAATGTATGTATTCATCTTTGACCGCAAATTATCTTTCAATACTATTCTAGACATATCTGGTGTCATTTTGCCTTGAGCTTCTACTCTTTGATATGTAAACAACTAATTCTGTATTCCCCGCTATCACCTCTGACCTTGATCCTTGCATAGCTTATTATCCTTAAGAAACGTACCCCTGAACTATAACCTTTTTTCTGAAAGCACTACAATAGATATTTCATTACTTCTTGCAATACTAATTATTGGAAATCCTCTTCTATATTTTCCGTTTTTAAGAAATCTGGAGAATCGTTTGATCATTTGAACTATCGACCTATTAGACTTCTTCCATTCTTTGTCAAAGTGCTCCAGGCTCTAATCAATTCCGAACTGTTTGAAGTCTCGCAGGATCTTCTTTCAGACAAATAATATGGCTTTTCCTTCACTAGGACAACAACCGGTGTTTTTCCAGATTTTCCTGGAATTTTTTTTCAGTTTTCAGCCAGACTAATGTAGCTCGAGCTGTTGATTTAGATATGACATGCCGGTAAGTTGAAGAGGTATGATATTTCTGTCAATTTCCTTGATTTGATTAAAAGTTTTTTTTTTTTTTCATCAAACCGCGTAATGAAAATTATCTTGAGTGACAACACCTTCAGACTATGCGATCTTCCCCCAGTGTCTCTATTCTTAAACAAAATATATACTTGAACCTACTCTGTTCCTCTTTTTCATTAACGACCTTCTACCTGTCAACATTTTCCGATTCGTTATCTTTTACAGTAAGGTTAAGTCCCGGGAGCCACTCAAGTTAGAGGGTTACGTTAAGAGGCCATTTGTGTGTATAGAAGTGGAAGGTAACGGTTAACCTTAGCCTTGAACAAGTGTAGTGATCGGGTAAACATCCTGTTGGAAGTCGGTTCTACAGGACAGTAGTTCGCGGGAAGAACCTGCTCTACTGGAACTTAATTCTCACCGATGATACACGGAGGGAATAAGGCGGGGTTGACTACTAAGTAAGTGGCATGGCGTGTTCTCGCCGTGAAAAACTTGGCAAGACCACTGAATGTACTTTGTCCGAGCACTTCCCGTGGAAGCAGCGGTAGAACAGCGAGAGGCTCGACACATCACGCCTGTGAGAGAAGGGTTGAAGGGTGGAGAATTATTCGTCACCCACAAGAACTCGGAGATACTTTTGGGTTCTATCAGGGCTGGAGAGTGAATTTCTGAGCTGCTTCCGCCGAAATATAACAACCTTTATTCCATTTTAGGCATGATCTGGTTCTTATAAAGTTAGAGCATATGTATGTACGAGTTCCACTTCAGGTCGGGTTCATATTATTTACTATTATTTTGATAGTAGGTCTGATTAGTTCGATAAAGTTAAATTGGCAGCTGATGTCGAAAATGGTCTACAATCTGTTCAAGCTAGGAGTGGCTTTTTTAATTCTAATTTTAATAATTCTTCTGAAACGAAACCTCTCTCTGTTAACACTTTGCGTGTCCTGCGCATTATATATGATACTCGAGATATATAATTTCCATGCTTCATGTGTGGTGCACAATTGCCATGATTTGAAAAGCGTGGTAAAACTAAGGACGTTTAAGAAAAGAACCTACTATTGTGGAAAATGTCTGAGGAAAGGCCTAATCTAATAACGCTGAGTGAGGCCTGAAATGAAAGACATCTATTTTTCCACTTTATTGAAATGGTGATAACTTTTGCATTACATGTGATGCACAGAGCGTAGTGTAAGTAGCTTATCATTTGTACGTTCTGTGTATCGTATGTTATTCACAAGTTTTTATTATGTGAAACTCTATATATCAACACAATCTATTTGACAAATAAGCTAAGTTGTCTTGCAATAGTTATAAATCTGGAAAAAAAAGCGTGAACTTTTGGATAGTATACACGAAAATGCCCTGCATAGGCCAAGGGTCAATCATCTTACAGAAAGATTTTTTTTAACTTGCATCAGCATAGGTGATGGTAATATCCAGAAGAGGATCTTACTGAGCCTTCCTAAGCACACTTTAGTGCGTATGTAGACTTAATTATATATTATTGTATTAAGATTAAAACAGCGGTTACTGAACCCCGCTAATCCAGGGAAAATGTGTACTCTGTAAGGATGTTTACGTATGTCCTCGTTAAATAAGTCACATGTCGAGCATTTTTGTGCAGGCTGGTCATGTTTGATAGAATTGCCCGGAGAGCGTGTGTTGTGCCAGATTATGTCGGCTCTGTAATGGTGTGACGTGTTCTTTTCGGAACTTCACAAGAACCACCAATGAGATAAATGTTTTTTTTTTCAAATGGGGCATGAAGAAATCTTTTTCCAGGCCTTTTCGGAAGTGCATGATAATCATTGTAGGGTTTATTCAAAGTCATCGTGACCAAGGATTTGAGACAACTGACTTGGCTTCCGATCACGACAGCTTATACGCTTTCTAACAAAAGTTGGAACGTAATATACATACAGTATAATCAACAATGGATATGTAGTAGACAGAGAAATATGCCTGAGCAGATGTCTCGATTATCTAACCAACATAGACGTGCAAACTAGGAAACATTTAGCCAGCCATTGTGTATGTATTTATATGTGTGAGTGCATGTTATTGTTGATATTAAGTGCGCAGGTATGCAGAAAATAGAAAAGAACACGTTGGGTGTATAATCCGGATTTCCTTAGTATTTTTGTTTCTATTTTTAAGAAGACGGTGCTCCATACAGAAGTAGAGCTTATATTATAATATTTTTTGTTTAAAAATATGATTCCTTCACTACATAAGAGTCCTCATGTTTCAAAAACGAGAGCCGAAATCATCCAAATAATTATTAAAATTAAGTTGAATTGAGGTGTTTAGTCCCGTTTCATCTTCAAGCGAAATTTTAGGAATAAGCTATCTCTCGGTTTACGTGTGTTTTTAGGCATGGTCCTTTACAGAATTCGTTATTGTGGGAGTGGCTAGATTATTTTCCTTCGTTAAGTGGTCAGAGAGTTACTTCTTATCAATAGTTTCATATTTTTATGGCGCGCCTCTTGTAAAACCTGGGATGACCCATGCCCTTTATGCCAACACGAAAAACTACACACCATTAAATTTCTAAATAATGTAAAATTATTAAACCATAGGCAGGAGTTAACAGTTTTTTGCTGACATCAACAAACTTTCGCATTAAATAATTAGCATAAAAAAAATCCCACAGCTAAATAAAAGTCTTAAAAGCTTAGCCAAATCATTAAATAAAAAAACACTTTCTGTAGTCGTCAAAAAACAAAAAAACCAAAAAAAAAACAAACTGATATTCAGTGCAATACGATTTGTATATAAAACCCCCACTTGAATAAACAAATAAATAAATAGATAATCAGATGGACAATAATAAAAGACAATTCTCCAGACACATAACGACTTGTAGGCGCACCATAAAAATATCCCTCAATGGGAAGCAACTAAAGGGTGACCGCCAAAATTAGCCTTGAAATAGATACCCTACCCAACCTTAGCAAAACCTCTCAGAAGATGATGAATCTATTGATAAGAATTAACTCTCTGACCACTTAACGAAGAAAAATAAATTAAAATTTAGTCCGCTAAAAAAAGTGTATACACTTTATGAAAGGAAAAAAGACTTTTGTGAAATCTAAAGAACGTTGCTATCGTAGAAAGCTGACTACATTACCGACCATGAGAAAAGAAATTTAAAATGCATGTATGGGAATTACACTGAACGCTTTGGTCAACGTTCCCCAAGCAGCAGACCACCGTACTTATAAATTTCTGGCAGCTGCAGGCCACCATTTTGAGGATCTCTTGTGCTTGTAGAGTTCAAATGTAACTCGTATTGCTTGTATGCCTGAATAAATTTAGTATAACAATATCTATACGTCCTTCCTTTGCTGAAGTGTTTATTCATATTTTAAAGAGGGGCTGATTTTCTTTAATGTCTTCAACGTCCATCTATCACAGGCCTGGGGATACAGAAATATCTGGCCTTGTGCCCAGGTGCGCCGTAAGCCTGCGGGTAATGTTGGATGCCGAAGACTTCCTTAATAATAATAACCGGAAAAATAAACTCGCTCGCCAAACCTGTGGCATGACAGTATCCAATTCTGCCGACTGCCTTATTTTCGGGTACATTCTGTACTTGTTGAAATGTGGGATAGACCTAGTGCATCGTTAAAACCTCAACGTTAAAAGTTTCATGCCCACGCATTGATTGTTATTTAATTTGCTATCAGAAATGATGGTAATACACGAGTACTATATATCTATCTATCTATATATATATATATATATATATGTGTGTGTGTGTGTGTGTGTGTGTGTGTGTGTGTGTGTGTGTGTGTGTGTGAAAAGTGTATATAAATATAAATAAATATATATGTATAATTATTTATATATTATATGCGCTCAATATCAGAGATAGAGCTAACATATTTGGTTGGTCACATCTATCCAACCAAAATATATATATATATATATATATATATATATATATATATATATATATATATATATATATAGCATAATTAAGTAATTCATCGAGTCTAGAAGAAACCTCAACAGAATGCAGAAAACACTGGACGCCCGTTTCGTCCTATATTTGGGGCACAAGCCTCATACCAACTGTGCCAACGTTTCTCGGTGACGGAGATGTAACGAATTAGACTCGTTTGACTCCTATTGTAACTGTTCGGATTTCAGTGGATGCGCACTGCTGATGAGTCCCAAATATAGGACGAAACGGCCGTCCAGTGCTTTATGCATTCTGTTGAGGTTTTTTCTAGTCTCGATGAATTACTTAATTATAATTACCTCAAATGCTCCTAATTTCTATCACTAATATATATATATATATATATATATATATACTGTGTGAGTGCATCTGTGTGCATTTGGGCAGCACTCCCTCTTTTATGCAAGTTTCTTTAAAAACAACTGAGAGGTGCTGTCCTCTATTTACATTCGGACTATTGTCCTCATCTTTGTTGCCATATATATTATAACGTTTCGGCCGTTGTATGCTCCGGCCTTTTTCAGGTGGTTGGAATGTCAAACTGGACTCTTTATTTTGCTCACTGGGGGAGATTGTTCTAGTTCCACGTGCCATGTTTAATGGATGTCAGTTGTCAGTTATCTCCTATTAATTCCCATCTCCAAGTTCTCCACTACCTTAACCGGGTATTGAACTCACACACTTTGGGTCCTGTCACTGGGTCTAACTAACGCGTTTATCCACTGTGCCATGTGTCCTTCTAAATAGTGTACATAAAACCTCATCTCAGAAATATAGACAGACACATGTGCTGTCATTTATAAAATTTTTCATCTGTTCATATAATTGTTTTTCTTTTCAGGAAATAAACTATATTATAAGATCGAAATGGCAGAGAACCAATATTATTTACGAATTCACATGTCCTTTAAGGAGCCCCGTTCTTAACCAATCCAAATTCATAAATAATTATATTGGATATACTATAAAATATTTACATCTCTCTGACCATAGCTCAATTAGGTCTCATTTTAATACACTTGGTTACCTACCAAACGCTACCCGTAATACACTTGTTGATAATACGAATATATTAGAACCATCGATATGTACAAAAAGTCTACAAAATAATGGAAGTATTATTAATAAAAAAGAAAAAGTCAACTCTCAATAATATCAGCTATGAACACAGCCACAATGTGCTGCCCGTGTTTAGAATATAAAACATTCCTATAACTCTCGATACATATATAAATCATTTCGATCTATTTAATTAAAAGTAAAATAAAATTCATCATTGATAATGGCTAAATGTATAGCTGAAAGCGCTTGGGCATATAAAACTTTCGAATAACTTTTTTGTATAATTTATGCCCTGAAAAGAAAAAATTAAAAGATCACATGAAAAATTATATAAAAAAAAATTAACCCCATCACGTTGTACACACACACACACACACACACACACACACACACACACACACACACACACACACACACACACACACACACACACACACACACACACATATATATATATATATATATATATATATATATATATATATATATATATATATATATTGTATTATTATCGGCAGTCAAGTTCTTTCTTTTTAAAACTGGATCCAATAACAAGGTATAAATCGTCGCAGATCTGAATTATATCTCTGGAGAAACTGACCAAAGAAATAATGCTTTGGTTCTCGTGCTGTGATTCATCACTAGCCATTATCAGGAACTAGCTTCGTTCCAGCATTTTACAAATGCTACATTTATAATCTACATATCAACCCACCGTATAAAATTGACGTCTTGTGTAGTGGTGTAGTTTTATAAATTTGGTCACTAGGCGTCAAGAAACATGGCTGCTTGTGAGGACGAATATATTAAGTTTTTAAACCCATTTTAGAATGTCATTCAATTTGGTGAGAATTACTTCATTTAGTACTAGTTGTTTCATTTGTATAATAATAATATCTAGGATATTTTCGAGTTTTTCTTTACAATCGGCCCGCAGTAATGTTGGCGGACACATGTGAGTCCAGGGAAAAAAGACATAGAATTTAAACCAACCTGTAAATATTAACAAATATATTGATGTATTTTTTTACAAAAGGAGAAATGAAATTAAACATGAAGATTTCAAAGCAACCTTGAGTGCTTGTAGTTGAGATACTTAGATGTCGGGGGAATCGAAAAGAAAACGTCTTTTCGTTATGAAAAGTCACCGAGAAAGAGATGGCTCCTTTTAAACATCTCGCCGCCTGTAACTATCCTCAGGAGGTGGTAATTCAAAATCTACTTGCTTGTGATCATCATCAGGGGACGGTAATCCAATACAATGAATACTGTATTATATTTTAATATTAATAACTAATATTTCTCTTTAGTCTTTACTTATATGTTGTTTTGATGTGATAGTCGATATGAGCATGAAAGACACTAACGTTCTAGCAGTGGCAAACTAACCTACGAGAAAGGGTGGTAGTTGTGTGACCAATTTAAGAATTTAATGTCGTTTTCCATTATAGATGCTGGCGATGCAATCTCCCAAAAGACTAGAGTATTCGTAAATCGCGCAGAAATTTGATTTCCAGGTACGGAATTATTGATATTATTTGTACTAAATGGCCAATGCACCGATTTCAATCTTAGTGATATGTACCAAAGAATCATATTTCCTACTGAGTTTTTCATGAAATTTCACAATTAGGATGCATCTGCTTAACAGAGATTAAATTAATGATTCTGTCTTGATTTTGTTTTGCTGTATTTTACATTGCATTTTTTTCGGGGGTGGTATTCTAAAACTAATTTTATTTGCTCACCAACAGCGTGACTTCGGATACTATTGTTAATAAGTATTTGTTTTATATCACTTATAGAATAATGTGTGCGAACGAGTAATTACCCTTAACACGGTTAATCATATTCTTTATAACAAATTTAATATCTGTGAGGACATTCGTTTTAGTAATTTTTACTTGCGTGCTTATATATAATAAAGTACTTAAAATTGTGTCTATTATTTAAACATCGAGGAAAAGGATTCTATTATAAATAATAACTAGTAGCTATAGCAATTTCTTTTATCGTTTCTTTATTATTTTTCCGTCATTTTTTTTTTTGGGTTAATATAAATATGTTATCATTATAACACCGTTTATGGGTGCAACCTAAAACATCGAAATGACCAGAGCTTGGCAGATGATTTTCATGCTCTCAAATCTCAGTGAGGGACGAGGGCTGGCTTGTATTATTCAATAGCTCCCAAACAAAGTTAGTATCTGATGTAATGAATATGCATACATCTGGGTTCCCCCTCACAGTAATATGATTGGCTGGTGTCAGCCATAAATACAGACTGATGTGGAGATACAAGACGACCCCTATTGGCTACGCCTATTGACGACGCCTATTGTCTTCGCTTATTGCCTACCACTACGCCGAGGACCAGTCCATTACGGTTACCTGGTAAATTGTCCTACTCGGTTACAGTAGTCAAACAACCACTTTACTACTTCGAACAAATATATCCCTTTCCGGCACATATGAGTAAGATTCCGTTACCACCGAGAAGATCACAAATTTATTCCATTCCTGCTGTACAGTTTTACTCTCAATAAGGCCTCATGCTTTGGATGTCTGTTGAGACTGAAACTCACTCCAGACCTCAAGTGAAATTCGCATATTGGTAGCATAGCTAAAGATGATAGTAGATTCATCGTACAGCTTCAAAATATATATATATATATCTGACTACGCCTGACATGGCTCAATCTTTATAAGATTAGAAATTCGAGTACTGCTGCCCTTTCTATGCTGGTGCTATCCAGCAGTCACTCTCCAGTCTTGACAGAGTTCAAAATCCTTTACACAGCCTTGTTAAGAATGATAATTTTTCAATCGCTTACCCACATACCAAACCACGTCCTGGGTATGGCGATAAACTACATCCTCGTCCTGAGTGACGAAAAACTACGTCCAACAGCAAGGCCTCTGATCAGGAGGTTTTGAAGACCGTAGAACCACCTCTTAATTGCTGATGTTCCCAGGTCCACCCAGACAGGGTGGTAGCACCTGTTAGGGTCTCAGCTATGGGCAAATAGTTAACCTCTAAACTGTGGTAAAAACACGATGAAAGTGTTAAAATAGGTTGCAATACCAGAAATACTTTATAAAAAATTATTACCAGCTGAACATTTTTGAAAAAAAATATTACCAGCAATACATTTAAAAAAAATGTTACCAGCTATACATTTTTGCGGAAAAAATATTGTCAGCAATACTTTTTTGAAAAAAAATTATTACCAGCAATACATTTTTGAAGGAAAAATATTGCTAGAAATAGATTTTTTTACAAAACAAAGTATTACCAGCAATAAAAATTTTGTCGGCATTAATTAACCCATTAAGGTTGATATGCCATAAACGAAATCAAACCAAGCCAAACCAAACCACCTACCAAAGCTTAGTAGCTTATCGCTAATCTATCGCTATTTCTATGGCAAATGTCAAGATGATCATCGTTCCTTAGTTCCACCATTTCAGAGTTACCCACTTAAAACTCGCCATTCCACGTATACAGGGTTTTATCATCCACAATCCTTTATACTGCATTTATAATGAGGGACTTACACTCAGATATCTTCTTTCTTAGAACTATTTTTTTGTGGAGTAGACACCCGAGAGGCTGTTTCCCCGATCACTATTATTTTAACCTCTTCAGGTGTAAGGTCAACCGTTATCAATCCTCATAATACACACTGGCTACTTCCTTCATTTACGTCCTTCCAATGATTTCATTCCTTATCTCTTCGACTTGAGTCGTTCTTAAGCTTTATATTGAGTGAACATTAGTATATAAATATATTAAACATATCTTGGACTTGGCATGTCTGTTAAAGATGTTTTCTAAGGGTGCGATATAGACATTTCTGTAGAAACAAGAGGCAGTCCCATTGTTAGGCAGTCAGTCTGTGAGTTAATCTTACCAAGTAACCAAAAAATATATTAGAAATTTACGTAGAATGGTTGGTTTCATACTTAAAGTTTGGGGTGCCATTGTTAAATTTTTGTTGGAGTAACGTTTGAAGAAATTAAAACATTTATTTGCGAAGTTTAGTCGGATCTGTTAAAAGATTTAGGTTTGTTACGTAAAAAAGTCTGAATGACAAGGCATCGAGGTCAGATAGAGATATGAATTTGAACATTCACATATAGGTAGCTGGGCTAATAGAAACACGCCATTTGATGCAGACTGAGGGATCCGATTTTAACGTTCTTGGATGTGAGCAGTTTATTTACTTTTGCCTTGGTAAAACTATTTGTGTTTTTCTACATTTAATTTGGTTGCCAAATAGTTTTTAAGTGTAGCTTTCAACTGTAACCAGTCATGTTTAAAATTATTTAAAAAAGGTTATGAAGTTTTTATATGACAATGTTCTTTTTTTATCGAAATATCTCCTTGGTACTGCTATAATATTCGTAGTGACTAGCTAAGGTCGAAAGTACTCGAGCAAAACAATTACGAACTTTGAATAGTTTTTCAATGAATTTTATGTAGGGTACGCTATGAGGTCATAAGAAACTAGAGAAATCTAATAAACATTAAACAGGAAAACTCTATTGGTCGAATTTAGTGAAAACGCCTCAGTATAAGTTTCATAAATACATGCACCTGTATGCATGTGAGTGTTTATTATAAATGTAATATTTCTTTCCCATGGCAAAGCAGTAAGTTATTTTCAGTAAGAACTAGATGTACAGTAAAAGTGAAATTTGTGTTTATTAGTATTAGATCAAGGCGGGGATCCAGTCTTTTTACTGGAATGACTGCAAAACACATTCTCCGCAGTTTATTTACACTTAATCATGGCCACTTAATCTACCGTTTTGTAGGATTATAATCAGATATTAAATCTGGTGAAATTAAAAAGAGGAATTCTTCAACTATTTCTAATGAACATAATGAAAAAACTTGGAATATGGAGGCTAAAAGTCTTTTACTAGTATTTTCGCAATACACGGCTCAAAATTCTTGCTTTCTTGCCCCATACAATCTTCAAAATTTACACTGCAATGTCAATCGCCATCTGCTGTCTTCCTCAAAACTGTCCTTTTATTGACCTTTCTCCTCAACACATTCCTCTCACTCTCTTTCACTCCGAATAACCCTTTGCGTCTTAGCCGTATTATCGCCGTAGATGGGGTGAAATGACAAAAAACAATAGATACATAGATAGATAAAAGCAGACCGAAGAGAGATAAGAATCAACACTGCATGGTCGCTCACTTTCATAGGTGAATTCGATATTCAGGCTAAGTGACAAAAAGATTTGTCTGATAATATATATATATATATATATATATATATATATATATATATATATATATAATTAAGTAACGAAAATCTTGGTAAACCGTATGGATAATACCATGGAGGATGAAATCCGGAGAGCTCAATGTTAAGTCAGAGCGAATAATTTAATTTAAAGAAAGAACAGACCACTTTAAGGTTCCATTTGTTATAATTTATTTTTCTCTGGTTCTTCAGACTTCACTTTCAAGTGTCAAAAAATGAATTTAAATTTTACACTTTTGAAGGGCAGTATTAAGCTTATATAAGGTGACATAGAGGGTGGTGAAGGTTAGTTTGAGAGACATGTTTGAATTTAGAGAGGGAAGGGAGAGATTTAAAATTTAAAATAAATTTTATAATTTTGATAATTATATTTTACAGTTTTAAAATTTAAAATAAATTTTAAAACTCTCCCTTCCCTCACTAAATTCCATTTCCGTCATTAAAAGATTCCCATAAAAGGTAAAGAAGAATTTACATGGAGAAAGAAATGAAGATAAGTGATTAGTAGCAGCGAGAGAGAAGAGAAATATGAAGAAAAAGTCCAAGGAAAGGAAATAAATGTTGAAAAAAAAATTCCAATGACCGAAGTGGAAGATGTGCTTCGTTGACTGTATCTGGGTATAAAATATTTTAGTAACATCGTGGTTTCTCACCCGATGAAACGTTAAAAAACTTTTTAACGTTGAAACAAAATGTGCAGTTTGTAGTGGGTATGTGCATGTTCTAATGTAAGACTGCATAATAAACAAATATTTATTGCTCTACTTTTGTATTGAGACCTATTTTAAATAATGTTTTGAACGCTTCTATATTTGGATATATATATATATATATATGTGTGTGTGTGTGTGTGTGTGTGTGTAAATATATAGAAAATAGGAAAGAACTGGTTAGGTAAATAATCCAAAGTTCCTTAGTATTTTAGTTATTATTTTTTAAAAATAGTGCTCGATACAAAAGTAGCAAAAATAATTAATTATATATATATATATATATATATATATATATATATATATATATATATATATATATATATATGAAATTGTTATTGATGGATGAAAAGAGATCTAGTTTGAGAGACTAAAAGAGGAAATTGTGATCATTGATTTGCATGTCTATTATATCTATGTTTTAAATACATCATATGTTTTATTGTGAATAAAAATTTACAAATTGTTGTAATTGCAAGATGTAACCAGAAGATCTATGCTAGGAGTTTCTTCTTTCGCACTTCTCGCTTGTGGACCTCTCTTCTGGCATCTTGTTTCCCATTTCAATTCATTTGATATCTTCTGTCATCTTAATTCATGTTCTTGTATGGTTCACTTAATAGATTTTTTTTTCTTTTTCCTCATATTTTCACGTCTTAGTGGCTTTTATTGCCTTGCATTGGATGAAATGAAAGAAAAACATTTATGCATAAAATTAAATTTAACAATGGTCAGAACCAAACATTTCATTGAAAAAAGGAATCTGTAAATAATAATAGAATTCCAAAGTCATATCCATACAATTTAAAATACAGAATAAAATCTAAGAACATTAAGAGAGAATATATTCAAACTTACACCAATATTCAGACATTTTTGTCAGTTATTTTGTTCTAAAACTTTTCTTTACATTTGTTCAATGAACCAGATAAATACGCCATGGAGAAGAGAGTTCATTTCCCTTTATATCAATTTTAGAATACAATTTCCATTTCGATGGTATACATGAAAGGAAAGGAACGTTCTATTAGATTATTTTTAATATTAGGTAGAATTTCAAAGAAAACAAAGAGATGCAAATTAATGTCCCCATTTTAAACTCGTGTTGATTATTCATGGCGTGTCTCACGTAATAACATAACGTTAATCTAAATGTACGTTTTTAGTTGAATAACCAGATTTTTGCCAAAATTACATTCAAATATATTGTTTAGAATTAAACTGACACTTTGTTTTGATTATGAAAACGATGATCTCTCTTTTATACTTCGCCAAAGAAAAGCCTGCTTTGTAAATGCGACTGTTTGAATATATTCGATAACCTACAATACTAGAATACGACAAGATATTTTTCAATATTATGCATAACGTATTGCAATTTCCATCAATCTTTTAATGCCTTCAGCATTTACCGCTATAAATCAAAGCGTGGCTTTGCCATGGACCTTCAAACTGCACTGGAAATATGCTACGTCACGTAATTCTTGGTTTTGAAAAGCCAGGTACATGAGATCGTTCTATTTCGCCGTTTTACTCGGGTTGCTCAATTAAATGCCGTAATTCCGACGTTATACTTTCTTTTGCCTTGGGCCATACTAGGCTGTTGTTATTATTTAATAAGAGACCTTTCAACCACTTGACTTGCGCTTTACCAAGGACTGCGTCAACAGGTTTCTACATTTAAATTGAATATAAACACATGTCATGAATAACGAACTCCTAAGGCCTGCCAAGTGACAGATATTTTGGTTTTTTTATTACCGCCTCCACAGGCAGTTTTTTTTTATTCAAATTTTCGAATGATGAATTTTCTATCAGGCGAAAGGCAAGTATACAAAACGCGGATTGTCAGAAAGGAATATTGTTTATCATTCTTTATTCACCATTGTTCAGTACTAAACGAAGTTTTCTATGAGAGGAAGCGATAACATACACCCTTGTACAAATTATTTGAAACAACCGCTTTAGTTTCCTTTCTTTCAGCATACGGTCAGTTTTAGACCCACTGGAGTGACAGGGTCTAATCGATTTCTATTTTTTCCTCATATTAGGTCATTTGCAGTGGTTTACAATAATATGATTCTATTTTCGGGGTGTATGATGAAATTGGTTTGGCCTTGAAAAATATTACGTCATCTGTGATTTCATCATATTTTTATCCCGCCCAGACACTATTGTCTCGACTGTCGATTAGCTGTCCTATGGCCATTGTCTGCGATGGACGTTACTCCCAGGAAGCGTACGAAAATTGTAACACTACAGGAACACACTGGCAACCCTTACCAGTGAGCAAGTTCTATAGACTGGCCCGCAAGCACTCCTGATTTAAATTTAATCGAGAATCTGTTGTCAGTCTGCAATGATCGACTTCGTGGAATACGAATAACTAACACGTGTACTGGGTCATGTTACATTGGAAAATATGAAAAAAAGTAAATAATAACAGCATAATTCGTTTTGTTTCAATTAATTTGCACAAGGGTGTACTGTAAATTTTTATTTGATTATAAAGTCCTTTCTTTTAGGTAGGTCCTTGAAAGTAGTTTTCAGAAGCCTATGTAATCGATGCAAGCTTTACGATAAGTAAATCTTCTCGGTTCTCATTTTCTTCTTCATTTTATTAAGGATTTGCCGAGGAATATCCGGAGACCATTAGTAAATATCTGAGAGATGATTTCTCCGCTGACCTGTCACTAACAACACAACCGGGTAAAACTGCCTTTCAAGCGAGTATCATTTTATCATCACCTATAAGACCCCGAGATTTTACAGTCACTATTAATAGTTGTGGTCGCCATAAGACTCATTGCATTCACAGTTGTAACTCAAGTTCACTCCAAACCTCAAATGTAACATATATATCCGATCAATTGTTAATGAGGCTGAAAAAAAAGGTCAGCTCATTGTACCCATCCATCTTACACGCTTCATCTCTATACGAGTCAGATTAGATCAAGGCCGGAGAATTGCTGTCATATCTAGACTGGGGATTTTCAAGACTTGAAACGTTTCGAAATGATTTACGCGGACCTGTGGGGGATGAACTTTCCATTGTAGCCCATTTCCAGCAGACGCAACGCTGCAAGTCTTTCGCTATTCCCATGGTAAATGTTGAAATTTATTTTCATCAGTTCAGGCCTTTAAAGCTAAGACCCATCATACTAAGCCAATAGAATCGATCTACCCTCATTGGCTCTGTATTTCAATTGTGAGGAGCCAATTCCATTCAGTTTTTCGGTTTAGTTTTTCTTTCCTCAAGATTTCTTCGTGGATAATTACCCGAACACATCAATCTTTTATATCTTCAAATGTCAAGTGTTTCTATTCACCATACACTATTTACATTCACTTCCTACTGCCTCCTCATGTATTAATATAACACATCTTATTCAGCAAACGTCTACCTTGAGGGACTCTTGAGAATAGTATTGAACGTTGTATAAAAAGAAGAAGCCGTACTTTGGATTTTTTAAAGAATTTAATATTCCAAGACTTTTTTTTCGTCTTTTCTTTTTTCCTTGACTTAAATGAAATATACAGCATTTGACCTGGGCACATGAGGAATTTACGGAGTATGGCTTTTATCTTATGACCTATATTAAAAAAAGACACATTATGAACAATTTGACAGCATTAATATTCTTTTTGAGAATGGAGAATATTTAAATCCACGTGATAGATTATATATATATATATATATATATATATATATATATATATATATATATATATATATATATATATATATATATATATACGCAGGAATGAATATTTCCTGAATATTTCAAAATAATTTGAATAATTTTCCGATGTTTCTTTGTACAGAACAGTTGCCACTAAATTATTTTCCAAATAATCTCCTACAGGATTAAATGTCAAATTATATTCTGGTGATTCGACGATTGAAATTCATTTTGGGTATAATTTTAGACATAATATAAACGATGTCAAGACAATAGAGCTACTATCCATGTTACTGTTGCTGGGGTTACAACTGTATGACGTATTTATACTCTTAAGACAATACATTGAGAGTTGATTCGGTGTATTAAACACTAGTCTACGTAATTGTTCTTCGAGTTGTCCTTCACTCTGACTCGCAAAAAGTATAGTAATGCTGTTCAAACAATCCAAGTCGCATTTTGGAAAAAAAATAAGATCAATTGTGACATAGTTTACTTTTGTTGCAAATATCATATTGGCAGAAAATCAGGATATTAGTCCGTATGAGGCCGCATTTCGGAAATGAACTGCTGTCGTACGTGCGTCGCGAAGTGTCGTATCACCTGAGGAAGCTCTTGTAGAAATCATGTCAGTAAGAATGAAAGAAGCAGCGTAGGAATTGGCTAGCATCTCTCCCAGTCTCACTGGCATGGAGATCTACGTTTGGCCATGTTTTTTTTGTTTTTTTTTTGTTTTGGGCTTGTTTCGCAAAAAAGCTTCTTTGCATTTCTTGTGTGTTTGTTTTTTTGTGTTTTCTATTGATGTTTAGTGTTGTTGTTGTTGGTGATGATGATAATGATGATGATGGTGATGGTGCAGGCTGATGCGTTAATATCCAGACAGTGAGGATATCGTCGGCGTCTCTCTCTCTCTCTTTTCACAGGACTAACGAAAGAAAAACAAAAGAAGAGAGGATATATTCGTACAAAGATCTTTACACAATGCCTACTTTTGTCTTCCTTTGACAATTCTATAAGTCTGCTAACGAAAATTCGAAACAATGTTAATTGGTACGAGGATATGTGACTGTCAAAACAATTGACGAATTTGTAAAACACACAATATTCCGGGACAATGATTTTTTTTTCAGACGGACGGAATGGTACATCATAGTCACGCGGATATTATGGTGCTAAATAAAGGCACCAAGAAATGTCATATTATTGACGCTGCTATAGAAAATGACAACAATATAGCAAACAAGGAGGTTGAGAAGATTATAAACTAATCTGGATTGAAACTTGAGATGGCGAGATTATTTGAAATGAGGGAAGAGATGGTCAAATTGATTCTTGGAGTAATCGGCGCATACGGATCAATCACATTAAAAACAGGGATATTCTACTAACTTGGGTAATACACATATTTTGATGAAGGTTTTATCTGTTTGAGGTCAATACTGTGACTTGAGAGATAACTTAATATAATCAGCTTATCCAAAACTTACAATCTGGGACAATAATAATAATAATAATAATAATAATAATAATAATAAATCGAAATCTCAAAAATGTGGCACATGAGAGCATCAAAAATCCCCGTTGTAGTTGGAGCCTTCGGATTGGTTGGAAAAGATTCCAATAGACCCATTGAAAGGATTCCTGGTAGCCCATGCCTTGAAATAAGAAAAAAAGTAAAACCTCATGAGTAGTGCCCATATCTTACGAAGGGCTTTATGTATTTAAAATATGTTGGTTTTTTTTTTTGGTTTTTTTTGCGGGGGGGCTGTTTTTGTTTTTTAAATTGCTAGGTTGAAAATGTCATGAACCAATTTCTGATATTAGGTTTCTGGTCGGAAGTCGGAAAGAAATGAGTACACGTCAGATAGCGAAGGTAATAATAATAATAATAATAATAATAATAATAATAATAATAATAATTCGATATAACAAGAATTGGCAGCATCTTCATTGGGAAATATGTTAGTATCACAAAACGCCAAATGAAGAAAAAACGGTATGAACATTCCCTTGAATTATTCATTGAAAGTTATGAGGTCAGTATTTTCGGGAGGTCGGGGACTATTAGTACAAACATACATTTAATTTCTTATAGAAGAGAAATAGTGGTTAAAGATTACACCCCAAAATGCATCCTCATAGATATGGCATATCAAATATATATTTTTAAATATGACAACGGAAGTATATATAAAGATATCAAGTTTGAATTGCAGAAAATGTAATATCTTAAAATTAGTGTTATAGCTATTATTATTAAAGCCTCGTTTATGAATAAAGAAGTCACATAGAAAAACATTAAGAAAACCAATGGCAGTTTCTCTTTACCAGAGATTGAAAACATTAAATTTCATTATATGATATTTTTCAACTAATCAGGAGACTATTATCGATATAAAAAATAAGCACTGAGCACGTTAACCACAACTTAATTCTAATTCTGTTTATGGCGAATTTGTTAATATTCATTATTCACGCCCGTACGTCATAATTGATGTTATTCATTAATTATACTCTTTATGTTTTAGACATAATGACAATGTGAATTTTCTTTAAATTACACATGCAGATGAATTGAAAAAACGATTTAGCTTCCTTTCTTTCACCATACGGTCAGTTTTAAATCCACTAGAATGACAGGGTGCAATCTCTATTTTTGTTTTAGATTAGGTCATTTCCAGTAATATGAATCTATTTTCGGTGTGTATGATGAAATTTCTTTGGCCTAGAAAAATATTGCGTCATCCGTGATTGCTTCAGATTTTCATCACGCTCAGACACTATTGTCTCGACTGCCGATTAGTTGTCCTACTACTATTGTCTGCGACGGACGTTACTCCAAGGAAGTGTACTAAAATTATAACGCTGCACGAATACAATGCCAAGCCATACCAGTGAGCAAATCAAAATTACTAGACTGGCCCGCAAACTCTCATGATTTAAATCCAATCGAGAATCTGTGGTCAATCTGCAAGGAACAACTTCGTAGAATGTTCATACGAAGTACTAACATGTGCCCTGGGTCATATTTCATTGGAAAATAGCAAATTGTATTTTCAAAGGATAGTGGATCGGAATTATATATATATATATATATATATATATATATATATATATATATATATATATATATATATAGGAGAACCGTTTTCCAATTACAGTCGGGTTTGTTATATTTACTTATGCGTAAATAATCTTCGAAAAGTTATGTATCCACCTATTTTCTCAGCAGCTAAACACCTTTGTGCAAATTAATTGAAACAACCGCTTTAGTTTCCTTTCTTTCACCATACGAGCAGTTTTATACCCTCTGGAGTTACAGGGTGTAATCGATTTCTATTTTTTTCCTCAAATTAGGTCATTTGAAGCGGTGTGAAGTAATATTTATCTATTTTCGGGGTGTATGATGAAATTTGTTTGGCTCTGAAAAACATTGCGTCAGCCGTGATTACATCAGATTTTTATCACGCCTAGATACTATTGTCTCCACTGTCAATTAGTTGTCCTACGGCAATTTGCTGCGATGTATTTTACTCCAAGGATGCTTACAAAATTTGTAAAGCTGCACGAAGACACTGGCAAGCCTTACCAGTGAGCAAATCAAAGTATTATCAACTGGCTCGGAAATTCTCTTTATTTAAATCAGTCGAGAATCTGTGGTCAATCTGCAAGGAACGACTTCGTGGAAATAATAACGGAATTATTATTTTTGTTTCAATTAATTTGCATAAGGGTGTACTATTTGAATGAATTTCATGTATTTGGTGCGATAGTAATTAAGAATTCAATCCTTGGGCTGGCAGATCTAGTGAAAACAGGGAAATCGATAAGAGAGCCTTACTAAATCAAAACCCGTAGGGTTCATTAACATGTACAGTGAAACGAGAACAATCTACCCATGAAGAGGTTCAGTTGGAAATTCCTTGAAGTTTATCCGGATCGTCAAATAATTGAAGTCTGGAAGGCATAAAGGTTGAAACGTTGTGATAATAAAAATAAAGATAAGAACAATAGTTCGATAAAATCTATAGCCAGGCATCGTTGAATTCTATATTCTAGTTTCTTGGTTTAATCAACAGAATAGTTAGTACCATTCAACAGAAAGGATAACACATATAGCTATACTACAGCGATACTAAAATAGTCTAGGCTCAATCAAGAAAGCACTCCAGAAGAAACCTAATGTTTTGGCATTTTGTCAGTTTGTGGAATGTGTTCCTTGTCAAGAATTACCCCGTATACCATGATATATTACATATAATTATGATGATTGATTCTGTCAAAATTAAAATGGGTTTAATGGCTTTATACTGTTTGGGACTCTTTGGCGATCTTCTATTAGTGGAAATGCATTTTCTGGGATTCTTCAAGTTCATTTTTTCTATCCATATCGTCTTTTTTTTAAGGAGGATTAAATTATTAATTAAAATATTTGTTTTTGTTTTATTTCTGTTTATTTTAAAACCGCACTATGAGGTGAAAACTAGTTTTATCTAATATCATTTTTCTCCCTACATCTGTTCTTCTTTCTGCTGAATGGTACTAACTTATAGACATACTCCTCTGTATTTACTCACATAAAGCTAATATTCGGAAAATATTTGCCACTATAAAATACATATTGACAGTGAGTTGTCTCTATGTCATTTTCAGCAAACCACACACACACAGCCGAGCAGTGGTAAAATAACGCCGGTTTTTAAAGTATCACATTCCTTTTACAAGTGTTTACTGCAGGGATTCTTTCTTATTCACAACGTAGCGAATAGCTTTCAGAAATGTGATACTAACCACGTAATAAGATATGTAATTAACAATTTGTTAGTCTTGCATCTGGTACAATAGCGGTTCGAATGGAGGACTCGGTGAGCCGAGTTCGAATTCCAGTCGAAACCATTACATTCACTTACGGTCACTTGAGAAAGGTATGCATCTTCTTCTCTCCCCAGCTATGGGTAAATAGCAGGATAGAAATGGCAACCTATAGCAGGAAAAATCTGCTTCATCAGTCATGTATGTTAAGATACATGCCGTCCTGGGTATGACGATAAACTGCATCTGCGTCCAGGGTAAGACGATAAACTACGTCCAACAGCAAGGCCTCTGATCAGGAGGTTTTGAGGGGCGTGGAACCACCTCTTAATTACTGGTGTTCCCAGGTCCACCCTGACCCGGGATGGTAGCACTTGTTTGGGTCCCAGCTATGAGCAAATAGTTAACACCCAGACTACATCCGAGTCCTTGTTATGACGATAAACTACATCCACGTCCTGGGTAAGACGATATACAACGTCCAACAGCAAGGCATTTGATAATACGTTTTTGAAAGAATAATGTTGCCAGCTGTAAGTTTTTGAAAAAATAATATTGCAAGATATAAGTTTTTTTTTTCTTTTGTTTTTTAAATATGGTTGCTGGCTATACGTTTTTGAAAAAAATAATATTACCAGCTGAACATTTTTGAAAAAATAATATTACCAGCTATAAGTATTTGGAAAAATAATATTATCAGATAGGCGTTTTGGAAAAATAATATTACCAGCTATACATTTTTGAAGACAAAAATATTAACAGAAATAGATTTTTGACAAAACAAAAATATTACCAGGAAAAAAAAGTTGTCGGCATTAAATGACCCGTTGAGGTTGACAGGCCGTAAAAGAAAAAAAAACAACCTAAGATACATGATCGCCTAAGCGTGTTTCCCGAATGGCACATAACTGACAGACAGTATGTACATGATGTGGAGGCTGGACCAGAATGCACATCGTTAATGCAGTTTATTATATCAATGCGATTTGAATATCTAAAGCCAGTCGACATTAAAACGCAACAGACATTCACCAAAAGTGGAATATTAAAGACCCTTCTCTGAGGCTATCCAAAATATAATCCTTTTCCTTTCTAGGTAGCCATCTAAAATAAATACAAGGCGATACTAAAAGAGTCTAGGCTCAATCAAGAAAGCACTCCAGAAGAAACCTAATGTTTTGTCATTTTGTCAGTTTGTGGAATGTGTTCCTTGTCAAGAATTATCCCGTATACCATGATATATTACATATAATTATGATGATTGATTCTGTCAAAATTAAAATGGGTTTAATAGCTTTATACTGAAATTACTGTCTGGGAGACATTGGCGATCTTTTGTTAGTGGAAAGGCATTGTTTGACAAGATGAGACAGAGCACATTTATCTAGATACATATCTTTAACGCGAGAATTATTGTTAATTGAAAATAAATGTTGATACGAAATATTAAGCTTCCTTGTAGAAAACTGTCGAGCAGAACATGAAAAATTTTATGACCAACTTTTTGATTAACAATAATGATTATTTTATTTGTTGCTTTGCTGATACGTTAAACATATTAAACATTTTACATCTGCTAATTTTATATAGATAATTAGCTAACATGGTATAGTCTGGCACAAAACTACACATGTAAGGGCCATATTCTCTTTGCGGTCATAAACGCCTGTCAGATTATTTCGCTAACGCGATTTCATATTCTCTGGGTGTCTCCCTACTCTCTCTCTCTCTCTCTCTCTCTCTCTCTCTCTCTCTCTCTCTCTATCTATCTATCTATCTATCTGTCTATCTATCTATCTTCGTGTGATTAATTAATTACTAGAGTAAATGAAAATTGGTGAAGCGCTTGTTAAATTGATCCCACTTGGATAGGCGAGAAATAGCCACGGGAGACTACTGAGACTAGGCGAGAGGCTAGTCCAGACCAGTTGTAGAAATATGCAGGATTTCTTATCTCCAACATACATATCAACAACTTTTGGTTATGTTATGACACCTGACTTTGTTCTAGGACAATAATCAGCGGCCTTCAAATAGTTTATTTTTATCCAGTTTCACTCAGAAGGTTCGTGTTAATACTGGGGCTGTCAGTGTGTCCAATATATTCAGGAACTCTCTTCAATGCTAATGAGATTCGAACCCAGGTTTCATGATAGTCTGTTGCATTCACTTTCGCACTGATGCCGTTGAAAAAGACAGGAATCCGTCTCTACTCATCCAAACCAGTTATGAGCCAACTAATCTAAGAGATGCAAAATTCGGAATTTCAAACCGGAGAGAAGGTAATGGGGAAATCGGTTAACAATTTTCTCCATGGTCTTATGGTCATATCTCATTGAAACGGCGGTTCTCATACGATCATCGAAGTTAAGCAACGTCGATCCTAGTTAGTACCTAGTTGGGTGATCGCTTGAGAATAGTAGATGCTGTAAGCGTGGATGTGAGAGTACTGTAATGGATAACGACTACCATTCTAATACCACGTCTAAACTCGTATTCTTAGCATAAAACACTGAGTGTATTATATACCAAACTAATTTGAAGGAAAATGTGGAAAATGTATTTCCCATATATATATATATATATATATATATATATATATATATAAAAATATACGGAAAAACAAACAAAAATCCTAATATGCAATTATGCTATTTTAATGTTAATATAATGTCAACGTCGGACGTTTCGGTCCAATAGACCATCTTCAGGACATATTCATAAAACATAATTAACATTAGACTATATTCAATTGAATATGAAAAGACGATGGACATAAGAGTAAGCCTGATCAAAACATTAATATTAAAGAGCATAATTGCATATTAAGATTTTTGTTTGTTTTTTCCGTATTTTTCTTCATACTATTATATATATATATATATATATATATATATATATATATATATATATATATATATAAATATATATATATATATATATATATATATATATATATATATATATATATATATATATATATATATATATATATATATATATATATATATATATATATATATATATATATATATATATATATATATATTACATGCAGACTTGTCCTCATCTTTGTTTCTGTTTACACAACGTTTAAGCCTTTGCGCACGCAGGCCTTTATCACGTGTATATCGATCCGTGTAACCTACAGGGAATTCTGAACTGGACCCTTTATTTAACCCATGGGTGTAGATTTTTCTCGTTTCACTGCCTGTGTCAAGGGATATAACTGAGCATGTCTAGAAATAAGAACTCTCCCTAGACAACAGAGATAAGGACAACAGACCGCGATTAAATAATAACTCCCTACTCCTGAAATTCAGACATTAGATCTGAAATAGAAGCGGAGTGGTTTGGTAAATAGGATTGTACCTATTTGAATATGTTAAGTAGAGGGTAAAAAAAGTGTGTAGTAAAGAAAGAGTCAGGCGGAAGTTGAGTACTGTTACGTGCCGTAGAATAATACAATAAAAACATATGGTATCGCTAATAGAATGTTTGCTTAGATGAGCCAGGATTTGTCGCAAATTGGATCCGGTGTTTTGCAGTCAAGGCTTGGGTGAAAAACGTGAAAGACAACAAAGCAAGAGGCAGAGAAAATGAAATAACTGACCTCTTTCTAGCATCAGAAGGTTGTGAAGCTAAAATTTCTGTTATGGCGTACACCAAACAATTGGAGAATTTGAATTTCGTTGAAATTTCAAAATTATTAAAAGTTTACCACGCAAAAAGACACTTGTCATAGTGGAACCAGCGAAATTTCTGCACATTAAACTGAAACAAGATGAATCAATTATGATATATGAGATTAAGTGTAGCTAGCAGATTCTTCGGGTCTGAGAAATTTGATTTGAGGATGAATTCATTCAATTAGAGTTGATTTATTCATTTTATAATTTTTTTTATTTTTTTCTTTTCTTTGTGTCTAAATAATTTTGAACTCCATTTATTAATGAAAAATTGCTTCGAAGAGATGCGCATGAAGTCCACGAAGTAAATTCATAAACTGGCTTGGATTTTTAAGTATTCTCTATTCATTATTATTTTACTCTGTTCTTACATTGAGCTCTCTTTGTATTTATATCCTCCTCGGAATTATACCTACTTATCATCACAGTACATCATATATATATATATATATATATATATATATATATATATATATATATATATATATATATTGGCTGATTTAAAATATGTTTTTTTCGCTACACAGTAATAACAATTTTCTATACTGTAATTAATTCTAGTACATTTACTTGTTTTAAAAGAAATATGGTCTATTAAAAATGAAGTGAAAATATTTTAAAATTGTAGTTAAATAAAACGTATTCTAACCTAAACATCCCACAAAAATCTTTAAGTATACAAATAGAATAAATGTCGAAAGAATATTTTTGCCGTTAACAATAATTTAAAAAAAAAACCCAGACGACATGCATTTAACGGATTTCAAAATTCGTTGAAAAATACGTCCCTACCCTACCTAAACATAACCCCTTTTTCGAATGTAACTAATAACTGATACAACAAAAAGTAAATCAAAATGAACACGTTACCACCCCTTGTCTGAATGATTGGACCTCTCTGTATCCTTGAAAACAGTGAATTATGAATTTTCCTGTGCCTTTAAAACTCAATAAATTTAAAAATAAGTTACTCCAAAATTCGCTTAAGGATGAAATGGAACTAATGTTTTTTTTAATTTAATTACAAATAAATAAATATAATTATATATATATATATATATATATATATATATATATATATATATATATATATATACATAAATATATATATATATATATATATATATATATATATATATATATGAATAAAATGACAATAGGAAAACTAGTATTTGCTGACGCGTTTCGTCCACATTGGACGAAACGCGTCAACTGCTAGTTTTCTTTTGTCAATTTTATTCATAAATATTCTCTTCTCTACTGGTTAAATCGGAAAAAAAAATATATATATATATATATATATATATATATATATATATATATATATATATATATATATATATATATAGTGATATAGTTTAACCCTACGGGTACATATGTCTTAAGAACTAAATTATCCAGAAGTCTTGATCTAAACAAAATAAAATAAAAATAACGAATATATTTTTTGGGATTAATTTCCTTTTAAACTAAAGAAAACGCTTAATAATGCAACCTGTTTTTTTTATATTTAAAAGATTTCTTAAGACTTAGAAAGTGAAATGAATTCAATATATTTTGTAATTACAATCGCTGCTAAATACATTTTTTTCTTTTGACTCACGCATCAATTACAGAATAAGATCGTACGTATCTACATTCGCCTCGTTAGCACATTGGATACAGCAAACAAACAAATAACTTTGTTCAATTCCTGGTTTAATGAATCACCTTTGGCTCTATGATGAAATAGAAAATATCGCTTAAAGATATGGAACTTCTTTTTTTTCTCTTATATAAGCATTTAGTTTCAACGATGTCACGTTGACATGAAGCGAATAAGCATCTAAGGTACGATCAATAACTGAATAAACAAGAAGAAATGCCCTGGAAATTCAAAGAGTTTTACGCATGACAATTATGAATGGCTGATGTGAAACAACAAATTTATGAAATGAGGTAGACATTTGAATTCGCTTACGGATCAGTTGTAACCAATTTATTAGAGATGATGTAGAAAGTAAGCACATGGGAGGCTTTACATGGGAAAAGTTTGTCCAACATTGCAAGATGCTTTTTTATTGATTAGATTTTCACAGCTTATCAACCATTTGCAGGTTACTTGAAGCCATAACATTTTTTTTTTTCGATTGTAAGAATTTTGGGGAGATTGTAATGATTTCCTGATACAAGTCTCACTTATTAACCTAAAACCTTTTGTAAATTAATTGAAACAAAACGAGTAATTCCGTTATTATTTACTTTATTTTCGTATGTTTCCAATGAAAGATGGTCCAGTGCACATATTAGTACTTCGTATGTCCATTCCCCGAACTCTTTCCTTGCAGATTGACCACAGATTCTCGATTGGATTTAAATAGGAAGAGTTTCCAAACCAGTCAGTAGTACTTTGATTTGCTCACTGGTAAGGCTTGCCAGTGTGTTCGTGCAACGTTACAAATTTTGTAAGCTTCCTTAGAGTAAATTCCATCGCAGACAATGGCCGTAGAACAACTAATCGACAGTCGAAACAATAGTGTCTGGGACTGGTGAAAATCTGAAGCATTCCCGAATGACGCAATATTATTGTAGGCCAAACAAATTTCATGAAACACGGGGAAAATAGATTCATATTACTGCTCACCACTGCAGATGACATAATCTAAGGTAAAAATAGAAATCGATTACACCCTGTTACTCCATCGGGTCTAAAACTGACCGTATGTTGAAAGAAAGTAAACTAAAGAGGTTGGTTCAATTAATTTGCACTGTGAGAATAGGTGAATATATATCTTTCCCAAGATTATTTACGCGTAAATGAATATAACGAAACCGATTGTAATTGGAAAACGGTTCTCCTATTTACAATTCAGTTCCGCTATCCCGTTTGATATTACCAAGCGGTCACCACTCTAGA
>CAHIKZ030002888.1:1295000-1372500 GCA_903632075.3 Acanthosepion pharaonis
CCACATCCAAGCTACGCTTGGAAAATCTCTATTTAAATAAAACGTTTGCAACATGCAGGTTGTACAGATAATATAAAGGATATAATAATATTTTTATAGGCTCGTGTTCTTTTTCCCTATTATTTTTCGTGTAATTATAGTCCTGGCTTGTTTAACCAAAATAATACCTCATAAATATAGCCTAGGCTTTACCATTTACTAATAATTTTATTAATTTTACTAAAACTATTTGCCCTGATGAAATTGGGGTGCGTCTTATACACCAGTGCGTCTTATATGCCGTCAAATACGATACTATTAACTGGAAGAAAAACAGAATCGATATTCGTTAGCAAATGAGGTATCCCAATATATGGGTTATGCACTGAAGACATTAAAAAGAAGACAGAATCTATGGTCATTAATAAAAGGATGAGCCCAAAATGCGACTTGTAGGTCGGGAACAATAGAATAAATCAGACGCGGAATTTTAAATATCTGATAAGCGTTTTGACAGAGGACGGTAATTGTGACACTGAGATCCGTAGACCTATTGGAATGGACAAGGACGCATTACAAAAGCTGGACGAGTAAGGAGGATTTCTTTTGTAACAAAGAATACTGAGGCTGTTACGTGACATCTGTCCTTCTTTACGGCATCGAATGTTGGACGATTTCCTCAAAGATGAAGAAGAAAATCGAGTCGACGGAGATGTGGTTCTACAGAAGGATGCTAAGGATATCATGGACCGAGCGTGTGAGGTCTTAGAGAAGATGCAAACAAGGAGGAGGCTTATAGTTAATATCGGGAAGAAGCAGCTGAAGTTTCTGGGACACATAATGAGGAAGGAGGGCCTGGAGAATCTGATACTCACGGGTCGAATAGAGGGAAAGAGAATCAAGGGAAAACAACGCATGACATATCTAGCGGCTTTAATCAAGTGGATGACGGAACGTGGTCTTGGCGTGGTTGCAGAGGGAAGGAATTTGTTGAGAGCTGCAAGGGATATAGGGAGCTGTAATGACATGGCACATAAAAAGAAAGAAATTAAGATATGACGGAAAATATGACACAGAAATTCGAAGACTCATGGGAAATTTACAGAATCTTATGAAATACAGGAGATAGGAAAGTGTTATGGCCCAAGGTTAGAACCATGGAAGAACAACACGAAACACAACAGTAGAAATAACAAAGAATATATTACACAAGAAATAGTACAAAAGAAGTGAAATGGTTAGTAAGACTGTCCGATTGGTTTGGCGTGACTGTTATCAGCTCGACTCAATTCAATACCGTCCCAATACCAAATCCGTTCGTCTCTCTTGAGAGGCGTAGAATATGTAGCTTTAGGGAGAGTTCATTCTGTCGATCAAGGTAGGCACCATGACAGAAAGTGACCTTGGAAACAAAGAAATTAATACTGAACGACTACGTAATATATAATCTGCTATATACTAGCGAATGTGAGGTCATCATTTCACGGATGATAAAGAAACTTGAAACGATGCAGTTCTAATTACAAATGCAGGGAATAAGGAAAACAGGTTACATGAGGAAACTGCTAGTTACAATAAGAAAGATTCTTGGAAATATAATGAGGAAAGTAGGCCCGATGTATCTAACACTCACATGTTATAAAGACTGCAAGAAAAGACGTTGGAAAAGGTAGGTTATCTAATAAATGATAGTGTGTTAATGGATGAGGTAACAAGGGCAAAGAACGAGATTAAAGAATCAAAATTACTTCAATAAAAAAAAAAGTCAAGAAATTGTGGAGAGTAATAATCAACTACGTCCAGAACGGATATGACACATAAAAGAAGAAAACTGTTATACTAACATATTAGACTATTATACATCGCATAATCATATTTACAGTCCGAACGCTGTAAATACTATTTACAGCGTTTGGACTGTTATCCTCATCTTTATTGTCATATTCAAAACGTTTCTGCCTTTGTATGTTCGGGCCTTATTCAGGAGATATACGTTAGAATTTCGAACTGAGCCCTTTATTTAATGCTCAGGGCTAGAGAGTTCTAATAAAGCGTGCCAAGCATTTTCTGGATATCTCAGTTCAGTTAATTCCCTTTAGTTACTCAAATCTGTATATTTTCCTTCCCACTGCTATGGCCAAGTATTGAACTCAGAACTTTTATGTCAAAAGTTGTGTGTTTAAGAAGGCCGGAAATGATGTAATTAATGTAAACATTTAAAATACCACATCTCAGAACTATAGACAGATTGGCATATCTTTTACAGAAAGTCAAAGAAACAATGACATACTGATAATCTCAAATGGAATCTATTCTGAGAGTATGCTGGATAGTTCTCCGTCTGAAAAAGAAGTCTTAGTATTCCCAATGGGTTATCCATGACATAAATTACAGAAAGAATAATGGGTAGGATTACTCAATGTAGGTCGATAAGAATTTTCTGTTGAAATATATTTCTCTTCTTCTTCTTCTTCTTCTTCTTCTTCTTCTTCTTCTTCTTCTTCTTACTCTCCCTCTTCTTCTTCTTCTTCCCCTTCTTCTTCTTCTTCCCCTTCTTCTTCTTCTTCTTCTTCCTCTTCTTCTTCTTACTCTCCCTCTTCTTCTTCTTCTTCTCTCCCTCTTCTTCTTCTTCTTCCCCTTCTTCTTCTTCTTCTTCCCCTTCTTCTTCTTCTTCTTCTTCTTACTCTCCCTCTTCTTCTTCTTCCCCTTCTTCTTCTTCTTCTTCCCCTTCTTCTTCTTCTTCCTCTTCTTCTTCTTCTTTCTTCTTCTTCTTCTTCTTTGGTTAAGGATTTGAACTCTCTTTTAATCACGCTACTCACTACTTGATCTGCTATCCATTGACATAAGCTTGTTATGTAGGCTACTCGCTGTTCTCTCTAACTTTCAATAAAGCCCTACGAGTGTCAAGTTCTCTAAAGACTATTTCCTCGTTGGTTAGACGCCTTTCAACTGACTGTTTCTTCTGCTATTTTCTCTTTTCCTTTACACTTCCTCGTTATTCTGTCCTATTCTCGGCATTCTTCTGTATAATCCGCATATAATCTGCCTCTTCTTCTTCTTCTTCTTCTTCTTTTGGCAGATTGTCATTACAAGACGAATGATATTACGTAACACCTGAGTAATGTTTCGTTTTTTTCTAATGATATCTTCTTGTTTCATAATACGTTGCTTGGATTTTGGCAGCAGTAATAAGAAGATAGTTTCATAAATTGCAAATGTTCAACACGACGCAATAACCAATAACAATGATTTTGATGACAATATAATTAATCCAGGTTTCATTTTTAATTACATTTACGGAAGCAATATATGAATGTGTTTTTTTGCTTATCCATCTGTTATTGTTCCCGGAATCAATCTGACTCCGAATCTTATTTTCTCTCAAGCTATTTCCCAGTTCTTTTTATATGTGTCCCATCTGTAAAGATTCTCAGCATCAGTTTTTTTTTTATCATGCTTTTGTTTGCACATTCGCATCAATTCCTGCCAGCTATGTACAGATTTTCGTTTCCTTATTCATTTTTGCCGAGTTATTTTTTTTTTTTTTAATTTTCATTTTAATCATTTCACCCCAAGCAAGGAGATAATGCCACTAAGAAGCACGGTGTTACTGGATGTGAAAAAGGGTGACAAAATTTTTGTTAGGTAATAGAAAAATAAATTAATATGATTAATAGGAAGAGACAAGATTGTGATTGACACTGCAAGTACATTTTTAAAGATTTTATGTGGTAGTAATGCAAGAAATCTGAGTAGATTTCTTCAGGCGAGAAATAAAATTATTAGTACAAACCTTACGGCTACATAAAACCAAGTCAACGGTAAAAAAGATGAGACTTAGTTGCCACACAGGTCGTTTTTACATGCTACGGCCATTACATAAGCAGACTTAAGTTTCGACGTGACTTGAATTCACAATCCTTCTCTTTTGCAATTTGTCTGGTACGGACAGTGTAAATTAGCGTTATGGCTCTTACAATATATTACCGTTGATCGTAGATTTTCTATTGTCAAAATCTGGGATAGTCAAAGACAAAGGTGATGGAAAGAAAAGGAAAAAGAATACAGATGAGGTTGGATAGATTGAAAACATATATTTTAAAAATATTCTCACAGAAATATTCTTTAGAAAATTTGGAAACTACCAGCATCTATCGTTCCGTGCGCAAGTGAAGATGTAGTAATATCAACGAAGCCCAATCCGACGTAATTCAAACGGATGAAATGCGTCAGAAAATCTTTTTTCCAGTTTATCATACTATTTCTCTTCTCAAACAAAAACAAAAGTATTAAATAAGTGATATAAACAAATTTTTACTACGTTAATAAAAACACCGATTAAAAAAATATAAATAAATAAATAAAATAAGAAACAAAAAATAAAAATCAATAAAAACAAGCAAAATAATTTAACCCAAATAAATAAATAAACGACTTCCGATAAAATAACCGCCATAATAGACGACCCACAATGGACCACTGACCCGTATATATATATAAATAGCCGAGAAAAATAACAGCACACGTGGCCTGACGATTGCATATAGCATGAAAGACTGTCGCCTCTAAGTGTTGATTTCTATATTCACTTTTATATATATATATATATATATATATATATATATATATATATATATATATATATATATATATATACATTTGTCCAACCATTGATTATTGCTGTCAGATCTTGTCTGGTACCTCTGCTATAGAGAGATTCTGGCTAAAATACAAAGAATCTGTAAAGTTATTTCTCCTAACGTAGTATCATGGTGTCAGTCCCTTTCTTACCGCCGTAACAAATCTTTCCCGGGTCTATAAATATTTTCATGGCTAGTGTTCTCTTCAGCATTCCTCTTTTGGTACTTGGATTTTATGAAATTAACCGCAGTACTAGATTGGCAGAAGGGCCTCATCATTTTCTAGCTTAAATGGCAAGATTTAGCAAGGTTTTCTATGTTAACAGTTTCATTTCAGACACTTACCGCTTGTGGAACGAAACCCCGTGTTCTTACTTTCCAATCAACATTGATCTTCAAAAATTTAAATGCAATGTCAATCTTTGTCACTTGTCCTCTTAATTCCTCTTCTTTTATTGTTCTCTTTTCTTAATAATGTTTTCTTTTTCTTCGTATTCTTGCACATTACCTAACTCCATGCATCTCAGTGGCTTTATTAACTTGCCTAAGGTGAAATGATTAAAAAGAAATTTACACTGTCGAAATTTCTTACATCAAGCAGACATTATTTATTTTTTACTCTTCTTCATCTATCAGGTCATCCCATAAGTTCTGTCCGAATTTTAACTTTTTGTTAAAATAAACAAAATTTAAAGAGTATTTTATAATGTCTAAATAAATAAATGGAGCTGAATATTATTTTTATGTTTAGATGCATTTAAACTGATCAAATTTTATTTCAGAGAAAAATAAAATTAAATTAAAACCCTGCTAACATGGAAGTACCCAAGAATCATTTGAAGCACATAATGCTTTATGAGTTCAAGAAAGGAAACTCAGCATCCGAAGCGGCTAGAAACATTCACTCAGTTTATGTAGAGGAATGTATGAATGAAAGAACTTGCAGAAGATGGTTTGCAAAATTCAGAGGTGGAGATTTCACCCTTGAAGATGAAGATCGAACGGGACGTCCAGTTGAGTTTGATGAAAAGTTTCTTGAAGAAAATCCTGCTTTATAAGTTGAGGAATTGGCAGTCGTTCTCAGTTCAAACCATACAACTGTTCATCGTCATCTTCAACAACTTGGAAAAGTTCTTAAGCTTGGAAAATGGGTGCCTCATGAATTGTCTGAAAACAACCTCAAATCCTGAGTTGACATCTGGTCTTCTCTCCATTCTCGCCAACTTGTTTCACCTTTTTTGGATAGACTTTTGACTGGCGACGAAAAATGGATCTTTTATTGAAATGTTAAGCGTCGTAGACAGTGGCTTGGTACAGGGAAGGACCTCAAACACAGCCGAGAAGGGAACTTCATGGGCAAAAGGTTCTTCTTTCAATCTGGTGGGATCGCCAAGGAATAATCCACTTTGAATTCTTACCAACTAATGCTCAAATATACTGTCAGTAATTAGAGAGTTTGAACCAAGCTTTGAGGAAAAAAAAACTGCTCTAGTGAATCGAAAAGAGGTGATGTTTCATCAGAACAATGCGCGACCTCACACACCAAGAATCACGTCACAAAACATCGCAGGTTGGGAGAAAATTTCTCATCCACCTTATTCTCCCGATCTTGCTCCTTCACACTACCATTTGTTTCATAGCTTACAGAATCATTTGGAAGAAACAGCTTTTGTAACACAGGAAGAGGTTAAAACTGACATTTGTGAGTTCTTCGAATCAAAGCCAAAAGAATTTTACAGTAATGGAATTAGTAAGCTTGTTAATAGATGGAAGGAAGTCATAGATAATCAGGGAAAATACATTGTTGATTGAATCTGTAATTAAATGTAACATTTGGTCACTTGTTTTCTTTATTCAAAATTCGGACAGAACTTATTGGATGACCTGATAGTTGTTTATTTAATCATTTCACGCCAAGTAAGACGGAAATGACGCTAGTACTTCGGGGATTACAGAGAGTGAAAGTGAGAGAAAAGGCTGGGTATAGTGGGATTGAGAAATGGATAAAAGATGAAAGGTATTCAAGACAACTGAAGATGACGATTGATGTTGCATTTAAATTTTTAAAGATTACAGTTTACAGGGAAGCAATTAATCGGAATGGAGTTCCAATGGTGGGAAGTGCGAGAAATGAAACTGTTGAAAGAGAAGTGGAGGTTACAGTTAACTATTTCAACAGTAAAAGCGTGGGACCGAGATGCCAATCTATGGGCTATAGTCGTAGCGTAGCAGTCGTGGGATGATGACCTGATAAATACTATTGCTAATTATTGCATGTCACTCGTAGTTTTAAATTTTATGACTTTCCAGCAGGGATAAAATACAATGATAGAATAAAAGAAAAAACTACTCTAATTGTATAGATGGAGACGACCCTTTCTTCCCACTATGAAAAAAAGCTGTATTTGTTGAAATTATATATTTAAATATGTTCGGCAGTGTTAACTCTAAGTAAAGTCTGGGTTTATAAATCGAACAAGGAATGTCTTATGCAAAATAAGCGGATAAACTTGACACTGGAATGGTTTTGCCAATGACTGGACAATCCTACAATAACAAGACCAGGATAAATAATATGTTTTGGCTTTCTAAAATAAATAATATGTTTTGTTTTATCCACAGAAGAATGAGACTAGGCGGTGTTTATTTTTTCGATGCAAGGCATCTTACGAAGATAATGTTTCTACAAGCAGCAGTTATGTAGTTAGAATGGATGTCTTAGCAGTAAATATTTGAGATTTGTCATCGTGAAAAAAAAAGCACTCAGATCTTTGTCCAAATGTTCTTAGATGAATCATTGTCATTATTATGAATTTTGTTTAGTCTCTCTCATAAAAACAACTAAATATATAGGATGCATATAAAAAAAACAAAAACGGCCAGGAATGTTTTCTTTACTTTCAATTCAATGTCAAGGGCACCAGTGATCGGCGGAATGTCAATATGAAAAGAGAAACCATTAAAGTAAGACATTCAAAATATATATATATATATATATATATATATATATATATATATATATATATATATATATATATATATATATATATACAAAATATATAAATATATACATAGGTGCATACACATACATGTATTTATTTAATAAAATTTAGGATAGTCCAGGTAAATATACACATACATATGCAAAATATATAAATATATATCAATTCATCAGGTGCATACACAAACATGTATATTTTTTTAATAAAATGGGACGAATGTTTAGAGGGGGTAACAGAGGATAGAATCCAGGTATGAAACTCCATGTCCAGGACAGACGATCTAAGGATAAGGAAAGTAAAGAAGAAGCTTATGTTAAGAGATGGGACGGGGGAAAAAAGGAACATTTAATGAAAAACCTGTGTAATTAAGAAATTTGATAGAAAATTAATATCGATACAGGTTCCATGGATTATCTAATCGAGAAAGGACCTATAATTTATTCCATTGTACCCACATACACACATAAATACAATGTACACACATACCAATCCACATATCATGACCATACAAATTCCAAAGTATATAAAACATATATATATTTTATTAAAGACATTTTTATTTATGTTTAAAAAACAGCAAATCCGGAAATAAAATAGAAAATATTCGTTTAGAGAAGCATCCTGCGGAAAGGCATGACTCGGCCACCATGAACCTTTTATGGTAGGTCAAGGTCGAATTTACTGTTATAAACGAATCTTCCATGAAGCTAAAAGCGTATCGAATGTAAAACAAAGACGAAATGGAGAGGTGGGATTTTATTTATTTAACGTTGTTATTTTTATAGATACAAGTATTTAAGCAAATGCTCTGTTTATGTTTAGAAGAGAAATTTGAGAGAAATCGAATGAATACGGTTGTACGCTGGCGTGCCCTTGACCACTCGGCCACCATGACCTTATGGTAGATAAGGTCGAATTTACTGTTCTAATCTTACATTTAAATCGATAAACAAATGACGTCATATGTTTTCCGACAATTTATTTTATTAAAGACATTTTTATTTATGGTGACATACAAGTATTTAAGCAAATGCTCTGTTTATGATAAACAGTATTAAATAACATTTACCGGCCTGAACGAAATCTATTCGTTCATAGACACGATTCGAAGATCAGAATATACGCTGGAGGGCCAGGGTAGACAAAGTTATAAAACAAATCTTCCGCCAGATCGGGGGAATCGAATAAACAAATGACGTCATATGTTAAAAAATGGATGGGACAATTTATTTTATTAAAGACATTTTTATTTATGTTTAACGTTGTTATTTTATAGATACAAGTATTTAAAAACTGTTTATGATAAAAGAATAACATTTATTTAATGTGAGAAATTTTCATAGGAAAATATTCGTTCATAGACAGGATTCGAACCTGCATCCTATGTCGGCCACCATATGAACCTTATGGTAGACAAGGTCGAATTTACTGTTATAAACTGGCAAATTCGAATGTAAACAAATGAATGTTAGAAATTCCGACAAAATTAATATCGCAAACTGATAAACAGTATTAAATAACATTTACCGGCCTGAATGTCAAATTTTATAAAATATTCGTTAAAATTAAATCCTATACGGAACCGATTATCTAATTACTACTGTTATAAAGGACAATCCTATATTTTATGTTCAAAAGGTCCGACAATTTCGAATTTTATTAACGAACATTTTTATTTTCTCGGACATTTAACGGTTGTTATTTATAATACACATAAATGCTCTGTTTAAAAAACAGTATTGTTAAAACATTTACGGCCTAAATGTCATGTTTTTTAATAAAAAAATTCGTTCATTGTCGGATTCGAACCTGCATCATATGACGGAACATTCGATACGCCAGAGCAGCAGAACCACTCGAGACATGGAATAGTTGGTAGAACAGTAAATTACCTTGTTATAAGTACACACATACACATATATCTCTATAAAACACATATACACATGTATACACAAACATACATGACAATTTATATATATATCGTCCATTTCTTAACATATATTTTATGAATGTACGAGATTCATATATATATATATATGAGTGGTCAAAGGCACGCCAGCATATACATATATATATATATATATATATATATATATATATATATACATATATATATAATACATATATACATATACATATATCTACACACATATATATATATATACATACACATACAAACACACACATACACATACATGTATATATATAATACATAAATACATGCACACATACATACATATACACATACGTCCATACGCATCCATTCCTAGATATATATACACATTTAACCACATATATGCATACGGACATACGCATACGTGCACATAAACATATATACCTAAAACCTTATATCTTCATACAATTACATACACCCATCTAAACAAATAAACAATGTATCCCTATATCTATCTGTCTAACTATACATACATACATATATACATACATATACACCCATATGCAGATATATATGGGTACATATATACCAAAACATGCACACACATATAAACATATATACATTTATGTATGCGCATATGGATGTATGTATATGTAGATAGATAGATAGATATATACATGTATATGATTGGTGTATACGGAATAAATTCCAATAACCAACACTTGGTTAGAATAAATTCTATTTTAGTATAACCTCAACTTTAAAGCTCTTAATAGCTATTATAACCTTACTTCGTTGTCAAGTTTTTTTAATTCTCCTATACTTGTGTTTTGATTGGTCATTCTAGCTTATGTAACAGCGTATTCCCCTTGCGAAGGATCGTTACTTAATTTGAAACTTTTAAAACCATTTATTTTACATTCAACATCATCACTTGATAAGACACCGGAGGTATTGAAACAAAATGGCTATTTTTGTAGTGATTTTGTAACATATTTATGTTATCATTTTTAAAAAATAATAATTATATATATATATATATATATATATATATATATATATATAAATTAATGAAGTAATTCATTGAGTCTAGAAGAAACTCAACAGAATGCAAAAAAGCACTGGACGGCCGTTTCGTCTTATATTCGGGACTCATCAGCAGCGCGTATCCACTACCGAGAAGTGAAACTCGGACAGCAATGTTATCACGTAAATGCCATACCAATTGTTCCAACGGACCTCGGTGATGAATAGATAGCGAATCAGACTCGATATAGTGTTGCTCGATAACATATTCCATGGTTTCTCTTTTACCCACGGGACTGTGCCCCCACGTGCCACGAGTACTATCCCCAAGTCGCTCCATCCATGTGTTTTCTGCATTCTGTTGAGGTTTTTTCTAAACTCGATGAATTACTTAATTATAATTCTCTCAAATACTCCTAATTTCTATCACTTCTATATCCTTGCTTGAACCGGCTTCGAATGCTCTGCATTGGAGTGTTATAAAAACTTCGGAGAATTTCTCTAAGATATCTTTCGTCATTCGTAAGACACAACAGTTCAAAGCTTAATCTAAAAAATGGACAATTTTGCTGTTACACCCTGTATATATATATATATATCAATATGAATATGTAAACATATAAGTAACAAACTTAAACAGAATTCAAAGTTTAGGATATTAATATGTAAACAGATAATAAACAAACATATATAAACTGATGTAAATAAGGGCCACAGATATCAATCTGGATATGTCAACAGATAAGAAACAAACAGATATAAACAGATGTAAACAGAAGTATCAGGAAGATAATAGATAGAGAAATATAAATGCCAAAATAAAGTTTATTAACTATTATCCTAAAGATCGAATTCTGACAATTCGTCATATTGTAGTGGCATGACCTTTTCTTGTTGGGATTTACGTATTTTTAAGTATAGTTGATGATAATTCAGTGGATGTGTTTTTATCCGTGAGTAATATCGTTATGGAGATTATTCTAGTCGCATGGAATGTTTTCTCGAAGAGAAAACAGGAATTAAATTGCAACATAAAATGTACATATTAAGATAAACATTTTTCTTAACCTAGCAAACTAAATATAAAAAATAAAAGGCAGATAAAACTGCATATTGATATATATTTATTCTTATGTACGGCATGTGTAAAGTTCTATTAAAGATGATGTGGCTTTATTTACATTATTCGGACTGTATTCGGATGTACACTATTTACATTGTTCAGACTATTGTCCTCATCTTTGTCGCCATATTTATTACAACGTTTCGGCCGTTGTACGCTCCGACCTTCATCAGGTGGTTGGAATGTCGAACTGAACCCTTTATTTCGCTCATTGAGGTAGACTGTACCTCAAGGATAAAAGCGTTAGTTTGATCCAGTGACAGGACCCAAAGAGTGTGAGTTCAATACCCAGTTAAGGCAGTGGAGAACTTTCAGAGGAGAATTAACAGGAGATAACTGACGACTGACATCCATTAAACATGGCACGTGGAACTAGAACAATCAACCCCAGTGAGCGAAATAAAGGGTTCGACATTCCAACCACCTGAAGAAGGCCGGAGTGTACAACGGCCGAAAGTTGTGATAAATATGACGACAAAGATGAGGTCAATAGTCCGAATAATGTAAATAGTGTACATAATACCTCAGACATATAGACAGATAATGATGAGGCTTGTATTTGAAAAGACTTTCTTGTTGTGCTGGTCGGGTTAACTCCTCAGTGAATTTATATGCTGCCTTTTGTGCTTGTTTGGTGACTATGAAACTTTCCAAAGGGGTGGTGGATGAGATGAGTTTTGACTTAGGACATCCTGTGATTAAGTAGATAGAAGTGAGATAGATCATGCGTTACGTTCTTTATATACTGCTTTCCATAGCTCCACCTAACGGACCATGAACGTACTTTCTTGAAAGACAAGCGGGTTAATCCCACCGTATAATTTTCATTCTCAGAAAATACTCCTACGATAATAACATAGGAAATGAGTTCTTCAAAAGACGCTGAAAACGTACATATTAGTACATATCGTGCAGATAACATCAAAATGGGAAATTTTATTTTAAAATATTTAAATCTGGTATACAATATGTTAGCGAACCTAAACGTGGCATACATTGTCCAGAATTCAGTCGAGTTCTTAAATAGCAAGACTAACAGATCGTTTACATGCTTAGCATCGAACTCGTACAGAACTCTGTAAAGTGACAGCTGTATATAATTGCTTTTTCAGATCAAGAATTAAAAAGCCTCCGAGAGAATGAAGCTAGTGGAACTCCAGTGACTACCATTCTTCTTTGAATGTTGTACAAATGTTTTACAAAATCCCAAACAAAAAACTATACCAAATAACAGAAGCCACATCACTTGAAGACTTTCTACAATGACAACAACTAACATGGATTACAAATGTAACCCGAAGAAAATAATTATAAAATACAGATATTGACGTTCCATACTATGTCAAACACAAGGTTAATAAGAAAGGCCCAATAATACTGGGAAAAAATGATATGGCATCTCAATGAATTAACGAAAATAATTTTTATTAAAAATTGTTCAATTAGAAATAATTTATAAACTTAACAGCGGCATTGGCTGCTCATACAATGAAGGGTGAATGTTTGCTTTTAAGGAAACTACTAATATTACAATTACATTTATGAAAAAATAATCCTCTAAAAATCACCTTCGCACTGGTCGATACTTGTTTTTCGCCAACTATTTGCATATGAACGACACTTGGCAATTAGTGAGCGCCACGTACCCTAAGTAGAAGGTCTTCTCTCACCAGCCCATTGCGGAAGGGGACGCAACTCCTGGAGCTTATAGCACCACATACAACCAAATCGGAGTTTTTTTGTTTTTTTTTATCGGGCTGACCCGATTCTCTTTTACAATCATGTAAGCCGATGTTTAGGTGACCGGTACAAAAGTCGTACTTAAAAACCCTTGTTTGACGTCCTGATTCTATAAGGATCATAGATGCAATATACCTGATAATGAGAATATTTGAGATAAATTATAATTAAAAATTAAATGTCAGTCATTGTCTATTGTCGTCTTGAATATTCTTCTATTGTTCACGTTGCTTAGCAAATGTTTCTGTTTTCTAAGTTTTTACAGCCAGTAACTTCTTGCGTCTTAGTGGCTTTAATGCCTTGTTTGCGGTGAATTTTTTTTTTTTAAAATAATTTTCCAAAAATCAAATTAAGCTATATAGATGAAAAACTTTCTTCTTCCGGACGAGGAAAATCACGACTCTCCACAACTTCCTATTCTTTATACCTCTTAGTAAGTTTTGTCTTTTTGTTATACTTTCTAAACACTGTTCTGTACAAGCTTATTAGGTATTTTATGCTTTTGAGTTTTCCTCAACCCCTTTTGCTTTCAGTATGTTCTGAGAGTCTCAAATTTTCCAAGCCCCCTTTCCTCATCATGTACCTTAGAAATTTCAATTGTTCTTGTTGATTGTGAATATAAATGACATTTTACTTATCATATCCTTTAAAACTTCCTCATTACTCACATATACAGTCCACGTGAGTCACAGCATGTTCCTGTAGAACAACATTTCTGTTGCCTCACGACAACTCACCTGTTATTACATAGCAAATCAGCATTCCGGTTTTTGTTACACAACTTAACTAATTATAAGCGCGTGATATACACAGTCCGTCTATTTCCGAGACGAAGATGTGTTTCATAGATTTTTCGACACATTTCATTTTATCAAAAGGGAAAATACCTTTAGCGCCAAATATTTTTATTTGCATTTCTTGATTTTTTGATGCAATTTTATTGTTTTCGTTTTCTGTTCAAAATGAACTTCTATAAACATAACAGTTCTTGTATCACAACATATTCATTTCTCAATATAAAAATCGTTTATTCTATTCTTAAAACAAACAGGGGAAACCAATCATACAGATATAAAGAATAAATGTCTCCACAAACAATGAATTAAATTCCATTAGGTTTCTTAAGGAGAAGCAACAGATCTATGGTTTCGTTTGGAGTATCAACTTCATTAATTTTTTAAGCATCGTCTCGTTTAAACTATGGGAGGTGGATTTGACAGTTCTAAATTTATAAATAATTGGATTTTAATATCTGTATATTTGTCATCTTCCATAAACATGCTGACATAATTTAGTCAAATCTAATCATATTTGTTATTATTTATTTATTTAAGTTTTGTTTTCGTCTTATCTTTGCAAATTAAATTTTTCCTAAATACCACGTTTGAATACGGCTACAGTTGACATTACGCTGTTGCAGTTGTTTCAGTTGATACTGTAGAACAATTTCAGAAAACTGCAAAATTGATGTAATTAACTCTGAAGAAAAAAATAGAACTTGACAACGAAGCAAAAATGCGGCACATCCAAACATTGCATTGTTACTCTTATATTTTCCAGTAAAATGCATGTGTGTGTTTGTGTGTGTGTGTGTGTGTACAGACGGTGCCCAACTGAATCTAATGTGCAGTCAACAAAATCAAAAACAAACAACGCGCCTGCGCGAAATTAAAAATATAACATGATCTCAATTTACCCATCGTACCATATATATATATATATATATATATATATACGATATCTGTCTAATAACGGGACTGGTGTCGCAAACTTTTTCTTTTAATTTAAAACAACAAACTGCAGGTTTTCTGCTTCTAGGCAATCCCTCTAGAGACTCATGCACTTTTCCCTCCTTCCATACCCCGCTTCTACGCTCTGCTGGAAGGCTTCTTATTTGTTGCCTCTCAGCTCCGTTGATACGACCCTCTTTATGGCCAACTCTCCTCCAAAACGTGTCCACTTAATGATCCACTTGAGGGTGAAAAAATGAAAGACACGCGTGAGCATGATCGAATGGGATTGGGAGGTTGTTCCTACCCGGCGATGTTTTTCTCAGCCAGGGACTGCCCTATACTCAGGTTGTTTTGTGCAGGTGCATTGTCGTGTTGAAGCAGCCACTATTTATCCTGCCATATCTCTGGCTTGTAAAAAAAGAAAAATTATGGTTGCAGGAAGCTAAGATTACACTTATATACTCCTATGATATCATGTTAGGTGATAACACAATCTGCTTATCCCTCTTTCGTCGAGAGCCAACGCAGCTCACTCAGTCCCGTTACTTTTCAGACAGAACTCATATATATATATATATATATATATATATATATATATATATATATATATATATATATATTGATGCATGTTTCATTAAATAATATAGACAAATTTTGTCTTTATTTTAAGTAAATTCTTTCATACTGTTTGAAAAGCTTAATAATATTATCGTGGAAAGACGAAAGAAAATCATATTGATACATGTTTTTAATACTATCTAAGCTTTCGGCTTACATAAGACATTATCAAAGATGACAATTACATTTCAATATATTAAACAATACACGGACAAAACAATAATGATAGTCTGTTTTTGAAGCATGAAAGATTTACAAGCATCGACAAACTCATGTATACGAGACGCAGAAGCGAAAATCGTACCGCAGCTCATAACGTCACCCATGACCACGCGAGAGTGAAAACGAGAAGTATCAAGTATGGGAAGCCACTGGTATAAACCAATGGCTTCTGTTATCAGTTATAGGCATTTAAGAATATTTGTGGAGATTTTATAGTTTATTTTGTTCAGGTTAGGCTTCAACTGTTTTATGTATATAGCTTCAAGAATTTATACATACACACACACACACACACACACACACACACACACACACACATATATATATATATATATATATATATATATATATATAATTTTCAATTTATTCGCACGACATATCAGTTTTGTAAATAACTTGTTTAATAATTTAATCGAATTTTTAAAGTTATATTCTCTGAAGCCGTAAAGATATTACATAAAAAATAAAATATTTCCCATCTTATATGTGAATAGTCTCTTTAATAACTAAATAAAAATCTAAGTTGAATATTGTTTCTATTTCATCATTTGGTATTTCTTTTTAACTAATTTACACCAAGCATGGCGATAATGGCACTAAGTCAAAATGTGCAACTAGGAGTGAAAGAGAATGAGATGATTTTAGAAGGAACCAGAAATCCAATCATAAACAGAAAAAAAGTGGTGAACCTCTACTTCAATTCAAAAGATAGGAGACCAATGTGAACCGGATGGTAGGATATATATATATATATATATATATATATATATATATATATATATATATATATATATATAAAATTAATTGATTTAAAAATATGGTTATTTTCGCTACAGTTCAACCATGTTTCAAAATAGAAGCTAAAACCCTAATTTTATTTTTTGCAAATAAATTAAAAGCATTAGTTCCATTTTTCAAGGTGAATTTTTTTTCAAAATTCGCTTTTTGCTTTTAATTTATTTGCAAAAAATAAAATTAGGGTTTTTAGCTTCTATTTTTGAAACATGGTTGGAACTGTGTAGCGAAAATAACCATATTTTAAATCAATTAATTTATAATATTAATGCTCTGTAAATTTACATTGAGCACTATTTTGTAAAAATAAAATATCTATAAGAACACCGGATTTTATATCTTACTGTTCTTTCTTTTTATTTATATATATATATATATATATATATATATATATATATATATATATATATATGTCTGATTGCATAAATGTCTGATAATTTTTAACAAAATCTGTTCATACTCAGGAATAACATTCCGTGTACTGATGTTAAAGCTGTTTAAAGTTCTTTTATTTTCATTTCCCAAGTACTTTCGATATTCTCCCCAGATCATCTTCAGGGATGCAAGATGCAATTAAATCTATACATGGATAATTTTTCAAGTTCTAATGAACGCTCAGCACATTGTCAACCGTTTTTTATTTAAATCATAATGAAAAAAATATGGTAATGGATGACAAAGCACAACTTTCTGTAAATACTAATGAACAACTTTTAGTTTTTACTATTTAGCGCCCCCCTGAAGATGATATTGGAAGAAGATCGAAAGAACTTGGGAAATGAAAAACGAAACTGAAATAGCTATAGCACATTTCTCCATTATTTAACATCAATACACGGATTGTTATTCCTGAGTATGAACTGATTTTGTTAAAAATTAGCAGAGATAATGTCTGTAATTTATTTAATCACACATGCCTAAAGGAGAATATGCTATCTAAACACAGACACACATGCAGACGAGTGTCACTATTTCAATTTTTTTTTTGATTATAGGGGCACAACTGTCAGTAGTTCATCTTCTATATAATAAATACCAATGTCAGTGTGTCACTATTTCACACTTAATTAAATTTACTCTTAGAGGAGTCCAACATATTAGACCATTTTGGTATTAGGCTGATTCCATGAGAAAATTAAAGACATTCCGGTCAGGATCCAGACCCCCAATCCTGGAATTTTGGATTCCCAACTTTTCATTAATCTGATTGTTTTCGGCGATTTTTTACGTGATTTTTTTTTTTTTTTTTTTTTTGCGACAATTTTTTTTTTTTTTTTTACAATAACAATTTTTATAAATTAATTGCGAGATCCAGCGAAAGTCACCCATGGAATAAAAATAATTGTCTCTACGGAAAGTAAGGACCTATGTACATCAAACTGCCTTTAAATTAAGTGTCGGCAGAAGAAATATCGTTGAAATTTTAAAAGGTAATCTCAAATTTTAATGCACTACTTAAACGCAGCGATCACTACTGTAGTTTATTGTTGCCTATCGCATCTACTCCCTATTTTGATAAAGCCCCTGTCAAGAGCCCACCGATAGGGCGGAATTCAAGCTATTATATATTATATATATATATGTATATATATAATTACATGAATCATTCATACAAAAACAAATATAGAGGTTAATGATTTAAATGGCGAGAATACATCTTCGCAAACAATTTCAATAAGTTACTCTAACCCCGAACCTGTATATGAATGATATGATCCCTGTTTATAAATTCCAGTTTCATAAGGTCTTTTTTACTTTTTACAAGCTTTCCTCTGTTCCTACAGACATCCTCCTGTATGGAAATAGATTTGTTCTTGTTTTTTTTACTTCTCGGTAATAAGAGGACAACGAAAATATAGATGTAATCCGAAAAAATGCTATGAGAAATGTGTTATTATTTTGGATTTTAAATTTTAAGATTGTACAAATATAGTAATAAGAGAATTCTTTTTTACTGGTAAGTTTTCCGTCAATGTGGCATGAACTATATTGTTCAATAATTACAGTAATGTCACGCTTATTGTCTGAAAGTTGCACGTTGGATCAGTTATTTTAATTTTGATTATAGGTGCTGTTCAATTTATAATTACATGAATCATTCATTCATATATATATATTAATTAACCATAAGTTTGCGTGGTGGCGTGTGTATATTTACACACTGTTATGTGCACATATATACGCATATATATCTATATATGTATACGCTTTTCCTCTCTGTTTTCCTTTTATTTTTTTCTGTACCCACCATTTTTATAACAAAAGATTTCCAAATTCTATCCAAAAGTTTTATACTTTTATTTGTTCCTCTCCTTTTTGATTTTTCATTTTATTTCATTTAACTATGTTTTAATACTATATATTCCCCGACATTTTTGTTTCGTCAGATGTTAATCTAACTACAGCCCGTCTTTCTGAAATTGACAACTTGGTCAAAGAATTTTCGACTACAACCGGCGACATGCGAGACTTCCCCACTCTTCCCCAATCCGTAGCCTGTAACTCTCTTCATCTATGTTTACAATCTTACTCAGCCACTCCCTCTACTAATAATAATAGACCGGCCTAACGCTTTTACAACGATCAAAATTTTAAATTGAAGCCTATTTTCATAAAAATTTTCGCACCTCGAGGAATCGGAAAGAGATCGTTTTTTGCAATTAAACACCAGAAAATACACCGTCCATAAAAACATTCCCATTTCTTTGTTTATTTCTCGTTCTGTTGATCAAGGACACGGGCGTGTCCGAAAATTACGAACTTAAAACCTTTCTCTCCTTGCTTCGTTTCTGTCATATATGTAATAATTAATATTTAATAATTTTTTTTTTTTATCGTACTGATTATATTGGTAACCTTTTGTTTGTCCTTGTTTTATTAACTAATCTATATATTTTATACACACACACACACACACACACACACACACACACACACACACACACATATATATATATATATATATATATATATATATATGGGGGAATAAGTTTTCGTCAAATTTTCCTTCTGTTGTAAATTAGTTTGATACATCATACACCTTTCCGTATCATATGCTAAGAATGGGCGCCTAGACGTGGTGTTGGAAAGTTAGCCGTTATCCATTGTATTACTCGCATATCCGAGTATATAGCATCTGTTATTGGTATACTGACCAGGTTCGCCGTTGCTTGACTTCGATGATCGTACGAGAAGTGCTATTTCAACATGATATAATCGTAAGCCGTTGAAAAAGATAGTTGATTGGTTTTACCATTGCCTTCTCGACGGTTTAAAATTCTGAATTTTAGCTTTGACTGTTACTAAATTTATGGCCTTGCTGGGCAAAAAGAGTAAGAAAAGGAATTGAGTATGACCATAATTATATTTTTTGAAAATTGGTCAAAAATATATATATATATATATATATATATATATATATATATATATATATATCCTCGGTATTGCTTATATATAAAATGTGTACACTTGTATGTATGTGTGTTTATGCGTATGAGAGTGTCATCCCAAACAAACACAGAAATAAACCCTCTCCTGCCATCAAATATAGTCAAACATGCATAAATAGATCCAATTTTTTAAAAATTAACCATTTTGTCTGATTATCGCAAAAGCGTGAAGCACAGGCCACAAATTCATCTATACAACTGAATATCTTAGCTACATCACTGATATTGAGCGCTTTCCACTATGTACTTCGCATATAAAATAAAAATGACATATATATATATATATATATATATATATATATATATATATATATATATATATATATATATATATGAGTTTTATGTTTGATGTTCACTTTTGGGTTTTTTGTGTAAGCAAATAGGGAAGAAAATCGATATGAATCTTGTCTTTCGTTGCTCATTACTTAGCTTTTGTTGTTGTTTTGGTTTGTATTCTTTACATAAATTCTTTATGCTTCTCCTTTTTATACATTTTCCTTCCTTTATTGTTTATTTGCTTGATATGTTACAGATTTTTTTCTGTCAATCAGAAACCCGTTTCTACATATTTCCTTGGGTATACTAATGTTTTCCTTAATGCATTTAGTAATATCTTTAAACTTTTGTCCACTATACGTTCATTCATTTTCTTTCTTTTTTTCTTTTTTTGTCTCTCATTGGCTTCCCTTTTTTATTTTTATTTTTTTTACTACTCATATTTTTATTAGATTTTTTTTTCTCTCCTTTTTTTACTTCTCAAAATATTCCAGCCCATTTTTTTATCATTCATTTTATTTCCTTGGTATGTCTTTCAGTTTGTTTTTCTTTTTATCTATTGCCATCTTTCTTTTTTAGCTAATATTTTCAAACTGTATTCTCTATTTCAGTTTGTCCTCAAGTTTGTATAGCTCATTTGATATCCCCCTCTCTCTATCTCTCTTTCTCTCTCGTTCACTCTTTTCTTTCTCTTTGTATATTTATACGACATTCTCAGTTGACTGCATATATATATATATATATATATATATATATATATATATATATATATATATATATATATATATATATAAATGTATGTATGTAGATATATGTGCCAGTAAAAAGAACGATAACTCAGGCGATGTGAATAGACACTAACGAGTTTAAGTCAATTCTTACAAAACGTAACATTTCCTGATAACTTACAATTACATAAGTGTTCGTGAAAACATCGCGATATTTGGTCATCCATTTCGGTAAATAGTATAAGAAAGAACTATAAAGCGAGCATATGATAATCTCAAGGTGGGGGAAGTCTTGTGCATTTACAGTTTCCTCTTATGTATTCACATCAGTTGATATATGATGGTCAATACGTTAACTGAATATTTGCAATGGTCACAACGTTACTTTCTCGCTTTAACCAACGTGAGTGTTTCAATGGGATAAAGACTATAATACAAAACACAAGAATGTTTATCTCGAGACGAAAGGCGAACATGGCGGCAGAAATGAAAATCAAACTTCTTTAAAAATCCATCTAAAATTAATTTATAGAAATGTATTATATCTACATCGTTTACGAGGGTGGGTTGAGGGTTCATAGGCTATCTATGAAGGAAGGATGCTAGAAATGTGAAAACTGGGATGCATTAATTTCACTATTTAAATTGTTCGATACTTGTTTAGATTCTTCTATGAATAGTCAGATGTTAGTTTACCTGGAAATAGAAAATGTCGTTATTTTTAAGAACTGAAATTAATGCCTGTCTATATTTCTGAGATGAGGTATTATGTATACTATTTTCATTGTTCAGACTATTGTCCTCATCTTTGTCGCAATGTTTATCACAACGTTTTGGCCGTTGTACGCAGCGGCCTTCTTCAGGTGGTTGGAATGTCGAACTGGGGGTCCTGTCACTGGATCTAACTAACGTCTTATTCACTGTGCCATGTGTCCTTGATGACCCAAAGAGTGTGAGTTCAATACCTGGTTAAGGCAGTTGAAAGCTTTCAGAGGGGAATTAACAGGAGATAACTGACATCCATTAGATATGGCACGTGGAACTAGAACAGTCTACTCCAGTGAACGAAATAAAGGGTTCAGTTCGACATTCCAACCACCTGAAGAAGGCCGGAGTGTACAACGTTGTGATAAATTTGGCAACAAAGATGAGGACAATAGTCCGAATAATGTAACTAGTGTATATAATACGTCATCTCAGAAATATAGACAGGCATTAATTTCAGTTCTTCTTAATAATAACGGCATTGTCTATTTCCAGGTAAATTAACATCTGACTATTCATAGAAGAATCTAAACAAGTAGCAACTTCTCTTGAAAATGGACAAAATTTGGCAGCTTAGTGTTATCAAATACGTGCAACAAAATGGGTTTAAGCCCAAAGACATTCATGCTGACATTGTTGCTACATTAGCTGATGACACTCGAGTTTTATCAACAGTGAAAATCTAGGATTTAGGAGGGCAAGGGGAATTCTTGAAAATGTCCCAATGTCTGGACATCCTACAACCAACTCCACCAAAGAAAACATTGATCTTTATCGCCACATGGTGATTGGTGACATGTGACTGACTATAAATCAAAAAGCCAATGCAGTTAGCATGCTTCACGACAGCGTAGAGAATATACTGCACAATAAACTTGGCATGGAGAAAGGTTTCTGCTTGGTGGGTTACACGTCTTCCGCCACTTGATCGAAAGAGCACCTAGCTGATTACGTCATAGGCAAATCTGACACTGTTTTAAGCAGATCCAGCTGATTTACTGTTACGTTTCCTAAGCTAAGACCAGTATTTGCTTCATCACTTTGAATCAGAGACAAAGAGACAATCCATGCAGCGGAATCACTTAGTTATGAAAGACTATCAAGACCAGAAACCCAAGAAAACTGACGAAAGGGAGATTGTTACATCAGGACAAATCTCCATCGCAAAAGTCTTTAGTTTCAATAACTGTTACGTTTACCAGTGGCTTTGAACTTACTGATAACCCTCTCTATTTTTCTGATTTGACTATCATCTGTTCTCCAACATTTGGCTGGGGACAAGTATAGCACTGATGATAATAATATCTGCTATTGATGACTTTTTTTCGTACAACAGAATGAACGGTCTTCTTTGAACAATCAGATATCATTTTACCTGGAAAGAAATAATAATTATTAATAAGAGTTAAAAATTAATGTATGATTTCACAGCTCAAGCATCATTCCTTCATAGTCAGCCTATGAGCTTTTCAGCCCCCCCTTGTAAGTTCCATTATTTGTCCATTTTCAAAATATGTCGCTACTAGTTACATTTTAAGTTTTCTTTCAACATCCAGATGTTAGTTTACCTGGAAAGAAGCAGCCCAGTTATTAATAAGAAGATTCGACATTAATGCACGCAACATTTTTGATGTAATGAATATGCATACACCTGGGTTCCCCCTCACAGTAATATCATTGGCTGGTGTCAGCCATAAATACAGACTGATGTGGGCACCCGGAGATGGTGTAATGATTAGCAAGCTTAGCTCGCTAGAACAATTACGACTGAGTAGTGAGTTCGATCCTCACTGGGTGACCACTAATTTAGGCCTTGTGCCAAATCTAAGCGACGCTTGGAAAATCACTAAATACAGACTGATGTGGAGGTACATGACGACGCCTATTGCCTACGCTTATTGCCTACGCCTATTGACTACGCCTATAGTCTTCGCCTATTGCCTACCACTAGGATGAGGACCAGTTCATTAAGTGATATGAGATTTCAATATTGTCATAACTTAATAGAAGAGAGTTTGTTCCATAAAAGTACTTACTTTTTAACACATATCCTCCTAACTTCAGTTGAAACTGGTGTTTTCCTTCATATATTTTCACCATTCTACGTAAAGTTTGTAGTCGTATTTTCCTGATTTCAGAAGAATCTTGGAAATTTTAATAATTAAGTAAAGATTCAAAATTCTAAAATTAGATTTTATAATTAGATTTTAAATATACGGATAAGAAAACGAGTCATCAGTCTAAACAGATACTTGCATAGAAACCTTCCTATGTTATACGTATGGAATTACGTGAAACAGCATCAAAACTTAAATCACTAATGACGGCAGATCTCAATGTAACTCTTTCACAGGCTATTCTCGAAATCCAAGAAATGTCCTCAAATAACTGATACACTTGTAAGAAAGTATCAGTTCATTAGTGGTGTAAAACTGGTCTTGAGAGAGGCTGAAAGATAGGCCTGGTTTCTATCCGCTAGGTTGATAGTCAATAAAAGAGACTACTTACAGAAGGAACACCATAGAAAATATTCGCGTAACTTGGGAATGAATGTCCCCCATATCAGGAACAACATTCCTTATTCTTCTTTCAATTTTATCAAGAATATCAAAATGCATAGCAGAATCACCCGGCCAGGTGTGACGGCAATATTCAATCCATAGACGTAAATGTGTAAGATTAGGTTTTGGCTAACAAAATTGCCTTGCACAACATATTGAATTTCCTAGCAGCAGACCTTGCAATTGATTCAATATAATCTTTCCACTTCATGTCAGCGGGAAACATTAAACCTGGAAGATATAATGGAGTCACTCATTAGGACATTGTAAAATACCATTAGAAACAACTAAAATGGAGGTGAAATGCCAAGTAATATTTAATCTTTTATATAGCAAGAATTAATGGCCATGATGTGCTTCTACGAACGAATGCAAAATAAAAGCACGGACAGAACAAGTGAGTAACATAAAAGTTGTTCATCTGTTCTTGGTGTTCTTATTCTTAATACAGATTCTTTAATGTTAAGATATAGATTAGAAAATTCTATTAGAATTCTGTTTGTCCCGCCCATCGTTAGTTAGCACGGCCGTTACATCCTGTCAATAGTATTCCACGATTTGATCGTGGGAAAAGAGAGAAAAAGAGATTACCTGTTTTCAGTGAGAAAATAAAAGAAAGTAGAAAGAAGGGAAGACAGAAATAGAAAGAGAGATTAGGCTGCTAAGTACAGATTATCCTCCTCCTCCTCCTCCTCATTATCATCATGATCATTCTTCGACCTCCTCTCTTTCGAATCTGTTCGGTCCTGTATTGCTGTCCCCCGATTCTCAATGTTTAAGTTCCCATCTATGGTGTCTGGGAAAGTCAATTTTCGTGAGGGGACACTTCCAGAAGGACGCCACACGAGTAAGGACAAGACGATTTCCCTGACAGCTCGGTGACAGTCGCCGGCAAACTGTAATCGTTTTTGTTTGAGATTAAGAAAGATTTGTCTCCCTTCGCTGTAAATTGTGTTAAGCGTTGCATGGGATCTCCAACTGATGTTCTTGATTTTTCTAAGATTTGTATATCTTCCTTTCAGATGTCTTTCAAAACAAACTGATAATGTCCAAGTTTCTGATCCACACAATAGAACTTTTTCTATCAATGTCTGAAAGGTATAGTTGTGTATTAACAGTGAAAAATCATTCAAGTAATTATTAAAATGGAGTAATGATTAAAATCCCAAAGACAGAATAAATAATGTAAATCATTTGATCTTGAAGGCTAAAAGTATATGCTTACTTTAAACTATATCTGTATGAAGGCACATCAATAAGTTCATAGCCTATAACATATATTTATTAGGTAAATTTTGATTTTAAGTGTTCACTGTATAATATGTATTTTATATTATATGAGCTTCACGTTCATCAGTCAATCAAGTTCATTGATATGAAAAAAGATAATGTTGCATAATGAATATTTTGTTCCTATAAAATCTATTCTTTTTGTCATTAGTAGGATATAAAGTTATTGGTTTATCTCCATATTCAGCTTAGACCACATGCATTTTCTTGTTATATTATGCAGATCTCACCAAGCTAGAAGCCAGTCATGTATTTATTAGCGGAAGTTTGAGCTGAAACATTCACTATATAGTGCGCAGTCAATGTTATTGAACATCAACATTATCCTTCGACCTCTTTATAATTGGTCGGAACCTCTTTGACAAGTCCTTCTCACGCTGTTCGATCCTGTATTGCTGACTCCATAAAGCCCAATGTCCAATCATGACTTCCAGATGTGGTGTCTGGGAAAGTCAATTTTTGTGAGAAGTCACTTCCAGAAGGATGCCATAGGAGTAAGGATGAGACGATTTCCCTGACGGCCCGGTGGCACTGGACTGGTAACTGTAATCGTTTTTGTTTGAGCTTAAAAGAGATTGGTCTCGGTTCTCTGTAAATTGCGTTGCATGGGATACTCAATTGATGTTCTTGATTTTTTCTAAGTAGATTTGTATATGTTCCATCTAGGCGTCTTTCAAGACGACCAGATAATGTCCGAGTTTCTGATCAATGCAGTAAGACTGATTGAATCAATGTTCGAAAGTGGCAGTCTTTAAGATTGTGTCTTGACAAAAACACGCGGATGTAGGGCTTGCCGTTATCACATTTTGTATCAGCTACTGAAAGAACTATCATAAGTATAGATACAACACTTTGAAGCCAAAAGGCAGAGAAACGAGGTTGACCTCGTTAAAAGCGGCATAAGGGTAATTAATATTTACCGATATTTTATTGCCGTACAACTTACCGTGAGCTTATCCAATCATTAACTGAAGAATTATGAGTCGTCAGACATTCCAAATAGAAAAAATTGTAAAATTTTCACGGAAAATGTTCACAGGCAAGTTTTCTTTCCTGTTCTTTAATGTCCATATAGAGGAGAAAAATTCGAAGATTAAGCATTTTGCTCTTTCAGCAGCTGATACCTTGTCAATATTTAAGCGTCCTGCGTAGCCCACTGTTTTGTGGAAGACGCCAGCTGAGCTCATGAATATATACTTCAGAAATTTTGCAACACGAATACATTAGTCGTTGTTGGAAGTATAATTTATTTATTTTTTTATCGCTCAAGAATCTAGGAAAATTATCACCATTTTGTATTTCGTATGGCACAATGCTGGGAAAAATAGCAAATATAAAGAGGCTGTCAGATCGGCTTAGGACTGAATCTTCATGGAATCTTTTCCCACTATTTTAAAAGATACGAACACAGATGATATCATAGTGGAGTTGCCTTAGATTTAGTATACTCGAAAAAGAAGATTTTTAAAGAATATTATCTGGATTGAAGTATCAGATGGACATTTGTGTTATATATCTCCAAATATGTGTGTGTGTGTGTGTGTGTGTGTGTGTGTGTGTGTGTGTGTGTGTGTGTGTGTGTGTGTGTGTGTGTTTTGTGGACATTGATTCATGTTATATATATAAAAAATAAAAGCACGGTGGTGTAATGGATAGTGGCTTGGATTGAGGAATCGGAGAGCCGAGTTCGAATTCCAGTCGAATCCATTACATTCTCTTACGTGCTAATACCCTTGGGAAAGGTGTGGATCCTCTTCTTCTCCCTTCAGCTATGGGTAAATAGCAGGACAGACTGGGTTCTATAGCCTTGGCTGGCAACTGGTCTAGGTGAAGGACAAATCTGAATTCAAAACCTGCCGAGGGTCGTTTGAGAATCGTGTGGCACGTAGTGCACCAAGTCTGTATTCGTTCCTTCAAAATGTGTGGATGGTTCTGCACAAAACCTTCAACACTAAAATCAAATCTCATATTCTGGTGTCGGGCTGTCAGTTTCCTAGGAACTGATCTGCTTGACTCTCATACGTCGAAAATCGACGGAGAGTCGAAATATATATATATATATATATATATATATATATATATATATATATATGCGGGTACGACAGGAGTCGCTACTGAATTTTGTGACACATAACACTTAAAGCCTGCTCTCACGGATGTATTTGCCTTAATAAGTTTACTTTTATTTTTATATTCTATTTGATTTTCATTGATTAATCAGTCTTTATGTTTATCGGAATTCCACTTAGACAAACTAGAATTATCATACACTTATGCACTTAACATAAAAATTAAACACATGGACGTTGCTTGATAAGTCAACTGCATGTGAAGGCGGCTTAACTAACGAAGATGAAAAATACCAAAAATATAAAGGCCAAAAACAATTTACCATGTCTTATTTTCTACTGAAGCTTTAAGAAAAGCGATACATGTTAGATTCATAAACTTTTGGTATTGCTTCATTATCTTATCAGTTTTTTTGTCACTCAAGGATGAGATTTCAAAATATATTCTGATATTCCCAAGGTGGTGATCGAATTGAGACATTTCCAATTTATAAATGCTTCTCTGCATGTACACACGCATATATACATCTATCCTTATCTGTATATCAATCTATCTATTTATCTCTTCATACATATACACGTTAATGTGTCTGCGTTTATGTCTACACGCGCGTCTATAAAAAGAAGAAAATAGAAATTTAAAGAAGAAAAGATTGGCAAATCACAGTTTTCTCAGCAGAGAGAATAAGTGAACAGGTTCCATAGATAGATGTGGAGAAGGGGGAAGAAAACCCATAGGTAGATAGAAGAAAACCTAAAGTAGATTATATATATATATATATATATATATATATATATATATATATATATATATAGATAGATAGATAGATAGATAGAAAACAAATATGAAAAGGCATATATAGATAGATAGATAGATAGATAGATAGATAGATAGACGACATAGATAAATATGAAAAAGCATAGATAGATAGATAGATAGATAGATAGATAGATAGAAAACATAGTTAAATATGAAAAGGGATAGATAGATAGATAGATAGATAGATAGATAGAAAAGAAATATGAAAAGGCATAGATAGATAGATAGATAGATAGATAGATAGATAGATAGATAGATGTTTCCAGGGACTTCCTTTTCAGATTTTATTTTTTATTCTTTTATCAATGCCATCTATTCTTCCTAATACTTGGGAAATGATTCCTTATTAGAAAAAAGAAAGTCTTCTTATTTTCTTTGCTAATTTTCATTAAGATATTTCCTTAACTTTAATATTCATTCTTTCTTTCATCCTTCGTCATATGTTGCTCGATCCAAACACATCATTACTTTTATAATACGACCTTTGGAGTTTATCTTGGTAGTGATTATGATTTCACGTTCTTCACGGACTTGTGTTTACAGCAACAGCTTATGTTCCAAAGAATATACGCTCAAAATGCAGCAATGCATGTTGCTTTGTCCATCCTCGGGGCTAGCAATAATATTAAAATATATGGTATCGTGATCGGGAAAACAAATACTAACATGGGCACAGAAGTTATTGTCTACAGGATAAATTCAAACAGAATGTCTATTCCCAAAAGGATATAAAATCAAATATACTTTAAAATTATATAGTTATTATTTATTAAAAAAAAGTAATCACCTTCATTTTCAGCAGCTGCATTTCAATGGAAAGTTACATTATTGATTCCACTTTTAAAGAAATCTGGATTTTTCGTCGATAAAACGTTCCGACGGCTGTTTTTAACTTCTTTTTGTTTCCAAAATATTTAGCACTTATAAAACATTCTATTGTTCGAAGCAAATGAAAATCGATAACTGCTAAATCTGCTTAGTGTGGAGCAGGGAGAAATTTCCATTCTAAAGAAGACATGTCTCTTCAGTTTGTTTGTAAAGTCTGTCCTTGCTTTATCATACTTGAAAATAACAAAATTTATCTTTACTAAAGCAGGGTACCTTCGACGTAATGTTTCGCTTACCCGATCAGTTTCATGACAATAAAGACCACCTCCGATGGTCCTTCCATGTTCCACTGGATCATAATGGACGACACCTTTAAAATTCAGTGGGACACATAGAAACACTTCTGTAGATCTGGTCTTGATTTTCGAGTTGGCACTGTTTTATCATTTTGTAATATCCACTCCCTTTTTTTTTGTAGACATGCAAAACCTTTTTTTCCTTACATGTAAATATCAGATGCAGAGATGAATGTGTGGCACATACTTGATGAAATGAAAACTCATAAAAAAAAATAATACATGATTGCGTAGAAGAGACGATAAACGAATTCCTGCTATTAAATTCTGGTTCTGCGTTGGTTGATTCATAATCTATGACGATGATATATGCCTATTTCATTCCAAACACCCTAATAGAATATACTATGATGATATATATTTTCTTCATTTATAACATTCCTACTTGAAATATGATTTCTTATCAAAACAGGGAAAATAGAAGCATGCAGCTTAACATAGTTTAATGACTAACCTAGTGTTACTGAGAACTTCTCTGATCAAATCCGAATTCTGGTTATTTGAATTGCAACTTGGAATATGAAAAAACTGAATTGCATAAAAAAAATTGTATCAGAATGGAACCAATGTAGGCGTCTAATAACTGACGATATTTTTGAAGGCTTATTGGAGAGGAAGTACATGAAATTGAGTGAGGTCAATTTCTATTGGAAGGTCATTGTATGAAGCCATCGTCGATAGTAATAAGCAATGAAGACGCGGCATTAAAATGTCTAAAAATTAGAGAAAGAAGAGAAAAGTGGATAGTAGGTCAGTAATCAATAATCGATACAAAAAAGACGAATGAAGAAGGGAAATAATGTATGTCAATAGAAACCACAGATGAAAAATGGTGAAAGCAGGAATGAAACATTTAGAATTAAAGGGAAAATAAAAAATAAAGGACTAAATTTTTTTCTGTAATGTAGGACAAATTGATGAAGTTAATGCACTCATATTAAGACAAGGATGACGAAGTTAGGAACAAAAACAAAATCTTTTCGATTAAACAAATTATGAAATGGAAAGGAAAACGAGTTTAAAGCGAAAAATACGTCGAATACGAATAAAATAGATAGGAAGAGAAAAAAAAAGGAAAATGTAAATAAAAACTTTAAAAAATACCCGGAAAACGTAAAAGAAAAAAAAATTCCTGTAGAAAAAATCTAAGAAAGAGAAGAATAATAAAAGCAGAAAGTTACAAAAAAAAAACAAGAAAAAAAAGGAGAATATTAAACAAAATATTATAATATATATTTCTGGAATTAAATATAATTTAAAAGAAAGTACCAAACAAAGAAATGCAAAGTAAGATGAATGTACGAATAAAAGAACCAAAAACAAAACAAAAAAAAATTATGACCTTTGACCAGTGTATTTTTTGTGACATATCCACTATTCTTAGTTTTGTCAGAATAATATATATATATATATATATATATATATATATATATATATATATATATATATTTAAAGTCTGGTCATGATTCCTTTAATAATGTAGGTATATTGTGTCTATTTAGTTTTATACTGAACCTTTCTATTCCTCCAATTAGTTTATTGATGTTAAGATAAAATTCATCAAAGAAGGCGCAGTAGTTTTTGTTAACCCAAGTACTTTCCATTTTTCCAAAGTCATCTTCAAGACTAAATTACAATTAAAAACTTATTGTAACTACGGTAAAATCTGCTTTAGGTTGTGGTGGCATTCTTAAAAACAGACGCGAAAGTGCTCTGTAATGATTGTAAATTTTAAATTTATCAGTTGTAGCTATGAAATATTTTGCAAGATTTGGATTAGTTCATGACTTGATTTGATATTGTATTTACTAAGTATGTATGGTATAATGAGTTGGTTGATGATTTTGGTCAATTAGTAAAGCGGAGTGGGATTTAAGGATAGTGATATGATGGGACGGAGAGGGAAGTTAGGCTTTTATATTTTCATAGTTCCATACATGTATCCTGGTTTGTAATCTCTGATTTCTTTGGGGAGTTATAAGTTGTCCTTTTCTGTGTTGTTGGCTGTGATGAGTTTAATAATTTTTAGTTTCAATTGGTTAGTAGGATTTTGCTGATTTTTTTTTAATTTGGTTTATATACATATACATGATCTCATGATGTTTATTATAAACAATACCTTGCTGATGACATGGATATGTCGAAAGTGTTTGATAATAAAACAAATATGTCAAAGTAAGGCGATTTTCTCTCGTCTTTCAGTAATGTCATCAAAACCTTATCCCAGAGTAATAAAGGATCTTAACTAAAATGATTAGACTGAATATGTCTAAACTGTACAACGAAACATGTCTTAATATATATATATATATATATATATATATATATATATATATATATATATATATATATATATATATATATATATATATATATATATATGTATGTATAAATCTTATAAGTAAGTATATTCGTCCGGAAAAAACCTTAGGTGTTTTGGCTTGTAAATGAACAAACCAATACCAGCGGGAAAAATAAGGAATAAAAAAAGAATACGAGGAATATGTAATTTTGGCGAAAATAATCGACCGAAATCCAAGATCAGAGTCCAATGAAAAAAACTTCAGACACGAGTAAAATGAAATAACTAAGCAAAGTGCTCAATACGCTAATTGAGCAAACCTAAATATGAACCTAAAGACCCAGTCAAACCTACCTAGGTTTCACCTACGCGGATCGTCAGGTTTGCCTGGCTCATTAGGTTCATAGTTATATATATATATATATATATATATATATATATATATATATATATATATATATATATATATATATATATATATATATATATATATATATATATATATATATATATATATATATATAAGGTGCTTTTCTTTTTTGATTTTGTGTTGAATCCATTATACTTTCCCCGAACAAGGAAAATTGATAAAACATCAAAACATTAACCCCAAAATGAGAGTCTAGTCAGATCGAGACTTTTGTATAAATGGTTTGCATTGAGATAAACTGATTCAGAGAAGTGGTAAAAGCTTTCGAATTGGAAAGTCACAGTGGTGCCTATCTTTATAGAAAAAGGAAAATTTCCAGAACATTTGTCAGAAAGCTCAATAATCTAAAGATAATTTGTTCTTCTAAAAAAAAAAAAAAACGATATCATACTGAAAAGCGCAAGTTTAAGAAACTTGCTACCATTTGTTTTCTCATAATATAAGTACGACAAATGATGAAAGCCCGCAGCTAATAATAATAATGACAATAATACTAATAGTGACAACACCAATTTATGAATTACACAAGTTAAATTCAATTGTTTTATATGTTTCTTACCAGAGCTTAAAATAAGATCTCTAAGATATACAATATATATTTTAGTAATATTAACCACATTTACAAGTCAGTGTTAATTTATTTGTAATAAAATCTTTCTCGTCGAAATATCCCAAAATATGAGGTTCGTTCGAAAAATTCTATGCCTTACTGAGAAGGTGTTGGAGAAACAAGATATTTTTTCACTATTTTCAATATAGTCCCCCTTGAATTTCAATACACTTGGTCCAGCGATGCTTAAATATTGCAATCCCATCACGGAAGATGCTGCCGTCCTGGCCCTTCACAAACAGCAGCACATTTGATCTCATCATTCGTTCTAAAATGGGGTTTGAGTTTAGGAAACAGAAAGACGACTGCTGGAGCTAAGTCTGGTGAGTAAGATCGATAGGCTAGCAATTCAAACTACAGTTGACTGATTCAGCTACAGCATCATGAGCAGTTTGAACAGGAGTTTTATGATGGAGCAAGAAGACACATGCCTTCAACTTCAGTTGTCTTAATTCTGATATACAGTATTGTTAATTATTTTGTTTTCCTTTTTTCCAGGTATTCTATCATAATTACTCCTTTAGAATAAACCAAAAATACAGCCATCACTTTATCAACAGTCGCTGCCTGCTTGAACATCTTCAGGAGTGGAGAGCCAGAGTGTTTCTATTGTTTGTCTTGAATCATTTATTCAGCTTCAAACTGATGGACCCAGATTTCATCTTGAGTTATTAATATGCGGTGGAAATTCTTAAGTTCAACCTGGAAGCGACTCAGAAGTGTTGTAGATAATGCCAAACCTTATCAGTTTCTGCTCTGGTGTGAGCCTTCTTGGGACGCATATTCCAAACAGCTTGCTCATCGCCAAAATTTCAGTTAAAACAGTTTGGGTCGAACGAGAACTAATTTCGAAGGACTTAGCTATCTGTCATCGAAAACCATAACGTGAATTGCATCAACTTGGTCATCAGGGATTGAGCTTTTGAACGATTGACCGAGGGTCATCTTATGTGTTGTGTGTCACCCACTTGATTCCGCAAACTACTTCTTTACAGTTTCATAGGAAGGGGAGTCCTCAGTAATTGTCTGTATAGTATCCTCATGGCGGGAAGCTGATTTGGTCTATTTGTAGATTTGTCACACACCTCTCACTTTTCTATGAGACTCACCTGCACAGAAATTAAAACATAAATCTTAGTTTTTTCTAGTTTTATAAAGATTACTAGTGTGTTGCCGCAACAAATATATTCAGTTATTGCTCTTATTTTTGGGTGAAGACATTTGTATGTGCATGAGTGATATCTCTGAAGCGAATATATTTATGATTGTTCTGTACTGATCGAAGTTTACATCGAGGCCAAATATTGCCAACGAATACGACCATAATTCAAAATCAACTCTTCACTCCCTTAAGCCGCTATCCATTACTCCACCTTGTCTCTTCTATCCGCATGTAAATATTGTAAATAGCGATAATAATTTTAATAATAAAATAAGTTAAAGCAGCTAATTTAATCAATATTCTAATACAAAATAAATTAATTAATCCATTAATTAACTAAGAAATGTGCGAAGTGCAAAGATTCTGCCAAAAAATCTAATCGTATAAACACAAGGCAAACATTAAATCTTGCATTGCTTATTTCTCTCTGTTTACATTTTCGGGTTTATTTCAAATTCCAGTGTTTTACGAAGGGATTATTTTAATCTATTTGCCCAGAGTTTCAATGTCCGATACAATTAAACAATTTTGCTTGAAATCTATTTGCTCCTTATAATTGATTTATTCGCTGAAGTAGCTTATGCATTATTGTCTCAGCTTAATCGATAACAACCCATTGTATTCAAGCACTCTCCCACAACCCCCACAACCGAATTAATGATGTAAACAAGATTTATAAAGTTTCGGATGTCGATAATCCCATAGTAATTACCAAGTAGAGATTGGACGTCGGTTGCTTTATGTATCCCAGTAAAAATCAGTTTATGGAATTGTAAGGTTATTATTATTATTATTATTATTTTCTTTGATTTCTGGCGTTTACACATTTCTTTCCGGGTCCCGCCAAGGGACCTAAGGTTAGAAATGGCATAATGACATTTTCCACTGACAAAGAAAAAAAAAAATTACATAAATAAAGCCCTTCGTAAAGTGTGGACTGTACTTGTCAGAACAATTTTTTGTATCTCCTTGAGGCATGGGCTTCCAGGAATCCTTTCAATTAGTCTACTGCAATCTTTTCCAACCAGTCCTAGGGCTCCAACTACAACAGGGATTGTTGATGTTCACATGTGCCACATTGTCGAGATTTCTATTTCAAGGTCCTTATTATTATTATTATTATTATTATTATTATTAATAATAATAATAATAATATTATTATTATTATTATCTTGTTTTATATCGGCTTCTTTGTTGAAATTGCTGTATCTTCCTTCCTTCATTTCTTGCTAACAGAATTTTTATTGCCGAAAACAAAGTCCGCCGGTTCAGTAAAATGCAACTCAAGAGATATAATTTGCTATTTCCCTGATACAAGATCAAAAGAAAAGAATAACCATTAGACGTTTTTCGGTATTATTATTTATTTTATTTATTTGCTGAATGTAACCCGTTCTAAGTTGAAATCCGTGTTAAAATTGTTGGAGTATTTAAGATAGCGAAGCCGGCAATATAGACGAAGGATTTTGCCAAGGCGACAGCCCAGCTTGAGACTAAAAACTCCTTATCAGACACGGATGGTCTAATTGCTTTCAGCTTAGATTTAGATAAAGAAAAATGGAGGTTGAGCTAAAGAAAAGGCTTCCAGTACAATAACCATTTACCATGTCTGCACTTGAAAGATTTTACATAAGATAGGCAATCACATTGACCCATTTAAAATTCACAAATGTCCGTTGAGTGAGGGAAACAAGATATTTGGTGTACACACTATTTCCTTTTTTCTGTGGGTTTTCCATGACACCAGTTAGTACATTATATAATTTCTTTCACCTATTTCCTCTCTCTCTCTATTTCTCTCTATCTTTCTCTCTTTCTCTCTCTCTCTCTCTCTCTCTATATATATATATATATATATATATATATATATATATATAGGTAAAATGAGAACAATCGTGTATAATTCAAATAGACGTAACATTTAATTTAAAAATGGGCCTAATACATAGTAAAGTAAAATATTATTTATTTCAGGATATTGAAACATGTTCAAAATTGCTACATAATGCAATTATGTAGAGATTTTTGACATCATATTTTAATATCTAATACATATATATATATATATATATATATATATATATATATATATATATATATATATATTACGATAAACGTGCAATCAATTTACAAATACATGAATTATTCACACAAAAACTAATGCAAAAGGTTAATGATTTAAATGGCGAGACATCCATCATCATAAAAAAATTCAAATAATATACAAAAACCTTCGTATCCGTTATGAATGAAATGATCCTTGTTTATATAAATTTCTGCCGTATTAGTTCTTATTTTACTACAAGCTTTCGTCTGTTCCTACAGACATCTTCAAGTATAGAATAGATGTTGTTCTTGTTTTTTCTCTTAGTAATAAGAGGACAACGAAAATATATGTATTGTTGTATCCGAAAATGCTATTCTATACCTGAAGATGTCTGTATGAACAGACGAAAGCTTGTAGTAAAATAAGAACTAATACGGCAGAAATTTATATAAACAAGGATCATTTCATTCATAACGGATACGGAGGTTTTTGTATATTATTTGAATTGTTTGCGATGATGGATGTCTCGCCATTTAAATCATTAATATTTATGAATAATATATATTATATATATATATATATATATATATATATATATATATATATATATATATATATATATATATATATATATATAAAGACGTTTGTTATGTTTATACGTTCTTCTTATAGATACAAATATTTAACGTGCTTTATAAACATAAAAAAATGTCTTTAAATAATTGTGGGACCTTGTCCATTTCATAAGGTGTGACGTCATTTGTTTACATTTGCATACGCATCGAGCAGATATTAATGTGCGAGAGAAAATCATGGAGAATTTTAGTTTAAATACAGTAAAATCGACGTCACGGACCAAAACGCTCCTCTGTGGCTAAATCGGTAAAGAACGTCAGGATATATGACGGTTCTGTATAGGATACAGGTTCGATTCCTGTCGGAAGACGCATATTTTCTATGAAAATTTCTCAAATATTCAGGCCGTTAAATGTTGAGAATTTGCTCCAATAAATGTATCTATAAAAAGAACGCATAAATATAAAAAATGTCTTAAAATAATTTTCGGACTTTTTCCATTTCATAAAATATATACATATATATATATATATATATTTAAACATGTTGTATTAAACGCCAAAGTCAACATAGTCCCGCTGATTTTCTTTTGTATTTTCTCATATTTCCGAATGAGACTTTTTATTTCAAAACTATATTGATATATATATATTTTCCAAAACACAACCAAGTACTTTCGAACGTCATCGTTCATCATCAGGGTGAATTTTTTTTTAACTTTAGCCAATTGCCTTGCAGCGGAATCGCATTGCTACATTTATACGGTGTTTACTTATTCCCCCACGAGAATGAGATGTGACACAAGGTTTAATGTGGGGACCCGAGCGCGTACACCCGGGCAGAGACAAAAATTCCACTCAGCCCCCGCAACCGTCGGTTGCGCTAGCCTAGGTGCGAACACCGATTCTTGCCTCTTGTGCAATGGGAGGGAGCGGTCTCGGGCAGCTGTTGCCCAGGGCTGGGCACCTCTTCAGTATAATTTTCCTCAGTTGCACCTCTGTCCTTAGACATTAGAAGCCCCTGAGCGCACTCTGTCCAAGGAGAGAGACGCAACTGAAAGATGATAAATAGTGTGAAATCCCTCCAAGGAAGTATTTACGCGGTATTGCTACATTTATACGAACCAAATAAACGTTACGAAATATTTTTAACTTCAAAAGACGCATTAATGTTATCACGTGCAGACGAAGCCATGTGATCAAGGGAAGGAGTGAAAACGATTTTTATTGTAAAAACCAAAAAATCGAAAAATATGTGATGGAATTTCCCTTCTCCCTTCTGACATTCGTAAAATCCTTATAGACAATACTAAAATTATTGATCAACATACAGACATTAGACGCCTTAAAATTTTAGAGGCACTTTAGAAGCAATAGATCTCTTATTAATCGCACAGCTTATAATATTTCTTTAAACATCATTCAATGTTAATAATATATTTCTACATAATTAGATAAATCACATAATCATTTCCCTTGAACTTTTTTAAATTCCATAACGTATTTTTCAACCTTCACTTAATCACATGGCTTCGCCTGCACGTGATAAAATTAACGCGTTTTTTGAAGTTAAAAATATATTAAAAATATTTCGTAACGTTTATTTGCTTCGTATAAATGTAGCAATACGATTCCGCTGCAAGGTTATTGGCTAAAGTTAAAAAAAAAATGACCCTGATAATGAACGATGACGTTCAAAAGTACTCGGTTGTCTTTTGGAAAATATATATATATGTATATCAATATAATTTGAAATAAAAATCTCATTCGGAAATATGAGAAAATGCAAAAGAAAATCAGGACTATGTTGTCTTTGGCGTTTAATACAACGTGTTTAAAAGAGGATGCTGCCTAAATACACACACATACACACACACACACACACACACACACACACACACACACACACATATATATATATATATATATATATATATATATATATATATATATATATATATATATAATATTCAATATGGACAGTAATCCCTCATTTATAAACGTTTCATTAAAGACGACAGACACGGAATATCATTAAGCATTTTATTTAATTTTTCTTGTGTTCGACCAAGTGTTTTCTTTTATGGACACAGAGTATGTAGAAACTGTCGAAATGCTGTTATTCAGAGCGCTTTCGGCTATAATTTTAGCCATTGTCGAGGAGGAATTTATTTTCATTTTTAACTGGATGTATGGTCTGTGTGTATGTTTCTAGAGTTAATTGGATGTTTTATTCTACGAATACAGTCAACACATGTGGTCGTGTTCGTAGTTAATATTATTGAGTATTGGCTTTTTCCTGATTCGTCAAAAAAGCAACACCGATTTAAAACCTCGTAATCCCTTTCTCCCTCCAACTTAAACTGCATAATACTATTTGGCTTAAAAAAGTAAATCATTTTTTCGAAAGTTGTCCAACATCACCTGAGAATGGAACAAAACTTTAATTTTAAATTTAATTTAAAAAAACATTTACGAAACATATTAATTTCTGTGTCACGCCGAATACATATTTTTAAATAATAATATTATAATAGTATGCTCTACTGTATATAAAAATAAATATTATAATAGTATGCTCTAATGGTTTTAAAAATAAATGCTAAAGAACTCTGGATTATAAATCTGTTCTTTCTTTTTATTACGATATATATATATATATATATATATATATATATATATATATATATATATATATATATATATATATATATATATATATATTAACAGAAAAAGTATTATCTAATTTTCCTCCTTTAGCTATCGATAGTTTGACTGTAAAAGTGGAAATGTAATGAGATATGAAATCGAAGATAAAACCGATAGATAAAAAAGCACCAAATATTGCAGAATATTTATTGGTAATAATTTGGAGAATTAAAAATTCTTATCTCATTTTGACATAAAAAATACGAATTCTAATAATGACACAAATAAACAGAATCGACATAGGTAAAAATGATGATCAAAGAAGAAGTTAAAAATAAGCTCTTTCTAAGATTTTGCAGAGGATAAAATAAGTGCACGCGGCTTTAAATTCATTAAAGCAAACGTTTGTAGCACGTACAGTCGTACGGATCAGAAAGTTTCAATATCGGAATGAGGAATCTATATTTATAAAGCAGTGATTATTTACTTGTAAAACGGCTGAATTTTGTAAGCTGAAAATAGATCTTTAAACTTAAATGTGTTTTGCTGATGGAGATGGGATAATTGGCACTGATCATCGAGTTAATTAGAATTAACTACAAATTAAATTAGTCCCAAAACGAAATAGCGAAAAAGAATCATCTTTTTATGCGACAATTCACAAACTAGATGTGGTTAAATTGATTTCTTAAAATAAAAGAACACCACAGATTTTCTGTCTCTCTTAATTCCAGAACTCTGGCGTATCACACTTTTGGCAGGACCAGGAAAAGTCACGTGTTAACGAATCAGCATTGCATATCTGTACCACGAAATGTGGATCTCTCATACACCCAAAATGCCGGAGAATTAATCTGACCATCGTGTGGAATAAATATTTTCACTCATACAGTTAGCTGGATTAAAAGATGTAATGACAATAAGTTACCATAATATCGGTGGTGACCCTGCAATAAATATACTGTTGAAAAATTAGTATTCTTGTAGAAAATACAACCATAATAACCTCATCCACATTTAAAAAGATTAAAAAATAATGCAAATCTTAATAATATAAATGAAAATATATATATATATATATATATATATATATATATATATATATATATATATATATATATATATATATATAAATATATGTATGTATGTATATCAGCTAGCCTAAATGTGTCAGTTTCTTTAATTAGATTTCATATTTACCTAGCAGATAACACATGGTCATATTAAATACCTTTAAGTATTATTCTATTATTATTTTCTTTTAATTGGCACATGTTAATATCCATAAAGGCTTTGCAACTTTTTGAAATGGAAATCCTTCTTAAAACGTAAAACACTGAACTAAACGATTTTCTTTTATTACAGCGTTCTAAAGTTAAAATAAATTACAGAGAAAACAAAACAAAAAAATCTTTATACGTTCCACCGTGTAAAATCTAATAGCAAAATTCCGATTAATTTATTGACAACATTTATTCTCAAACTCATCTCATCGCCATCGCAAATTACTACCATTTTTATCTTGAAAATACCATCATAAAAACCTTATAAATGGTCAAACATACGCTAGACACAATACTGATATTTTTTATCATAGCCAATACGCCTTCCCTGCCAAATCTAATGACTGCTTCTGAAAATAATTTCGTCGTATATTTACCTTACGAAGTAATATTAAAAATACGGCCCTTTTTTAGAAATTTTAATTGAAACGTAGCCCCACGCATTTACAAAATTCGAATCTAAAAAAACATAAAAATAGTAATCTACAAAAAAAAAAAAAACCGGGACACATTCAGTCTTCTATATAATAAATATGTGTAGTTATTTTTCTTTTATTTATTTTTTATCCAACTTCTGTCACGTTAAAACTAACCTAAAATTAACAAGCAGATAAGGAACTCATCGATTACATCCACGTTATGCTTCTTGAATATCAAAGTAAAATTAACTCACAAAACTAAGACAACTTGCACAGATACTACACTTATAAGAGGCAACGAAACTGGAAGTTAAATTCTCATTCAACTCAGGGCGTAAACAAAGTTTTATCTAAGGGACCATTATCGATTCATACATAAATAATCACGTCATATTTTACGAGTATTTAGCGACATATTGATAATTATTAACGACAAAAGCACACGCACAAACATACACACATTTTCTCTTTCTCTCTCTCTCTCTCTCTCTCTCTCTGTCTTTGTCTTTCTGTTTTTCTCTATATAATGCCGTTGTTGTTATAAGAGTGAACTCCTCGGTGAACTATGGGGATACATATTCCCCAGCTTGGGTTTCCATAGCAAATAGGTCTATTTACAAATTCACGCCTAAGCAGTTTAGAATTCAAGGTATTTCTTTTATTTGACTTGTAAGAAGTGAACGCTAGTGCTCATCCATTGCATTGTTGGGTGTTGATATCAACGGGGCGGCGATAGTGACATGAACTGGCTCATATGTAAGCTATGTGCGCCATACGTTAAAATTTTCATGTTTCACATCGTATATCCGTGGTGGTAAGGTAAATATAGGATCCGAATAGATAAGTGCTTAATCTAAGGATCAATGTGTAGTATCTACTCAGGCTGTATACCCTGTTACACACACACACTAGCACAGACGCTAGAACACACACACATGCACACAACTTCCTCTGTTAAAACACTTTCCAGATATTTTAATTGTCGTACTTGTTTCATTTTCGCATATCCAATTGTGAAACTGTTTGGCTCTTCTCTTTGCTAACAACCATGCATTCCGTCTTTTTGCAATTAATATTTCCTTCTTATTTTTTCGTTTTCCTACCCTACCTTCTGTGGAAACTTTCATAGTTTTCTCTCTGTGTCTGCTTTTATTGAATCTATTGGAATATAAAAACAACCTGGGATTTGGAAGTTAAAAAATAGGAAAATAATTCCAATACTTCTCATATTGACAATTTTATTTGCTATCGAATGTCTCATGGGAATCTCCATAACTAATTCCAATCGTATGAAAGAACTGACGGCTTGTTCTGCAACAAGCCACATAAATGAGTCCACAAAAAATTCGCATATTTTCCGGTGTTTTCCTAATGAATGTCTATCCGTTAACGGTCAGCATCTTCAAACAATTCTCGACTTTACTTGAAACTCTCCATCCATTAAAAAAAAAGTCAGTTTAATTATCTTCAAAAGCTTGTCGAATCATTTCTTGGTTTACATTAACAGATTTGCCGAGTTTCACACAAAGTCCAATTCTAACACTTGGCTTGAATTTGTCACTTAATTTAATATTTCAAAGGCGTTCCAACGTCGTAAAGACTATTATAAAACTTGAATACAACTTGATAACATGAAGCCTGTTAGCAGACTATAAAAAATCTGAACAAACGGGTTATATCAACATGTGAACTGGTGTCACTAAAGAATAGAGCTCTTCTGAACAATCTTTATTTCCGTGGCAAATATTCAGAAGAACTTAGTGCCACCAGTTTCAATCTAAAAATCGCCTTGCCACGTCGCCAGTATTGAATCATCTTCATTCCCTATGTAATCAATTCGTGTGAAGGATGTTCACCTCAAACAGCTTCTTTGCGGAACAGAATCCTACATGCTTTACATCTTCAGGTCTAGGGTCAATCGTTATCTATCCTTCATATACGCATAGTCTTCTCTTCCTAATTCCCCCTCCCACGCTTATACACACCTAATTCAGTATCCCTCTATCTTGAGTGGCTTTTGGGCTTTGTAATCGGTGAACATTTGCATGAGAAAATGGTAGTGAATGCTGGGCAATTTTATCACAGATGAAGACTAGACGGGATTCAATAGAAATATGGTTCTACAGAAACATGCTGAGAATATCAATGACTGAACATATGATTAATGATGAAGTTTCAAAGAAAATAGAAAAGGAATAGACACCTGTGCTTAACATTCGAAAGACATAGTCGAAACCATTAGGGCACATAATGAGGACAGAGTTCGTAAAAAAATTGAAAATAACAGGATTTCTTAAAGCAAGAGTCACAGAGGAAATCAGCACATAGCATAACTAACGAGCTTGTGTAAACGGTTGGTATGTTGGATATGGGTTGAGGAAAAACCTTTAGCCTTACTTCCGCTGCATTAGCGGGTGAGCAGAAATCGGAACTGGTGATAGCATAAACAGGAAATGCACCTAGTGGCTAAAATAAACAGGGCGTGCAGGTGTTGTCCTGATCAGAAGGAGATGCTTGTTTGCGTGGGTGAATGCCGGAAAGGTGTATCTATACGAAGTTGCGTAGACGACATACCGGAATAAGACGTGAAATTGACTAGGTGTCCAAATGTTATATAACCGGTCCGATTTTTGATCTGGACAGAGGTTGGCTAGAGGTTTACCGAAGATTTGTCTCAATCATTTCCTGTGTGCGGAATCCTCCCTCACTCTAACCATTCGCCGCAACTCTGAACAATACAGATATTTATATAATATTAAATTTATTTATTTATATATTACATATAAGCGTTCGTTGCCTTATTTGTCTCCAGCAGTAATATACCACAGGCAGAGCAATGATTCGGAGATATAGCGAAAAGACTAAGAGCTAGAAATGATAGGAAATTGCGGAGAGCCATGATCGCCCACATCCTAAATAAACGCGGCACATAGAATAAGAAGCGACGCATCCCTTATTCACTGAAGGTATATTCCAAGAAACTCGGCGAAGGCATGAAACCAAAGATAGAAAATATTCATTTGATCCCAGTTTTTATTTCCACAACAAGGACTAGCCATACCATATCTCCGGAGTCGAATCGCTGTCATTTCCTCCGGGTTCCAAATGTAAGAAGAGAGATCAACCCAGATTTATTTATTTTTTTCTCAAGAGTCACTTATTTACAGGAAGAGAATTCCGCCATGTTGTTTCCGAGGACCCCCCTTCACGCTTGATCTCTTCAGCTTAGGGACGAATCGTCATCTATCGTCTTTATTCTCATAATAGTCACTTCCTATTAACTTCAACTCCCTTCATGTCACAGACCACACTAAGGAAACACTCTGCCGATATAAGTATCTCAACATCTTCAAAAGAATGTTTTAGATATATAGTACAGAGATCTATTTCAACACAATGTAACAACTGATTGACGATAGGTAAAAGGGTTCAAGACAACTCAACACCGCCGACTGAACACTGCTGATTAACAGAGGCCTTGTTTCCAGATGTAGTTTATTCTTATACCCAAGACTTTTACTTCAAGAATAAGATATGTCTAATGTAACAAATCCCCGACAACATATACATTGAATAATTTTGCTGTCACGGTTTGATTATATATATATATATATACATATGTATATAAATAAAAAGAAAGAACAGTAAGATATAAAATCCGGTGTTCTTATAGATATTTTATTTTTACAATATAGTGCTCAATGTAAATTTACAGAGCATTAATATTATAAATTAATTGATTTAAAATATGGTTATTTTCGCTACACAGTTCAACCATGTTTCAAAAATAGAAGCTAAAACTCCCTAATTTTATTTTTGCAAATAAATTAAAAGCATTAGTTCCATTTCATCTTCAAGCGAATTTTGGAGTAACTTTTAAAAATTACCGGGTTTTAAAGACACAGCTAAAATCACGTTTCCATGGTTACAGAATATTCTACTCAAATTGAACAAGGGGTGTCTAGATTTTCCTTATGACAGTATCATTGTATCAGTTATTAGCTACAATTTGGTAAGGGGTAGGGATGTATTTTACACTGAAACCTGACATCAGTTGAATGGATGTCGTCTGATTTTTTTTTTTTTTTTTTTAAATTTGTTAACGGTAAAAAAATTTCAACGTCATTTTTAAAATTAAAGATTTTTTTTTCTAATACTTTTTATTTAACTACGATTTGAAATATTTTCCTTTTAATTTTTATTTTACTATATTCTTTTTAAGAACAGTTAAATGTATTAGAATCCATTATATTATGTAGGATTATTTTAACATTAAGTTTAAGTATGTATATGAGGTACATTTTTTTTTTTTTTTTTTTGTATATGACTATGACAGTAATAATGGTTACTTAATTTCACTGATTCAGTCAACTTTTCTTTTATATATAAACCTATTATTATAATATTTAACATGTAATTACTGAGGACATGGGTCATTCAAAAGCTTACATGTTATGGTATTTCATATTAATTTTATTTTACTATAGTTGTTATTTTTGGATTCTTTTTAATGTGTGTAGTATTATTTAAAAGAAATTTAGGTTAAATTCATTCAATTTAACTACAATTTTAATTACAAATTCAAAATTACAACTTTAAAATTTTAAAATATTTTCATTGTTTAGTTTTAATAGACTATATTACTTTATAACAGAAGGAAAATTACTCATATTAAGTAAAATTATTTTTCCATATCAAAGTATATATAAATTTTTTTTTTTTTTTTTTTTTATAAACTTTTAAATTTAAATATTATTTAAGTAATATTAATGGCACTTACTACAAAGCTAGCTAAGTCATTTCTCAGGTTTAGTAAACTTTATTTATTTATTAATAATTAATTTATTTATTTCAAATATATGTAACCTAATTAATAAAGTTTCATATGTATGTATAAATAACAGGTTAGAATTCATTTTATTTTACTACAATTTTAATTTCAATTTTAAAATTACAACTTTAAAATTTTAAAATATTTTCATTTTTAGTTTTAATTTAGACTATATTACTTTATAACAGAAGGATAATTACTCATAGTAAGTAAAAATTTTTTCCATATCAAAGTATATGTAAATTACAATTTTTAAACTTTAAATTTAGATATTATTTAAGTAATATTAATGGCCCAGACTACAAAACTATCTAAGTCGTTTCTCAGAATTAGTAAACTTTATGTATTAATTCAAGTTTAAGTATGTATATGAGGTTACATCTTTTTTTTTTTTTTTTTTTTATATATAAACCTAGTAATATAATGTTTCTCATGTAAGTACAAAGGACATGGGTCATTCAAAAGCTTACATCTTATGGCATTTCATATTAATTTTATTTTACTATATGTTTTTTTGGGATTCTATTTAGTGTGTGTAGTATTATTTAAAAAGAAATTTAGGTTAGAATTCATTCAATTTAACTTTAATTTTAGTTTCAATTTTAAAATTTACAAACTTTAAACTTTTGAAATATTTTCATTGTTAGTTATAATAGACTATATTACTTTTATAACAGAAGGAATATTACTCATAGTAAAGTAAAATTATTTTTCAATATCCACGTATATGTAAATTACAATTTTTAAACCTTTATATTTAAATATTATTTAAGTAATATTAATGGAACTTACTACAAAATTAGCCAAGTTATTTCTCGGATTTAGTAAGCTTTATTTATTAATTAATTTATTTATTTATTTTAAATATATGTAACCTAAGTAATTAAGTTTCATATGTATGTACAAAGAACAGGTTAGAATTCATTTTATTTAACTACAATTATAATTACAATTTTAAAATTACCACTTTAAAATTTTAAAATATTTTCATTGTTAGTTTTAATTGACTATATTACTTTATAACAGAAGGATAATTACTCATACTAAGTATAATTATTTTTCCATATCAAAGTATTTGTAAATAAATAAACACTTATACCAAAAAAAAATTTAGACAATGGAAAAATTAAGATAAAAACTGATGTAAATAAACAAAAACTATGTAATTGTCGAAACCCTCAAAATTGCCCACTACAAAATAAATGTTGCACTGAATCATTAGTATACCAATGCAATATCTCTTCGATTGAAAGTCCTGATAACATAAAAATATATATAGGTTGCACTAGCCATGAATTCAAAAAAAGATTCAACCAACATCAAACTTCATTTAGAATAAATAAATATAAAAATCAAACATCTCTCTCAAAATATTTCTGGCATCTAAAAGAATCAAATAAAACAACTACAGTAAAATGGAAGTTAATAAGAAGAGCTAGAATTTGTAGATCATTAAACAACCCGTGTCCTCTATGTATACAAGAGAAACTATATATTACTAAGTTTATAAAAAATAAAAATTTACTGAATCAGAGAAATGAAATAGCTATTATATGCCGTCATTGTCAAAAATTTTCCTTAAATAATAAAAAAAAAAAAAAAAAAGAAAAAAAGTCTATTGGAATGGCAGAAAAAATGTTTGAAACTTGTATTTAAAATTTAAAATTGTGGTTAAAACGTATTAAAACATAAACACCATTTAAAAATTGTAGTTAAATAAAATTTATCCTAACCGAAACACCTCTATAATAAATGTACTACAAACACTTGAATGAATCCAATAAAACACCTACTGAAAAATGAAATTATAACTAAAGCTAGATGATGTAAGGTAATGTATGACCCATTGTTCTTTGTACATACATATGAAACTTTATGACTAAGGTTACATATATTTAAAATAAATAAATTAATTAATTAATACATAAAGTTTACTAAATCTGAGAAATGACTTAGATAGTTTTGTAGTCTGTGCCATTTATATTACTTAAATAATGTTTAAATATAATAGTTTAAAAATTGTAATTTACAAATACTTTGATATGGAAAAATAATTATACTTACTATGAGTAATTATTCTTCTGTTATAAAGTAATATAGTCAATTAAAACTAACAATGAAAATATTTTAAAATTTTAAAGTGGTAATTTTAAAATTGTAATTATAATTGTAGTTAAATAAAATGAATTCTAACCTGTTCTTTGTACATACATATGAAACTTAATTACTTAGGTTACATATATTTAAAATAAATAAATAAATAAATTAATAAATAAAGCTTACTAAATCCGAGAAATAACTTGGCTAATTTTGTAGTAAGTTGCATTAATATTACTTAAATAATATTTAAATATAAAGGTTTAAAAATTGTAATTTACATATACGTGGATTGAAAAATAATTTTACTTACTATGAGTAATATTCCTTCTGTTATAAAGTAATATAGTCTATTATAACTAACAATGAAAATATTTCAAAAAAAAAGTTTAAAGTTTGTAATTTTAAAATTGAAACTAAAATTAAAGTTAAATTGAATGAATTCTAACCTAAATTTCTTTTAAATAATACTACACACACTAAATAGAATCCCAAAAAAACACATATAGTAAAATAAAATTAATATGAAATGCCATAAGATGTAAGCATTTGAATGACCCATGTCCTTTTTACTTACATGAGAAACATTATATTACTAGGTTTATATAAAAAAAAAAAAAAAAAAAAAAAAAGATGTAACCTCATATACATACTTAAACTTGAATTAATACATAAAGTTTACTAATTCTGAGAAACGACTTAGATAGTTTTGTAGTCTGGGCCATTAATATTACTTAAATAATATCTAAATTTAAAGTTTAAAATTGTAATTTATATATACTTTGATATGGAAAAAAATTTTTACTTACTATGAGTAATTATCCTTCTGTTAAAAAGTAATATAGTCTAAATTAAAACTAAAATGAAAATATTTTTAAAATTTTAAAGTTGTAATTTTAAAATTGAAATTAAAATTGTAGTAAAATAAAATGAATTCTAACCTCTTATTTATACATACATATGAAACTTTATTAATTAGGTTACATATATTTGAAATAAATAAATTAATTATTAATAAATAAATAAAGTTTACTAAACCTGAGAAATGACTTAGCTAGCTTTGTAGTAAGTGCCATTAATATTACTTAAATAATATTTAAATTTAAAAGTTTATAAAAAAAAAAAAAAAAAAATAATTTACATATACTTTGATATGGAAAAATAATTTTACTTAATATGAGTAATTTTCCTTCTGTTATAAAGTAATATAGTCTATTAAAACTAAACAATGAAAATATTTTAAAATTTTAAAGTTGTAATTTTGAATTTGTAATTAAAATTGTAGTTAAATTGAATGAATTCTAACCTAAATTTCTTTTAAATAATACTACACACATTAAAAAGAATCCAAAAATAACAACTATAGTAAAATAAAATTAATATGAAATACCATAACATGTAAGCTTTTGAATGACCCATGTCCTCAGTAATTACATGTTAAATATTATAATAATAGGTTTATATATAAAAGAAAAGTTGACTGAATCAGTGAAATTAAGTAACCATTATTACTGTCATAGTCATATAAAAAAAAAAAAAAATGTAACCTCATATACATACTTAAACTTAATGTTAAAATAATCCTACATAATATAATGGATTCTAATACATTTAACTGTTCTTAAAAAGAATATAGTAAAATAAAAATTAAAAAGGAAAATATTTCAAATCGTAGTTAAATAAAAAGTATTAAAAAAAATCTTTAATTTTAAAAATGACGTTGAAATTTTTTTTTACCGTTAACAATTTTTTTAAAAAAAAAAAAAAAAAAAAAATTCAGACGACATCCATTCAACTGATGTCAGGTTTCAGTGTAAAATACATCCCTACCCCTTACCAAATTGTAGCTAATAACTGATACAATGATACTGTCATAAGGAAAATCTAGACACCCCTTGTTCAATTTGAGTAGAATATTCTGTAACCATGGAAACGTGATTTTAGCTGTGTCTTTAAAACCCGGTAATTTTTAAAAAGTTACTCCAAAATTCGCTTGAAGATGAAATGGAACTAATGCTTTTAATTTATTTGCAAAAATAAAATTAGGAGTTTTTAGCTTCTATTTTTGAAACATGGTTGGAACTGTGTAGCGAAAATAACCATATTTTAAATCAATTAATTTATAATATATATATACATATATATATATAATTATGAAAAACTTGGTAATCCGTATGCGTAATCCCAAAGAGGATGGGGAATCCTGAGAGCTCAATGTAAATCCAGAGCTAATAATTTAAAGAAAAACAGACCACTTTAAGGTTCCATTATAATAATTTATTTCACCAGAGCCCTTTTAAGGTACGCTGGATCATCAGATAACACTTCCGAAAATGAAACGAAAGATTTTTGGAAGTGTTATCTGCTGATACATCGTCCCTTAAAAGGGCTCTGGTGAAATAAATTATTATAATGGAACCTTAAAATAATTTGACTTGTATGAAAATACCTATGCTGTTGGCACATTTAATGATTTTAAAACCCTAAGTCGACACATAGTAAAAGGTTGCCGACACTTGCTCTATTAGAAATAATTCATCATTAGAGCTGAAAATGTTATATCTATTATAATGTATAGTTAGAAGCAAGAGAGGAGAAGGGATGATTTTATTACTACATTGTGTGCAGTAATTTATTCTTTCAGGTTCAATAATACGCTCTTTAATTTATTAAACCATTATTTATTTAATTATTCAGTAATAATTTCCACTTATTCAGTTATGCTCCCGTATGGCACAAATGTTTAGCAATTCTTTAATATAATATAAACATTAAGTAATTCTTTCTTTTGTAGTGATGCAATTTTAGAATTCTTCTTCTAAAACGAAATATCTTTTCTCTTACAAATGATTATTTTAAAATTACATATTTTAGTTACTTGTTCCCAAATTCATTTCCTAAACAAATCACTGAGAAAAGTTTTTTTTTTTTGTTTTGTTTTGTTTTGTTTAATTGCCATCAGTAATAATAATAATGTAAAATTGTCTGCCGAAATATAAATTATACGTATTTTTCATATTTACTTCAATTAAAAAATTACAACAGTCAATACTGGCCCCAAATAATCAAGCCTGCCCTGACACCTAAAATTTCCCATAGGTCTTTCTATAATTATTGCCGATAGAAACATCTGGAAGTGGTGAATTTCTAAGAATTGGGATTCGCTGACTTCCGATGGAAGGTTCCTCATTTTTATCCAGAAAGTAATAAGGGCAAAAAACAAGATTCTACAAACTTTAACGATTTTTTTTCATAATCGGGAAATGTATTTTTTAGATTATACATAATCAAAAATTAAATGCACTTTCTAATTAAACCCTCTCTACTTCCATATGACATGTCTTCTGTAGAGACAAGACGTGATAAGTATATAGCAGAGTATCATATTTGAGATCAATTTTATCTTTTTACATAATAAATTTCTGCGGACAAATAGACACGTACGGCAGTAAACGAAAGACAAAAAGCACTTCTGAAATGAAAATACGTATATCTAAATATTGTCAGAATACAAACAGATATTCCCACGCAGTTATATATATATATATATATATATATATATATATATATATATATATATATATATATATATATATATATATGATTATTTATTTAAAAATATGGTTCTTGGCTACATAAAAGTTCTCATGTTTCAAGACAAGAGCCGAAAACTTCAATATAATTATTTGAATTAAATTGAATTAAAGTACCAAGCTCTGTTCCATAGCGAAAGAATCATATTTTTAAATAAATAACTATATCTAGGCTCTACTTTTGTATCGAACACTGTTTTTTAAAAATAATAACAAAGATACTAAAGAACTTTGGATTATTTACCTAACGAGTAAATTACCTATTTTCTGTATATTCAGACACACACACACGTGTATATATATATATATATATATATATATATATATATATATATATATATATATATATATATATATATATATATAAAATCCGTTGATGGCATCATTTCCTTTTAATATTTCTTCCTATAATAAAATTCTTAACGTTTTCTAATCATTTTAGAGGCACATTTTTTTTTGTAATTGAAGATGTCATTACTGAAGAAAGCTGAAAATAAACGTTTGGCTTTTATTTATTTTCTCTTCATCCCTAAGGGGAAACTGACTCTAGGAATACTTTCAGAGCTAAGCCCTTTAAAATGTCAATTTTATGTTGGCCTTGAAGAACAACTCACGTTGTCGATATTCCATTGATTACGGATTTAAATTCAGGCTTGTTTGTTACTTTCTGCTGTGGAATGAATCTCAATGAAATTGATGCTGCGCATTGTACGAAATCATAGGCACAAAATAATGACACTGTTAGTGTTCCACCGTTTTGTGTTCAAATCCATAGTGTATTAAAGTCTGATTATCTCTTACACGGACAAGCAATTATGTTTCTTTTTATCCTCTTTCAAGGTTTCGTTGACAGAAACCTTAAATATGAATTGCTATCTGAATTTTGAATAGAAATTAGCGCATTGAGAAAGTTAATTTATTTAAAAAATAATAAACAGTCTGTGTTATCAAATCGCGAAAGGAAAGTTGTGCTTAAGGGTCAGTCGTCTAGATTTCTTTCTACTAATGCATGTATCTCCCAGGGTTCTATCCTTGAATCTACGTTCTTCTTAATTTTCATCACTGTCCTTCTTGATATCATCCGTTCTTAACTATGCATCTCATCTATGCGGATGACACAACTATTAATTCATATCTCGATAATAAACCTGGTCAGTTCGATAAGGTCAAATTGGCAGCTGATCTAAAAAAATGACTTACAATTTGTTGTTAAATAGGACAAGGAATGGCTTGTTGATTTTAACACCCCCTAAAGGAAACTGATTTCTATAAATTTTCCTTTCTGCCTCCTATCAGCATGACTGATGCTAACCCCCAGGAGAATGACTCATTTCGCCTTGTCGACTGACATGAATGGAAAGATTATATTGAATCCATTGCTAGATCTGCTAAAGAATTTCTCTCTCCAGAATCTGCATACATATTTATAAGTCTACATTCGTCGATGTTTTGAATATTGGTACCACATATATATTTATGCATATAAATATTATATATATATATATATATATATATATATATATATATATATATATATAAAGAAATATAGTCTTAAGGTGTGCTATATTTATGTGTTAAAGTGCTCAATATCAGAGATAGAGCGTGTGTAAATATAAAAGGGAACATAGAAGTCAACACTTAGAGGCGACAGTCTGTTTCATGCTATATGCAATCGTCACTTTTATATTTATATATATATATACTTAATAAAATATATTTAAATATTCTTATATATTTAAAGATATCTAAATACTCTTATATATTTAAAAACTCTCAATAATTATTTAGATACTTAATATATATTTAAAGATTCTTAATAAAATCCAAAATATCTGTAATATTATTAGTGCTAACATGGCGTCTCGGCTTCCAACACTTTCTCAGCTCTCTTCCAAACTGAAGGAGCTCTTGTCAGCCATCTGAAATAGAAAATTATATTATGTACGGAAGACAAGACTTTCGAACCACCCTGTAGATTCCCTGTGCGTTCTCTATGATTATTTTCATATCATTTTTGGGATGAACTCTCCTTTATAGTACGTAGAATTTATGAATTTAAGCGCAGTTCTAGATTGACAACAAGGTTTTGTCATCTTACAGCTGAAATGTCTAAATGCAACCGTAATTTATATGCTAACAACTACTTTCTCAAACTTCTCAGATGTGGAACTCTTTTCCGGCTCCATAATTTGTAAACAACTTTGCTCGTCAAATATTTGAACGCAATGTTAATCTTTATCTTCTTGATAATTCTTCCATTGTTCTTGCTCTTTAATAATGTTTCTCTTTGTTCTTATTCTTTTATAACCAGTACCTCTTTGTGTTTCAGTAGCTTCACTGCCTTGCATGGGGGGGGGGGAATGATTTAAAAAAAAGAAAAGAAAAGAAAAAAAACAAAACAGAGATATCCCGGCCATTTTTTCTCAACTTACTAGACTAGAATTATTTCTTCTTCACTGTAATTTAACCGGAACCGGCATGTAGAGTTCAATTTCTGGCCGAATTTGTTTTTTTTGTTTTGTTTTGTTTTGTTGTTTTTTACTTCGTACTAAACATCATGGCAAAGACTTAAATCCTTCTTTCTGCTGAGTGTACTAGGCCCTATTATCTCTTGAAGAACTAAAACTGTGAACGTTTAAATTCAGACTTATTGTTCTTTTAAACTGGTTTCTAGTGATATTGGTAGAGGAACCAGTCTGTTTGGAAAAACAAATGCGAATTTAAATCCAACCTGAATGTTAATGATCTCCGTTAGAATAATTTCGTCCTAGACACCCAGCAACATCTGCAGTACGTGTATACACTTCAGTGTTGAGCGTACCCGGGATCGTAATCCTGAAGGAAAATGAAGTCAGAATCTATGGTTGACAGCCAATGAAACAGAAACGAACTACGAAATGAAGACACTAGAATCAAAATTTAAATCTCTAGGAAGGGTTTTAACGGAGAACAGAAATTGTGAGGTTAAATTTAGATTGTGAATTGGAATAGTGAAATTTACCTTTATGAAGCTAAGCGAAGTATTAAGAAACAAGAAAATAAAAAAAATGTATTAAAGTGTCATGCAATATCGGCCACCGTATATAGCAGTGGATGCTAACCAGTCTCGTCACAGATGAAGAAGAGACTTGAAATACTCTTCTACGGAAAGGTGATGAGTATAACATGGACTGAACATGTGAGCAACGCGAAAGTTTTATAGAAAATTCAAACAAAATAAGACACTGATATTTAAATTCAAAAGTGGGGATCCACAATTTCCAAATTCCTGAAGGCTAACGGCATATAGAAAAAGAAAAATACAAATAAAATGGAAATAGAAATAAGTTAAATCAAAGTCAAGTTTATTTTTGCTTTTTTTTCAGATTAGGGGTAGGAGTTAAGATCTTCAAAAATGTTGATTTGATATAAGCTTTTCATTTCTCTATTTTGTATTATGAAGAATGAATTTTTTCATATTAAGAGAAATATCACCGCTCGTAGAAAAAAATGAATATGAATATTAGAAAAAGTCAGGGCTCTTTGAATCCTATTATAAAACTAACCGAAATATTTGTAACACCTCAGGAAACGAGACGATCGCGTACATAGTCAGCATTGCGATAAATGAATTTAAAAATGGAATTTTATGGTGTATTACTCTCAAAGGCCTCTCTGTCACACACAAACACACACACATATATACATATACATACAAATATATATATATATATATATATATATATATATATATATATATATATATATATATATATATATATATATAGTTGTGTGTATTTAGCGGCAAATGTGGGAAATGTACCGAGAATTGATAAACGCAAGGGCACAAATGCGAGGCGCGAATGACGCTCATGTCCCACATTTATATAAATGAATTATATTTATGCATACGAATGTATGCACATAAATTTTCTTTGCCTAACTCTATGGAATCACTGATTATGTATATATAGAAATGGATATAAATGTACAGTGAAAGAAAATAAATATTATTCTTATAAAAACATTTTATTTAAACTTCGATGCATATGACCGTGCAAAACTGACTTCCAATAACAAATGATTTCAACCTGCAATGATTTCATTATAGGTATTTAATATTTACAACACCTGGCTAGCATCTCTTTAACAACAACAACAACAACAATAATAATAATAATAATAATAAGAAGAAGAAGAAGAAGAAGAAGAAGAAGAAGAAGAAGAAGAATGCAACAAGTGGAAAAAGTTGTGAAAATTATGAGGATTTTTTTGTGTTTTTCAGTCTAGCAAAATTTCTGTCAAAAAGCTCTGAAGATAACTATTTAGCATAACTTCGGACGATAATGGGTATGTCTCCATTGACATAAATGCAGTAGTAAATACTCTATGTGTGTCTGTACTCGGAGATTTGTCTTCAGATGTGCTGGTCAAACTTTCTGCCTCCTGGGAGAGAGGATCCCCAGACGTGGCTATGTCGAATGGCAGAGTCTTGTCTCGGGAAATAGCTACCCGACCCCGTATTATAGAGGGCCTATTTGGAATTTTTTTGGCCAAGGTATGAGTACGGATAACCGACATAAAATTCGGCCTTGTGCCACATCTGACCGCGTGGGGCGGTTGGTATATATCCTATAGTCGGAGATTCGTCTCCAACTGTGCTGGTCAAACTCTCTGCCTCCAGGCAGAGAGGATATCCAGACGAGACTATGTCGAAGGGCAGTGTCTCGTCTCGGGAAACAGCTAAGCGACACCGTTTTATATGGGGTCTACGAGAAATTTTTGGACGAGCCTAAGGGCTCGGATGCCCCACATTAAATTCGGCCTTGCGCCACATCTGACCGAGTGGGGCGGTTGGTAGATACCAGAACTTATGCCAAAATATCTGGCAGAGTAATAAAGAAAATATCCATTAGTTCTTTAGAATGTATATAAGTAAATACTTAAGATAATATTCCTCATTTCTTTACATGTTTAGACCTTTTCATGCATAGCGATTTTTAAAATGGGAGTTTGTTTATCGCGGACACTCCCGAAATCTGTCATTAATCTTACATTTTTTTTAGAAGGAATGAAATATAAAATTGAAAAACATGAATAGTTGATTAAGGAAAAGGAATGGAAACATTTCGAACTTTTCTCAGGGTGTTGTGTTCATTTTGAAAAACGCTTAAAAAAGTATCTTAACTCTCCCGAGCGTTCAAGATAAACAAACGCTCAATTTGATCATTTCTCTACATGAAGTAGGCTGTAAATAGCCAATGTTTTATTTATGTCATCACTTTCCCTTTGAGTTATACATGCTTTCTATTTTACTTGGTGTTACGACAAGTCTCCAGTTGGTGTTTATTATTATTATTATTATTATTATTATTATTATTATTATTTAGTCATTCGTCGCCCGTTCACCTGATCTGATATCCTCTGTAAAATCTGCACCAATCATTCGCTCGAAACTATTTCAACCATTGTTCTGAGGAACCTTGTCTTGATATTTCTGAACGAGTTGAAAGATATAGGTATCTATATGAGTGTTTCGATTTGACGAGAGCATCTAAGAATATCAGTAAATTGCATTGGTTGTTTTTGTAGCATCATGAGGTATTGGGCAAATGATGCATCATATGTCGTGTGCAATTCCCTTATTTTCTATACTAAACGTGTTTTAACGAATCCCTACACCAAAGTATTTGAAGAGATTATTATTTACTTATTCTACAATCTGGATACTTCTTGATGATTCAAGATTTGTATAATCTCACTTTTTTCATTTCAAATCGATATCATAATTTCTGTTTGGGAACTGTTTAAGTCCTACTCCCTGGGGCACTTAGTAAAAATTTTGATTTTTTGGTTCAAGATAACCTTTTGAACCGCATGAGTCTAAGGCCGATTATACTGTTCTGTTGTATTTGTTTTTTATAACTTATGTATCCTTAAGGTGAGAAGAGATAAGGTGTGAATATTTAACCAGGTTTCTTTCCTCCAGTTAACTAACGTGGATAAAGATCCAAAAACGCTGCTTTAAACAATGCAATAATGAGAGAAAAATTCATTCTTCCTTTGATTTTTATCTTTAAGAATTACTTACGTTTATATTCCTTCTTTAGGGACATAAGAGTGAAATCCCACTGCAAAATATCTCACAACAAATCTTCAGCAAATGTGCATTTTAACTTATATCCACGGTTGTTGTGTCTGTGGAAATTCTAAGGGTGTTGCAATGTAAGATTATTTATTATTTTACGCCTCTACCCTTCTCTCATCTTTTGCCTGTATCTTCTTATTCCCTCACTCATCCCTTTTATTCTTAGTTGCGCGTCTATCTTTTTATTATTATTATTATTATTATTATTATTATTATTATTATTATTATTAATCTCTGATTTATCATTTTTCGTTCAATATCTTCCTGTTGAAGTTTCGTATATTGCAATTTTTTGCTTTTGCTTGACTTTCAGTCTTTTACTATTTATCTCTTGATATATGGCCGGCCAGGCAGATTCCCTGTTTTTCGCCTTCATCTTCCCTGTCTCCATGTCATTGCTTTTTGTGTTGCCCCAGGTTTCAATTTTTCAAGCCCCGGAAATTATATCATCGACTGCATATATACAATGGAATATCTTTAACATTTTATATCATTTTATTTTATGAGGGAATGTAAACGGAGCATCGTTTCTAGGAGGAATTAAGCGGGAAAGAGAATAGGAGGGGAGATAGTGGGTGAATGAGATAGAGTGGACACATGGCCGAAAGCACAGAAACACGTGCTGGCTTGCGTCAATTAGGAACCTTGGTGGCACGAGGCATTTTGACCATCTTAATTGTTGCAATGGCCCTGGTGTGGTCGTGCCATTTTGGCTTCATATTAAAAGTTAAACAAAGGCAATCTATCACTGTCAGAATTTCACGCCCACAATATTCAAATCATCCCAACAGTTTAACATTCTGTGTTAAGTTACACACACACACACACACACACACACACACACACACACACACACACACACACACACACACATATGCAAAAACACATAATAAAAATGATTATATACTATACTAACCAACGAACTTAATCATACGCAATAAATTTTTTCTGTCAAATAGTGTTTTGAAAAAGACCAGCATTATATATCAGTTTAAATGTCCTTTGGAAGATTGTATCTCTGGCAAATATGAATGTACATATGTTGAGTTGACGTGAACAACATTATCAAGACGTCTTACACTCTATTTGTCAGATCGAAATTCTATCGCACATCAGTAAAAGCCACACTCCTATCCTCCTTCAAAGTTTCAAAAAATATAACTGCTGACAACACCAATATACTGTGCTATGAAAATAATCAACACAAACTTCAAATTCTCGATGCCCTCTATATAAAAATCAACCAACACTGAACAAAATTTATTAGTAGCAATGTTTTAAAATGCATTTAACCAACATGTAATGCCATTTTTCATTTTTTCCATCTCTGATTAATCCCCTTATATTGGGACACGGGGTAAAAAAAATAAAATAAAATAACACCATACCTTCAATTTATAATTTTCAAATGTTTAGATAATTATAACAGCAGCTTTAAACGTGTTTAAAAAAAAATCACCATTACAACGATGAGTTACAATAAGTTTGTCTTTGCAATTTACCCCTGCGGATGATCCCGAAGGTGATCGAAAGTACTTGCGTTAACAAAAACTACGGCGCGTTTCTTGATGAATTTCAACTTAACACCAAGAAGCTAATTAGAAAACTATAAAGGATTATTACAAAAATAGACATAATATTCATTCAATGAAACAGGCATAAATGAAGATATGCTGCCTAAATATACATGTATGCCCTTGTGCAAATTAATTGAAACAAAACGATTAGTTTCGTTATTGTTTAATTTTTCTTCGTATTTGTCCAATGAAACATGACCCAGTGCACGTTAGTACTTCGTATGTCCATTCCACGAAGTCGTTCCTTGCAGTGTGACCACAGATTCTCGATTGGATATAAATCAAGAGAAATTCTGGGTCATTCTATAGTACTTTGATTTGCTCACTAGTAAGTTTACCATTGTGTTCGTGCAAAGTTAAAATTTTCGTACGGTCCTTTAGACAATGGACGTAGGACAACTAATTTACAGTCAAGACAATAGTGTTTGTGCGTGATGAGAATCTGATCCAATCACGTATGATGCTATATATTTCAAGGCCAAACCAATTTAATTATACACCCGACAATAGATTCATATTACTGCACAACACTGCAGATGACCTAATCTGAGGAAAAAAATAGAAATCGATTACACTCTCTCATTCCAGTGAATCTAAAATTAACTGTATGGTGAAATAAACGAAACTAAAGCGGTTGTTTCAATTAATTTGCACAAGCGTGTATAATATATATATATATATATATATATATACGCGAGTAGACACTGTAGCAAAATTCTGTTTCGTACCTGGATACAATCTTCATCCCACATTTTCCTATATATATATATATATATATATATATATATATATATATATATATATATATATATTATACTTATTTATAAAAATTTAATTGAATTAAAGTATCAAGTTCTGTTTCATCTTCAATCGAATTTAGGCTCTACTTATGTATTGAGCACTGTTTTCTAAAAATAAAAACGAAAATACTAAAGAACTTCGGATTATTAAATCAACGTGTTCTTTCCTATTTCCATATAATTTTGCATATATATATATATATATATATATATATATATATATATATATAAAATAAAGTGGTCGAAAAAAATAAAGGGTAAAATTGTATTGATAATTGTTGTCTTTCATATTATTTTTTTACTTTCTTACTCTTCCATAAAAATGGTTCGATAGAGTTGGTCATTCTTTATGGAAAGCCAGAAAATATCTTTAGATATTAAGAATTGGTGGGGAATAATAATTATTTTCTTATACAAGTCCTACTTATTAACCCATACCTGGGGAACAGGTGGATACGTGGCCGAGTCGTTAGAACGTTCGAGTTCTGACCATGAGACTCGGGTTCGAATCTCACCATGGTCGATTTGTCAGTAAGGAGACTGCCTGATGTTATCGGACTGGAACGGTAAAACCATACCACGGATTGACATAAGCTTTGTGAGTGAAAATTGGGTAGACGGAACAAAAGTCACAAGTCATCGTGACCGAGGACTTGAGCGTGCAGGCTTAGTTCAAGCTGTTTAACACGCTAGATAACACGCTATTTCCTAGAAACTGTAAATAAGGTATGCAATAAGAACAACAAGTGGTCTGTGTGGGTGTTGAATAAACAGAAATCCGCCTGAGCAAGCGTCTGCAATAGGGATTGGCTAGCAGCCCTCGTTGACAGGTATCCACGAATACAGTGGCCAGCTATACATGAAGATTTTATTTTTAAATGTTTGATAATAGATTATATTATGTTCGCATCTGTTCTTTAGCAGCTTTTAGCCCTGGTATTCGCTTGCATCTGATTGAAATTCCCATATCAACAGGATATTTATTGTGGAAACTTCAACAATATTTATTTCCTCTTAGTTTCCTTCTTTGTAACAAAGTCGAAACGATCTTTAAGATCCAGCGATGAAAAGACCGACATACAAGAAAATATTCGTAATGAAAGTTTAAAGCACTGAGGATAACTGACGTTAGTCTTTTGTCTTGTCCGTGCCTCATGGTTCACCCAAGTACAATCCGATTATTCTTCCATATTTCGTCTTTTTTTGTCTTGTTCAAGATGTTTCCTCAATTCGCTTTTATTTTTATTTTTTCACCGAAGAATTTAATCTTTGCATTTCAGCACATCAAACAAAATAGCTATCATTTCCATAGAATGGAATCTTTGCAGACAGAAGAACTTTCACGGAAGTACAAATTTATAGTAACTGCTAACATCTCCAGTAACAGATATTGGCAAATTGTTCAAATTCTTTCCCCGGCAGCGGCCAGTAATATTCTCATCATTCTAATTCTGTAAAAAAAAGACATGAGTCAAAAGAAGTATTTTCGAACAGATCACCGACCGAGGCAACAAAAAAAGAAAGAAAACGAATTGGTTCGGTTTGAAGGGATACTCTAGAGCAAATATTACATTACAGGAAGAAATTAGTTAGTTGTCAAGATCACGAGTCCAGCAAATCGTCAGTGTCATAGGGTCACCCTACGTACTGCAGCCCCATTAGAAGTGGCGTGTCATGGGCAAGATAGCCTGGTGGAGCACAAACCTGTCCAGGCTGGTTCTGAATGCAAAGTTGTCTTTCCCCTAGACCGGTTGCAATCCAAAGCTACAGAACCACATTTGTCCTGCTATTTACCCATAGCTAGCCGAGAAGAGAGAAATTAATACCTTTCCTAAAGGTATTAGCACGTAAGTGAATATAATAAACTCAACTGGATTTCGAACCCGGCTATCCGATTCCCCAATCCGAGGTGCAATCCATTACCCGACCGTGACTCTGTCTATATACTAGAAATTAATAATAAATTTCACCATTTTTTTCTTTTATGTGGCACATCCTGTCAAGGCAAATTTTCTGCCTTACAATCTTTCTATCCAAACTCGTTAATAGCATGTCTCTTTCTCTTGCATTCTCTGTGTCCTGTGAATGTTAAATTCTTTAGATATTCTTTCTTTTTAAATTACTTCTTCTTACTCTCAGCTCGTTTAAATATTTATGAATGGCTTGAACGGCATACATAAGATCCATATAAGATTCTAGATCTGCTGAATCCATTTTAGAACATAACCACCATAATCCCAAAATCTTTCTCCTTAAAAATCCAGAGACGAACATGATTTCAAGACGGCGCGTAAATGCAAGAAAATGTGAAGAGGCAACTGGACGCTATCCCAAAAAGATATTCGGGGGATACTTCCATCAAGGTAAACGACGCCGTATAGTGCGGCTTCAAAAGGGGTCTACTTCGAAGAAGATTAAATGCTGGATTGATATGTGTTGTAGTTTTCTTTTTGTAGCACCAGATGCGATATATTTGATAGGATCTCGCATTCATAACTACTTTCATTTCAAACCAGTTTCCGATTTGAATTGCATAATGTAATGTCTTGCATATTGTAAAGTATTGCATATTGTAAAGTCTAACACTCAGGAATGAAAGTTGATATTTTTCGTTCAAGATTATTCTCATCCCAACCTTATCTACCTATGTCATCAGCAGAGCCTCCATCCTTCGTCAGTACACGGGCCTCTAGAGTGAAAACATCAACGCTGACTTCTATTAGTGGAATCGTTTGTAATGTGATACGGAATGTTTAAGTGACGAAACTTTCTTTCTTTAATTCTTTGCTTGCACATGCACAGAGCATGATATAGGAAGAACATAAAGGGATTAGGACTCTCATTTGAAACCAGTAAACGCAAAAGATTCATATAAACAAATGGTGTAGCTTTGTACGAGGAGTTGTTAAAAAGATCTCTTCCTGGGCCACATTCACATATCTAACTGACTAAACTTCAGAACATTTCTTTGGACAAGTAACCATACTTGGTCTGACCGAGAAATTTTCACCACACCAAATCTCATATGCGATGGATATATTGTCGTCTAAATTACGCATTAACACGGACATCTCATTTTAACAGATGTATTTACAAAATTAAACAAAAATATCTTGAGATGCTAAAGAGTAGATTTATCCAATAAAATAGCCACTGGCTTCAACCACGGCCTCCAGACGACATCGGAATCTCCTGCAACTCCTCTGGATGGTCTCTTTATTTAAGTTGGTGAATGCTGCCATAATCCTTGCTTTCAGTTCATCTTTGATGTTACAAAAACTTTGTTGGTCGCTGGCTCAACTGCGCCCCACACATAATAATCAATGGGATTGCAGTCTGGGGAGTTAGGTGGCCTGATGTAAGGGCTGATGTGGCCGCAGAAGTTGTCTGAGAGCCACGACTTGGTTCTCTAGCTTGTGTGGCATGGTACAGAGCCCTGTTGCCAGACATAGGATCTTCCAGCAACCACCTTCTTGACACAGAGCAGCACTACATTCTGAAGGAAATTGATGGAGGCCTGTGTTAAGACTGAGGCCCTCCTCGACAAATAGGCCCCACAAAGTTATTTCAGCTGCCGTACATTCGTAATCACCATTAGACACATTCAGCTCTTAAGAAATCTTCTGCACTATCCTCAGATGGACACCCAAACGCACTGTAATGTTCGTATTGGTGTTTCCCGTGTTAATGCCAAGAAGTACAGCATACCGTTTCCAAATTTCTGGCGGAGTGAATTGCGTCATGGTGCTATTTTTCTCATAGACGGTGCCAAACTGACCGGACTATACTGTGCAGTCGATAAAATCAAAAACAAACAACGCGCATGCGCGGAATTAAAAAGATAATATGGCGTTAATTTTTCATTTACATCCTGTTTGTTCCAATAACAATAGCCTTCAGTTATAATCACGCAGAAATTCTATGCAAATTATTTTTTATCGAATAATATTTATTCATGTGAATATTCAGATTCTTACCGAGCGAATTTTGATAGAAAAGATATTACCAAACAAAGAACAAATTAGTTTAGTAAAAGGAAAGCATTGTACTAAGCATAATATAAACCGCTAATATCTTTAAAAATTCCTTATTTACATCTTTCAAACGGAATTTATTATATAATAATTACCGTGTTGTATTTATGTATTAAATTATTTCTTTCGTGTCACGCCATTTAGCGACAAGGATGGTAAATCAACTTAAATAATAAATTGATGAGCTTTTACTTCCCTTACGCATTGTAATTATCTATAAAAATAAATATTTATCTTAATTTAACAAATTTAACCCCCGAAAAAATCAACCGTTTACTTAATTCTCCTCTTAAATACTACGTTTCTAAAACTGCAATCTTATTTTTTCAATTTTTCCTGCTTAGCACACAGATACCTTTGTCTGCTAGGCAATCATCTTGCTTGAAATTGCACTTCAAATAGACGTTTTAGTCATCGCTTTGTAAATCTTTTTTTCAGAGGTATTACCACATCGAATCGCTGTCATATCAAACATTTTTTAGCGTGAAAATATATTGAGCACAATGGTAATATCATTTATAGGGAAATATAAGGCATCCATTTAACGAGCAGGCATTATTGTTGTCAGTTGAAATCCACAGAATTTGTATCTTCAAACAATATTTCAGGAAAATAGGTTTCTCAATCTAGAAATTGTTATCGATCTTTCCAATATTAATGAGGATTTCCTTCCTAAGCAATTTATTTAAAAGAGTGTGGAACATCAACCTGTTGATTGTCATTATTTTCTCTTCGAGTTACATACGTTATCCGTTTATCTATTGCTACTGTGACAAATACTCAAAAGCGATTTATATAATACTAAGAGTAATCAATAATTCATAGATACCATTGAATGCCTAAAATATATAATGGGAACGGATTAATTAAACGGTCCATTGGCTTTTCTTTTCGTTGTGAATTCAAGATCACGACTTTATCAAATTGCAATACTTTGGCTAAAAACATTTTCATAACAATATAATAAATTTTTAACAATCGCCATTATATTTGACGGTACGGATACACTAGATTATAATATTTATGGAATATTTGTCTATATTTCTGAGGTGAGGCATTATGTACATTATTTACAATATTCAGACTATTGTTCTCATCTTTATCGACATATTTATTACAACGTTTCGGCCGTTGTACGATCCGGCCTTCTTCAGTATCTGTCTATATTTCTGAAATGAGGTATTATGTACATTATTTACATTATTCGGACTATTGTCCTCATCTTTGTCGCCATATTTATTACAATATAAAATGGGAACCAGTAATAAGGAGATACAGAGAAAAGCGATAATAACAACAAAAAATGCAATATGAGCTCTGGTAAAAACATGTAATGATAACAGCAAATATTGCATTACGAGCACTGGTAAAAAAATGGTTGCTGAAGACATTAGATTCATAGTACCCAGAATTCCATAAACTGATATCCTCAAGGACGCATGGCACAGTGGATAAAGGCGTTAGTTAGATCTAGTGACAGGATCAAAAGAGTCTGAATTTCAGAGGGTAATTAACAGGAGATAAGTGATAACTGACATCCATTAAAACATGGCACGTGGAACTAGAACAGTCTACATCAGTGAGCGAAATAAATGGTTCAGTTCGACATTCCAACCACCTGAAGAAGGCCAGAGCTTGCAACGGCCGAAACGTAATAAATATGACGACAAAGATGAGGAAAATAGTCCGAATAATGTGCATAATGTAATATTTATTTGCTATAAGTGTTGCTTACATATAACACCCATGGAATTGTTAATAGAATAATAATGTTGTTTAATTTTCTTATACTCTTCTCTACTGGTAAATAATTTCATTTCCTGTCGTTATTATTGCGCCGTTATTATTGCGCCAGTACTTTTTGTATTCATTCTTTATAATTCTACAATTTCTCTGTATATTTTGGATTAAATATATAATGCAACACACATCGAGTGTGCATTAACAAAAGTTTTAATGTATTTTACTGCGTACAAAGATTAAAGAATAGACTTAATTCCATGAGAATTAACATAACATTAGACGCGCTTTTATTCTGGTTATAAATAACATTAATACAATTTTCGTATATTCATTATTTCCTTATTCTGAAGTAGTATACACCTATCTTTCTTTCTTAATTATATTATACATAGATGTATATTCTTTAGTTTTAATCATATATATTTTTCTTTCATTGTAATACACCCATACATATATATATATATATATATATATATATATATATATATAAGATACTTAGATGTCACTGTAGTGACCTCCGCTGGGCAATCCTGAGGCCACATTATGTTGCAGGCTTTGCCAACTTCTCTCTGTCCACGTCACGGTCGATAACCGTCTGTTTCTTTTACTTCAGGCTTTCTCATCTTCCAACCAGAATTCCGCATGATGACTTACAAAGATCGAAAATGTAAACCTAAACCAGCCCTTCAAAAATCACCCAAACCCTTCAACATTTCATTCTCCAATATCCGTGACATTAGAACCAATTTCTGCAGCGTGGAATCCTTCCTAACTGCAAACTAGCCGGATATTCTGGCTCTGTGTGAGACCAACCTAGACTCGTCTATCCCCTCCTCTGATCTCTCGGTCCCCAGCTACCTCCCTCTCTTTAGAAAAGGTACTCAAACCCACATGCATGTCTTTGGCGTTTACGTCAAGGATCATCTCCCACTGGCTAGAGAGTTGTCTCTCGAATCACCAGACTATCTCTTCTCTATGCTGTAAGCTATCTCTTCTTCCTTTATCGCTCTCCATCCTCTCAAGACTGCAGAATAATAATTGCATTTCTGACAGCGTATACCTCTCTCTCTCTTTCTCTCTCTCTCTCGCTCGCTCTCTCTCTCTCTCTCTTAATTTTTCAATTTCTCAATCCCTCACGCAGATAGTTGATTTCCCCACACGTTTTACCTACAACCGGGACGGTAAGGCCTCTCTTCTGGATCTGTGTTTTACCTCCATTCCTTTTAATTACCATCCTGTCACTCTCCTACCCCTCTTCGGCAAAGTCTTTGAAGCTTTAATCAACGCCGAAATGGTTAACCACCTTACATCACATAATCTGCTCTCTGACAAGCAATATGGTTTCCGCTTTGACCGATCTACAGCTGATGTGCTTATGGCCATCACTGAAACCGTCTACCAAGCCTTTCAAAATAACGGTGAGGCTCGGGCCGTGGCCCTAGACATCTCCAAAGCGTTTGATAGGGTTTGACATGCCGGCCTTCTTCACTAGCTCCAGGGTTATGGTATTACAGATCAATTGTTTGATCTAATACGCTCATTCCTGTCAAACCGTGAATTGAACGTCGTTCTCAACGGATTCTCCTCCAGCTCTTATCCCACAAGCGTAGGTGTTCCCCAAGGTCCCATCCTAGGCACTACTCTGTTCCTTATCTTGATCAACGATCTTCCTGACGCCATTGATTCCCAAGTAGGCATCTACACGGACGACACTACAATTTACTCCTGCCTCAAAAACAAATCCAGTGTTGCTGACTAAACTAACCTGGCCGTTCGTCTCGAAAAGGACCTCCAATCGGTTGTGAACTGGTGCAGGAATTGACTGGTTAACTTTAACGCCTCCAAAACAAAACTGCTCTCTATTAATCACCACAGAGATCCTTTCCACCCCCCCCCCATTAGAATGTCTAACGCTCAACTTCCTGAGAGCACCTTTCTGCGGCTGCTCGGTCTCACCTTGTCTACTGACATGAGCAAATACATTGAGTCAATTGCTTCATCCAACGCAAGGAAAGTTGGCTCCCTGTATCACGCCAGGAATTTTTTCTCCCCGGAATCGATCCTTCAAATCGACAAACGAACCATTCGCTCTTGCATGGAGTATTGCTGACATATATGATCTGGAGCCCCTACAGTTTGCCTCAGGGTTCTTGATAAGATCCAGAGACGGATATGCAATATAATTGGCCCTGATCTAGCATCTCGACTGCAGTCGCCTCTCTCTGTCTTTTTTTACAAATACTTTCATGGTAATTGCTCCCATGAGCTGCTCTCACTGGTTCCCAGACATCTCGAATTCAAGCGTCACCCTTTCACTGTTGAAACACTTAAATGTAGCCGCCTCTTCTACTCCAGTAGCTTCATATCTCGCATCTCTCGCCTGTGGAACTCACTTCCCTATTCCTGTTTCTCTGATAGCTTTAATCTCCAAATATTTAAATATAATAACAGTCGACATCTCTATCCGCTATCCTTCTCCTCATCCTTTCCTCTATCATTCCTATCTGCTCTCGCTCCAAAGCCTCTGTAACCCCTTGCCTGCTAGTGGCATCCCGCCTTGCTAGGGGTGAAATGCTTAAATATACATATATATATATATATATATATATATATATATATAACCATAAACGCTCATTTAGATATAGATGCCTCAGAAATCAAATATCCTTATCCAAACACTACTGGGATCTGGTGGATAAGAGACTAACCCCACTTTTGAAATGGAGATGAAGAGCTAGAACACCTAATAACTTCCGCGATCGGTGTGATCTGTGCATGGCGGAAAAAATTTAATTATTAAAGATAAGAATCAAGATGAACTGCTGAATCTTCGTAATGAGATATTTTCTAAATGTAGACATAAGAAACGATTCAAAATATAAACACCGTTTTGTAACATGTCACTTATGTCAGTTCAATCTTGGTTCAATAACATGACATTTTAATGGAATGACTATTATGTTTCTTATGTTTATCTCTCTATATATCATTGTGTATGTTTATGTGATGCGCTATGTATTTTAATATATATATTTTTTTAATTTTACTTTTTTTAGATTTTACATTGTGATTTATATTTATATGTGCGTACATTTGTGTATATGTGTGTATATGTGTATATATGTAGGTGTGTATATAGGTATGTGTATGTATGTATATGTATATGCATGCGTATATATGTATATATATATATATATATATATATATATATATATATATATATATGCATATATGGATGTATGTATATGTAGGTAGATGTATATGTAGATGTGTTTATATGTGTGTGCATGTTTTGGTATGTATGTACTGATATATATCTGTATAATGGTGTATATGTATGTATATATGTATGCATGTATAGTTAGACGGATAGATATCGGGATACATTGTTTATTTGTTCAGATGGGTGTATGTAATTGTATGAAGATGTAAGGTTTTATGTATATATGTTTATGTGCACGTATGTGTATTTCTGTATGTATATATGTGTGTAAATGTGTATAAGTAGGAGTGGATGTGTATGGATGTATATGTATATGTATGTATGTGTGTGTGTATTTATGTATGTATATGTATACATGTATGTGTATGTGTGTGTATGTATGTGTATGTATATGAGAATATATATATATGTACACACACACACACACACACACACACATATATATATATATATATATATATATATATATATATATATGGATATAGGTGTATGTGTGTACATGGGTTTATATATGTGTGTTTGTGGATACACGCCTATATGTATGTGTGTACGTGTATATGTTATTGTGTATGTGTGTATACGCATGAGTTTTTGAACATAGAAATATAGGTCCTTGCTAGATTAGATAATCGTTATATTTAATTTTTAGATGTTTATATTTGATTTGTAACCTGTAGTCGATATTAATTTTGTCAAATTTTCTTAATTACACAGCGGCCCTTTCAGTAAATGTTCTTCAGTTTTAGTTTCCCCAGCCACATCTCTCTCCCCCACACCTTTTTCTTTTCTTTTTTTTCTTCCTTTTTTCTTTTCTCTTCCTCTCCCTCCCTCTTCTTCTGATTTTAACAATGGATCATCTATTATATGTGTATGTCACCACAAAATGTATCCTTTCTGGTCACATCTTTAATCTATTAGACATCCGACAACATTCATATTTCTCTCACTTAAACCATCTTCAACTCACCTCTCTAAAACTTCTCTCTGTTAAATTTTAATTCCCCACCTTCTCTCGTCTGTTACCCCTCTCTTTAGCTCTAAAATTCGTCCCACACTCTCATACTTACAGTCTCTCTAAATTCTATTTTTTATTGCCGGAGTTGGGTTTTTTTTCTGTTTTCTTTTTGAATTTGTAGGTCTGCTGAATTAGATCGTATTTACGATTCCAATGGAATAAATTATGACCATGGAATATTAGTGTTCAAGTCTTTTATTTCATATATATATATATATATATATATATATATATATATGTCTCATCGGTATTATGCATATATTTATATATACTCTTTCTTAATTATATTATACATATATTTTAATCATATATATATATATATATATTAACTCTCGTTTTTAGTATATATATATATATATATATATATATATATATATATATATATATATATATGTATATGTGTGTGTAAATTTCTTCTTTTTAATAATACTCTCTCTATGTATATTAAATATATATATATTATGTCTCAATAGTATTATCTATATATTTATATTTGCTCTTTACTAATAATATTATACATACATTTATGTTTTCTCTTTATTAATATTATATATATATATATATTTTTCTCATATGATTTGATTTATTCGTATCATATATTTATATTTATGTCTCTTTGACGCATTAAATATTTATATTTGTAAAATAATTAAAACATCTAAATAAAGAAAAAAACTGAATTTCTATCTCGAAAAACTTCTCATGTCTGTATATTTTTAAACTATCAACTATTCAATTGCCTTGAATATAACATAGGCGTTTTTAAATATAAGCTGAATAAAAAATAATTACATTGTATTAATTTTTGTTAATTGCTCTTTCATAATTTCAATATTATAGATTTTATTGCCAAGATTAATATGATCCCTCACTATCCGTTATGAGGAATTAACAAAAGATTGTTATTGTCATCGAATAATCGATTGCCTCTCATAAAGAAAGTCTTCCCTCACTGACCAGACTATGATAAACAAAACAATATAAAAGTTTGTTGCTGTCATAACTCCAGTATATGAGAGCACTGTCAAAGAAAATATAGCATTTGTTAGTTACATTATATCATAGAGAATGTAATAATGGCGGACATATTTGATACTTGTAGTCGATTGGAGACTAAATCGATCCCAACACAAACGATACATGTCCGGACAAAAAAGATATGTTACGAATATAATTAACCGTGTCAGCTTGCAAAGTAAAAGGTTGTCTACGAGAGGAATATAGATTGATATAGAAATGGATCAATAATATTTTTGGTCAAACAATCAAAAGCTACATGATAGTGATTCATAATACGAAAAATTTAACAATACTTTTATGCTCATGATTCTATTGACTATCAACAGGCAACAAGCAAATGATGCTAGTGTGAACATCAGCATTTCAATTTCAGTTTGAAAATTCAAAGTTTAATCATAAACGTTGAAACAAATTGTCATGGGTCCTTACCTATAACTACAGAATGAACACTTCCTAACACTATACTACGCCTCTCAAGAGAGAGGGTCGAATCGAGTCGAGCCGATAGTAGTTCACTCCAAACCAGACTGACAGTCATACTAACACCTTCCACATCTTGTATTATTATTTCGTGTAATATACCGTCGTTATTTCTATTCTTGTGTTCGTGTTGTTCTTCCTTGGTCTTAACTTGGACCATAACACAAATAAGAGTGGACAAGAGCTCAAATCTTTTGCTGAATTTCATTTTGATTTTAAAATCATAACTTGATAACATCATGGCTAAATGTATAGGAGAAAGCGCTCGGAATTACACTCTGTGTACAGAAAAGAAAACACTTGTTTGAACACAGGAAAATTTAAATAAAAAAGCTTACATGTATAAAAAGACAAAAAAGAAAGTTTACCTTAGGCAAAGCGTTCCATCCTGTAATTTACATTGTCAAGGAAAATGTGGATTTTATTTGGCAACAAGTATTTATAAAAAAAGTAAAAATTTTTCTATATTTCTGAGATGAGGTATTAACTACATTATTTACATTATTCGGACTATTGTACTCATCTTTGTCGCCATATTTATTACAAGGTTTCGGCCGTTGTACGCTCCGGCCTTCTTCAGGTGGTTGGACACACGGCACAGTGGATACATGCGTTAGTTAGATCCAGTGGCAGGACCCAAAGAGTGTAAGTTCAATACCCGGCTAAGGCAGTGGAGAACCTTCAGAGGAAAATTAACAGGAGATAACTGATAACGGACATCCATTAAACATGGCACGTGGAACTAGAACAGTCTACCCCAATGAGCGAAATAAAGGGTTCACTTCGACATTCCATCCACCTGAAAAACGCCGGAGCGTACAGCGGCCGAAACGTTGTAATAAATATGGCGACAAAGATGAAGACAATAGTCCGAATAATGTAGATAATGTTCTTAATCCTGGCTACTTAATATAGCAGAGTTATTTTTATCTCGACTTCAGTCACTTTCTCATAGACGTGATATGTTTCCCCTTTTTCTTTTCTACAAATACTTTCATGAGTTATCTTCACGGATGCCGCGACTACATTAATTTAAATTTGCAACTAGATTGGCATGTAGGTCACCACACTTTCACGGTTGAAATAGTTCGATGTAATCGCCACTTTTACCCCTGGATTTTCTTTTCTCGTGCTTCCCGACAACGCAACTTCCTCCTTCTGACATGCCTCCCAGATAAGTACAATATTCAAAAATTTTAATGAAACGTCAACCGCCTATTTTCTGTTGCCTATATCCCTTTTCTTCTTTTATCCTTTCCTCAATCCCCTCTTCACACGGTCTTTTCCCTCACTTTCACTCTCTGTAACACCCATGCGTACTAGTGACACCCTCGGCTTCCTTGGTGTGAAATACTTTAAAAAGATAGGTTCTAATACGGTTGTTATATCTGGGCTAGATCTTCATTTTGATTTTGAAATAATGCTTTTCATATCCTCGGTGCTAATCTCTGCTCAAGTATTGATAATTTCTATTACGTCTACCATATCTATCCTGAAGATTCGTCTTGATTTTGAAGTAATAATTTCTTAATCGTGGTTGCGAAAAAATAATGATTAGCAATCTCTAGTACGGCTACTATATCTGGGCTGGAGCTTCGACTTAATATTGAAAAAATAATTTCCCAATCCTGGATGTTAAAATAGAGGCGGCACAGTCAACATTTTCCTTCCTTGAGTTGAAAAGAGTCTAGGCAGTCTTGTGAAAAATGAATTGTTTTCCACAGACAAAATATCAAAGACTCTTGGTGCCATGTCGCTATGTTCAGTGTCTATGCTTTAACCAGATACCGTCCTTGGATCCACCATTTCTGAACTTCACATCTGAGACCTACCATGTCACGTACAGTGTGAAGAATCATTTCCAATTTCGTATTATATTAGGCATGGTGGGGAGAGATCAATTCATGCAGCTTCTTCCTATGAACCGCTTCAGTGTCTATGCTTTAACCAGATATCTTCCTTGCATCCACCACTTTATAACCTCACATCTGAGACCTACCGTGTTACGTACAGTTTGACGAATCATTCCACATTTCGTATTACATTTGGCAGTGGGGTGGATATCAATTCATACAGCTTCTGCCCAAGAATCACTTCAATGTCTATCCGTTAACCAGATACCGTCCTTGGATCCACCAATTCTGAATTTCCTATCTGAGACCAACCATGTCACCTACAGTTTGATGAATCATTCCCAATTTCGTATTATATTAAGCAGGGTGGGAAGAGATCAAATCATGCAGCATATTTCTATGAACCGCTTCAGTATCTAAGCTTTAACCAGATACCTTTCTTGGATCTACCAATTCTCAACTTCACATATGAGACGTACCATGTCACGTATAGTGTGACGGATCATTCCCAATTTCGTATTCCATTAGGCCGGTGGGGGGAAGATCAATTCATACAACGTCTGCCCATGAACCACTACTTTGTGGGCAAGAGTCCCGAGAGGATGTTTCCCAGATCACTGCAATATTAACCTTTCAGATTTAGGGTTAATCATTATATTTTTCTACACGCCCTCATAATATGCACCTCTTATCTCTTGAGTGATCGATTTATTTGTTTTTTAAGTATTATCAACCCTAATATTTTAGATTGTAAGAATTTTTGAGGGATACAATTCTTACTAAATAACCCTCAGATGGAGGACAAGAAATGATTTTTTACATTTCTCAAGGATATTTGAGCGTAAGTGAATATAACGAACCCAACTGGAATTGGAGCACGGCCCTCTGATTAACAATTTCGTACCCTTATCTCTCGAACATCCAAGCTTACAGAACATTATATTATGAAGGTCTTACCCATCTAAGTACTAACTAGACTCGATTTTGCTTAACTTAACGATAATTATACAGGAACAGGTGTTTCAATGTATTGTCTCAGTGATCCCCTTCCTTTTACATTCATACCACAATCATTTTTAGTATCCCACTCCCTTGCGTTATTTAGAAACCCTTTATCTTTACCTCATATTGGGTGATCAATTAGTAAAAAAGATATGGAAAAGATAGATATATTTTCTTCGCGAGCACTACCCAGCATGCTAGCCTTGTAAATCATTACGGCTGTCGTGAATTCACTTCTTATCCCATGGGCTAGATTTGACAATGCTTAGCAAATTTTGGTCTCCTCGCTATGAAGCAGTGACTTGAAAATAAGGCTCGCATAGCATAAATAATGTAAGCACAATTACTATTTTCATCTATAGTTAGATAATGTTAGGTTTCTTAAGGAACTATTTTGATGTCCGGACAGAGTGACTAGATGGTTAGCCTTGTTGGTCATTTGTTTGAAGTAAGTTCTTTGTGTTTATATTTGGTGAAGCTTGGCTAAGATTTGTAAATTATGACCACCTCGCTATAAAAAAAATTGCTAGCAAATTTCTCTTGCATGCCTTCAATAATTTAATCAATTCAGGATTCCATATATATATATATATATATATATATATATATATATATATATATATATCGATGTGTATAAGTGAATTAACTAATCGACGGTCGAAGAGATTAATAGTCTTAATTATCTATCTATCTATCTATCTATCTATCTATCTATCTATCTATCTCTCTCTCTCTCTCTCTCTCTCTCTCTCTCTATATATATATATATATATATATATATATATATATATATTATATATACGACCTTCTCTCTTTCTCCCTGATTTTCTTAACATCAACTTCATATATATATATATATATATATATATATATATATATATATATATATATATATATATATATATATGTATAATTATATATTATATATATATATATATATATATATATATATATATATATATATATATATATATATATATATATATGAAGTTGATGGTAAGAAAATTATGGAGAAATAGAAAATATGTATATATATATATATATAATATATATATATATATATATATATATATATATATATATATATATATATATATATATATATATATATATATATATATATATCGGTGTGTATAAGTGCAGGAACTAATCTACATTAATATTTTTAATTATCTATATGATTACTATAGAATGCTACACACACAAAAACACACAAACATATATATATATACACACACACACATATATATTATTACTATTATTATTAATAATAATAATTGGTGTCTGGTAAGGATGATATTAATCCAAAGAGAGCTCAATGCAGACTACAGATAATAATAATAATAATAATAATAATAATAATAATAATAATAATAATAATCAAAATGAAAATCTTAAAGATTCATTTTGGTTATAATTTATTTCGTGAATATCTATATATGTAACTCTTGAGACCGAAATCTTTTAGGAAATGAAGACAATAGCACAGACTGATATATTGAAAGTAGATATTGGGAAAGCAAGAAAGAAGAGAAGAAGGGGAAGAAGAAAAGTTTCTTTAAACAGTGAGATAGACAGAGGTTATGGAAAAGAAAGTGAAGAAGGAAGTAATGAATGGTAAATAGTAAGCCTAAAAGAACGGCCAAAAATTTTTCCCTTAAAGTGTGGAATATTGTGCATCGGATTATAAAGCAGATTGACAGATATGGCCCGATATTTCAGTCAGGAAAAATCAACTTAAGCAGGTATTGTCTCCATCAATTCTGTACTCATATAATGGGATTTTTATATCTTTTGCCAGACGAAGTTAATTTTATAAAGAAACATTTTTACGTTTCTACAAGGAACAGTGGCTAGCGTGCTGGGTTAATAAGTAATTACTACTTCAGTGAATGCAGTTGTTTCTGAGTAATCCCCTCTTGGAGTCCTGTGTTTGGATTGGTTTTGCCTAGCAAATTTGGCGCGCCTCGTTTTGAAGCAGCGGCTTGCAAATTACTCTCGCGTGCCTAAAAAAATCAGTTCTGTCCTTTCCACTTAGTCTCAATTTTCAAACGAATGAGTGACAAAGATAAACTTATTCAAAAATAGTTCGATATCTCTGTACAGAACAGTAACTATTTAAGCTAGCCTTGTAGATCAACACTTCGTGGATAGTGAACAATTGTGGTTCTACGTCGTACTCATCTACGCTTAGGTAACAAGAAAACCAAAAATAACTGATTTAAATTTACCATTTGGGATAACGACAAAATTACAGTGAGTATGCTAGCACACTGGTCAGCAAGTTCGTCTCGCATAACCATTCAGTTGTGTAGTATGGGCATATCCGGCAGGTTTTAGCTCTACTCTTGCCTTGTGTCACACTAAGTTGAATTTAATGAGTAATGGTGATTAACCAAATTGCGATAATCATGCACTTTTATATATGTTTTTATTTGTAAACACACACACACACACACACAGAGAAGCGCGAGCGCACGCACACACACACACACACATATATATATGAAGAAATATAGTTTAAAGGTGTACTATCTTTATGGGATAAATTACTCAATATCAGAGATAGAGCGTATGTAATTATAAAAGTGAACATTGAAGTCAAAACTCAGAGGCGACAGACTGTTTCACTTTCATATATATATATATATATATATATATATATATATATATATATATATATATATAACCCTTTCTTGATATATATATATATA
>CAHIKZ030002888.1:1375000-1427500 GCA_903632075.3 Acanthosepion pharaonis
TGTTTTGTCAAGCGATTTGTTTCACTAGAGAATAGAAATATATATAAAGGGATCATTGGTTAACAATGATAAAAATATTATCAAATTTTTTATTTTCGAAGAATAATTAAGTTATATAATACAGATTATAAATGTAGGCGTTTCTATACATGTGTGTGTGTGTGTGTGTGTGTGTGTGTGTGTGTGTGTGTTTGTGTTGGGATCACTTTCTCTTTACTGTCATTCTTTTCTCGATGAGAAGAAATAAAGAAGATGAGGAACTTAACTGTTGCTTTGTAAACATTTCAAATAAGCAACAACTTCGTTCAGATCACCGGGAAATTGTTTCAAATCTTACTTTCTCTCAATGCCTCCCTTTCTTTATCTATCTATATATCTATTTCTCGCTCATATATATATATATATATATATATATATATATATATATATACACACACACACACATACATATATATATATATATATATATATATATATATATATATATATGCTCTCTCTATGAATAACTCTATCTGAATCTCTAAGATCCGGTCTAGGTGTTTCTTTATATTTCTAGGTCTCTCTCTCTCTCTCTCTCTCTCTCTCTCTCTCTCTCTCTCTCTCTCTCTCTCTCTCTGGATAGATAAATAAAAATAAAATTTTATGTTATGTTATATTTATATGAAAAAGCGATCATTATCAGTGACAGAGTGTTTGCAAATATAGAAGTTGATACTGAGATATATCTATATATGTGCGTGTGTGTGTGGTTATATATATATATATATATATATATATATATATATATATATATTAATAATAATAATAATTGGTGTCTGGTAAGGATGATATTAATTCAGAGAGAGCTGAATGCAGACTACAAAGCATTATAATAATAATAATAATAATAATAATAATAATAATAATCAAAATGAAAATCTTAAAGATTCATTTTGGTTATAATTTATTTCGTAAATATCTATATATGTAACTCTTGAGACCGAAATCTTTTAGGAAATGAAGACAATAGCATTGACTGTTATATTGAAATTAGAGAATGGAAAGCAAGAGAGAAGAGAAGAAGGGGAAGAAGAAAAGTTTCTTTAAACAGTGAGATATACAGAGGTTATGGAAAAGAAAGTAAAGAAGGAAGTAATGAATGGTAAATAGTAAGCCTAAAAGAACTGACCCGGTCAGGAATTGTGCCCTTAACGTGTGGAATGTTGTGCATCGGATTATAAAGCAGATTGACAGATATGGCCCGTTATTTCAGGCAGAAAAAACACAACATTAGCAGGTAGTGTCTCCATTTACTAACAGCTTTCGATCTGAAGAGTTGATTTTATAGATATTCACGAAATAAATTATAACCGAAATGAATCTTTAAGGTTTACTTCTTGATATATATATATATATATATATATATATATATATATATATATATATATGCATGTATGTATTCAAGCATGTTAAAATAATTTAGGCGCATTATGTTTATTTATTTTAGTTTTAATCCTTTCAAGTCTACGAATTAATTTCTTGGTGGGTGTAGAAAACTGAGTAAGAAAATTTCCTAAGTTATTTTTCAAATAACTTCTATTTTTTCAGGTACTTTCAATCTCATCTGAGGCCTTCTTCAGGGGTTGCATATCTGTGGATGTGTTTTGCATTAACACTGCAATTTCAAAATATTTTTAACTCTTTACTTCTAAATCATTTAACTAAACATGCTAGAATGAAAATATGCTGCCTATATACATATATATATATATGTCAGTGTATGGAACAGAGCGTATGCAAATGTTAGCAGTGTGGACATAGGCGTGGTAACTCTATCGCGATAATCTATATCATGCATAATTTTACTTGTTAGGCCATCCAATATTTATACCTATGTCTGTCCTGCACGATAATGGAAAGCTATTGTCTTGTTTGTTTTTAATGAAAACTGCAGATCTCACGAGAATAAAAAGAACAACTTCACGCAGATATTAAAACAATATTTTTGCAAGGAAATCATAAATCAATTAAATCAGTTTTCATCGATAGTGTTCCCCAAAGTTAAGCAGCATTTAAATCGGTCAGTACGTAGATGGGGGACCACTTTGGAACACAGAGTAATGGAAGGGACCAATCTGAAATAATGTTTCGATTTTGAAACTTGATAAACCGTAAAAGAAAAATCAACCAATCAATTATCGATATTGTTTTGATAGAAATTATCTATTGATGTTGATATTTTATATCTCTTATGGAGAAAATATGGATGTGCGTGAGTTTAATGGATAGCGGCTCGGAATAAGAAATCGAAGTGCCGATTTGGAATTTTAGTTGGTCTCATTACATTCATTTACGCGCAGATATACGTTTGGTAAGCTAGGAATCTAACTCTTCACTTTCCAACTGTGGGTTTTTAAATGGGGAATACAAGATTGTTTAACCTGACTAGGCGACTGAATACCTCTGAATTCACAAACATGAGGAGGATTGTTTGGAGATTATGTGTATCAATTTTCTGTATTTATTGCTCCTGTGAAGAGTGGTTGTTACTACACAAGCTTCCAGCACTATAATTGTTGTGGTAGGATCCACCTAATTTGCATAGTGGAGTACCGACCATATAAATATGGTTGGTACCGGGAAGAGAGGAAGAGATTCAACCAGAAACTCTGCCCGACTGCGACTCAGTCAACACATTCTCCAGGAACGGTCTTACCAGGAATATACAAAAGACTATATGTAAATATTGTGTACACTTTCTTGTTTCAATACATTTTGTTCTAAGTACATTTTGTGTTGCAATATTATTCCATGCGTTAGTCAAGTTTCAACAATAATCAAATCATGTTCATGTAGTCCTGTGGTTCAGTTCTAAAAGCTAAATTGTTGGAACCTCAAATGTCGAATATAACGAGAGAGAAAATAACTTTTCCGCAATTAAACTCAGTGATTCGGAATGTGTTCGAAAAATAGAAAATAATATTAAAATTTAAACTTATTGCTGCCATATATGGTCTGGAGCCCCTTCTGTTTGCCTAGGGGTTCTTGATAGGCTTCAGAGGCCGATATGCAATATAATTGGCCCTGATCTGGCATCTCGTCTACAGTCACTTTCTCACAGACGCGCCGTCGCCTCTCTCTGTCTGTTTTACAAATACTTTCATGGCAATTGCTCTGAGGAGCTACATATGCTGGTTCCCAGACTTCATGAGTTCAAGCGCCCTACGAGGCTGACATCCCGCTCTCACCCTTTCACTGTCGAAACTCCTAAATGTAGCCGTCTCTTCTACTCCAATAGCTTCATGTCCCGCACCTCTCGCCTGTGGAACTCCCTTCCCTATTCCAGTTTTCCTGAGAGTTATAACCTCCAACTATTCAAATGTAATGTCAATCGACATCTCCAGTTGCCTTGATCTATCCACTATCCTTCTCCTCATCCTTTCCTCTATCACTCCTATCTGATCTTGCTCCAAATCTTCTGTAACCCCATTGCATCCTAGTGGCTTCCCGCCTTGCTTGGGGTGAAAAAAAAAAAGTTGATTTTCAATTTGTTTTTTTTGTTTTTTTTTTTTCCCCGTGGAAGGAAAAAATCTGGAAATATGCTTTGATGATATGATGAAAAGTTAATTTCAAACGGAAATATTTTTAGACGGCTTAACTGAAAGGAACTCCTCTCTAAACGTGATCATCTCAGAAAGTATAATGTTCTTTTTGGTACTTCTTTTGAATAAACATATTGTCTTTATTCTCTAAAATCTTATCATATAAGCCAGAGTTTCTCAAACATTTAAAGCAACGACACACCTAGAAGCAAATTAAAATATCACGGGACACTTAGAAAAATTGTTAAAGTGCATACATTTAAATGATATGAAATAAAATAAGATTTTTTTTTAAATTACACACATAAATAACAACTGTATTTCAATGTTTCTATTCAAATACTTGTGTAGCTTATTTCGTGTGAATCCTGTGCCTGATATTTTTTCGCAATTTCTCAATGTTAAGTCGAATGTGCAAGAAGCAGATCCTCATTTCTTCTTCAGTTGAGGGTAGACTTTCTCGCTTCTTATTGTTGATGTTATTTATGTTTGTAAAAAACCTAATTCACATAAACAAAAAATAGGAAATTGCAATAAAATTGATAAAGCCAATTTAGCTAATGCGGGGTATACCTTTTGTAATGAAATCCAACTAAGTTCTGCTCAGTTTAGTTGCAGTATAAACCAATCGGGATTGTCTAGCCACCCTAGTAGACGGCTATCCTCGAACACGATTGGCCAGCTATAATATATATATATATATATATATATATATATATATATATATATATATATATATATATATATATATATATAAAGAGAGAGAGAGAGAGAGAGTGAGAGAGATACAGGCAGAGGAAGGTCACTCCCTTTAGACGCCATTACTTTTTATGTTAGTGCTTCATCGTACATGATTGTTTAAAGGAGAAACAAATTCTGTCATTTGAGGCAGAAGTGACAAGAAACCAGAATAAACAGAATCCAGTGGAGATAAACAATGGAATTGGCATAAAACGTAAATATTTTTTAGAAAAGGAAAACATTAAATACGACAAAGTAAGGATGGATAAAGAGATCAAAGTATTTTTAAAAATAACGTCTGAACCAAGAAGAAAAGAATCGAAAAATTATGGAGCAAGTAAGAGATTGAAGGAAAACGAATAAAGATTATAAAAATGCAGGGAAGATTCAATAGAAATGTTACAGAAAACTGAGAGCAGGTAATGACAAAAATATTTTGAAAGGTTTTTGATTATGTTTTGATCTTTTAGGCGTTTTGATTCGAGCTTAATTTTTAACCCCTCGTATCCTCTCAGTTTTCTTAGAGTTCTTCAATATTTTTTCCTATTCTATATTTTTTTTGTATCACTCAATAGACCCCTGAATCATCATTCTCTAAATTTCACCCTCCCTCCCTATCTCTCTCTTCCTTTCTCATTCATACCTATGCATCATTGGATATTGTGTTGTTTATTTGTTTTCCTATGGCCTCTTTTCATCTTCATTTTCTTTTCTCCCTGTTATTTTATCATTCAATTTTCCCACTGTTAATTTTTTATTTCCTCTCTCCTCTTTATTTTTCATTTTCTGTTTCTAATAAAAATGTTTTTCTTCCCATCCCCTTTAAGACTTCCTTCTTTACAATAAATATTTCTTAATGCTTTTTCATTAATACCCATTAATACATTTTCGGATTGTTAGTCTTAATGGATTATACGAAATTTAAATAATATATATATATACAAATACCAGTTGCGAATACCAGGTGCAGTAAGATTGCATGAGCAGACTGCTCAGAATTGAAATTCGGAGAGCCGAGTTCCAATTACTTCGGGTTCGTTATATTCAGTCACGTAAAATTACGTGGAAAACGTATGAATTCATTTCTTCGTTTCTTTCGCTCTTCTCACTTTTTCATTCATTCATTCTTTTCTATTTTCTCTTTGCCACATTACTATTTTTCATTACCTTCGATTTTGCAATTCCTTCATTTTTATTTTCAACTTCCTTCGTTTTTTTTCGTTTTCTCACTTTTTCCTTTATTTTTTCATTCCTTCATTCCTTTCTATTTTCTCTTTACCACATTTCTTTTTTCATGTCTACATTACATACTATTTTCTCATTCCTCCATTTTTATTGTCTTCTTCCTTAGTTTCTTTCGCTTTCCTCACATCTTCATTTATTTTTCATTCATTCATTCCTTTCTATTTTCCTCTTTCCACATTTCTATTTTCTCATTCCTCCATTTTTATTTTCAACTTCCTTCGATTCTTTCGCTTTTCCCACTTTTTCATTTCGTTTTTATTTCTTCATTACTTTCTATTTTCTCTTTACCACATTTCTATTTTTCATGATTTCATTATCTTCTATTTTTCCATCCCTTCATTTTTATATTCTTCTTCCATCGTTTCTTTCACAATTCACATTTTCCTTTATTTTTTCCTTCATTCATTCATTCGTTTTTATTTTCTCCTTCCTACATTCTTTTTTTCATTCCTTCATTACCTTCAATTTTCCCATTCCTTCATTTCTATTATCTCCTTCTTTAGTTTCATTCGCTTGTCTCATTTTTTCATTAATTTTGTTCACTAATCCATTCCTTTCTATTTCTCCTACCTTCATATGTATTTTTCATGACTTCATTTTCTTCTATTTTCCCATTGCTTAATTTTTATTTTTTCCTTTCTTCATTTTTTCGCTTTTCTCCCTTTTTCGTTTTTTTTTTTCATTCATTCGTTTCGATTTTTTCCTTCCCACATTTCTATATTTTATGCCTTCATTACCTTCTATTTTCCCATTCCTTCATTTTCATCTTCATTCCTTTGGTTCTATTTTCCAATTCTTATTCTTTCTTTCTGTTTTCTTTTTCCATAGTTTCTTACTTTTTTCTCTCATATATTTCTTTCTGTTTACTCATTCCTTTATTTATTTCTTGTTTCTCTCTCTCCCTTTCCATTTCTTTCTATTTTAACCTTACTTTATTTAATTCTATTTTCTCGTTTTTGTCGTCGCTTTTTTCTCTTCGCTTTTTTGATTTTTCTTAATACATTCATTACTTTCTATTTTGCCATTTCTTTATATCTTTCTAGTTATTTATTCCCATATTTTAATTTTCTCCTTCCTTCTTTCGTATCTATTTTTTTTCTCCCTACATTCATTTCCTGTTATTATTTCTTTATATCCTTTTGTCCTTCCTTCATATCAATTTTCATCTTCATTTATTCCCTATTTTCTCCTTCATTCATTCATTTCGATTTTCTCCTTCCTTGATTTCTTTCATTTTTATATTTCTTTTTTTCATTCCTTTTTATTTTTCTTTCTTTATTTCCTTCTTGTGTTAATTACTTCATTTTCATTTTTCTTTCTGCATTTTTCTTTTATTTTTTCTTTCATTTCTTTCTTGTTTATCATTCCTTCCTTTCTTTTCATTTTAGTAGTCCTTCGTATTTTTTTTTTATTTTCCCATTCCTTTATCCATTTCAACACTCACTCTTTCTTTTTTCTCCTTCCTTTGTTTTCAATTCCAGAATTCCGTGTATACTTAAAATCAAATTTCTACATTCTGCATTTATTTTTATCTAATCAAATTTTCCTTCCTTTATTTTCTATGTTTATCTCGAATTACTTTTGAAATCGATCTCATTGTTTGTCTAACATCTGTCTCTCTTTCTTTCGACATTTCTTTGCATGTTCACTGACCTTACCTTGTTTCCTTTCTTTCTATTAATAGCCACAAGGCGTTCTTGTTAATGCAGTATGAAATCACTGCGCATTTATCGTCTTTTGGCAAATATTCAAACGCATATAACGCTACCTTTGGATGCAGCCATAGCAAAAAGCCGCTGTTAAAAACCTCTTACAGCATTTCACCTGCAATGTGCTGACTGAGCTTTGGAAGACAGGGCAATGCCGGATCAAGTTCGAGAGATCATGATCGCGTGTTATTACAAAGTATTGATAGAATATCAGGAATTTCTACAGAGCAGAATAACAACTTGTGAAAAGAAATCTGTTCAGCAAACTAACTTAGTCAGGTGAGACGAATGATTCGAAACGAAGTGGCCAAGGTGTAGAGATTTGATTCTCTGATGAATCGAAAACTTGATTCTCTTATAAACCTGTGTACCGTATACTCATAGAGATCTCGTTAAGTAATAGCGTTGGATTGGATGCGCGGACATTGTTACGATTATCGATTAACATGAAATCGGCCTAGTGAGTTCATATCCGGAACAGGTCTGTTTCATTTACTTCGCGCTATTCCCTTTTGGAAAAGACATAAATTCATTTTTTTTTTCAATTATGGGTTAAATAGCAAGGCAGACTTGGCTATCTTGCCTTTGTTGGCAACCAGCTTAGAAGAAAGAAATAATAGGGCTAACGGAACTCAAGCTGTGCTAGGGCAACGAATCTAAACGGACAACTCTGAATTTAGAACAACCTGAAGAATCTGCTGCGGCAGACGTGCATTTAATGATGCTACAACCTAAAATGGTTATAGATTCGTGATTCTAATCGATCATAGAATTTTGGTGGAATTTTGTTTTAATCAGTAAAGCTTTTATTAGTAAAGCCACGAAGATACAAGGGTTTACCGTGTACGAAAGAAGAAGAAAAAAGCGGGCGAACACTAGAAGAAGAGTAATCAAGAAGACCATAGATAACGATTGACATTGCATCTAAAAAATTTGAAGATCAAAGGCAATAAATCCACTAGGACGCAAGGGGAAAATCTACTATTAAGGAGAGAGAACATTAAAAGAACAATAATTAAGAAGACCGTACATAACGATTGGCATTGTATTTAAATTTCCAAAGTTCAAAGTTGGTTGGAAAGCATGGAGCCGGATGAGTGTTCCACAAGTAAGAAGTGCAAGAAAAGAAATTGTTAACATAGAAATTACGATTACATCTTGTTTACTTATCTGTAAATTGACTAGATCTTGTTGTCAATCTTATAATGCGCTTAAATTCATAAAGTTTCCGTACCATAACGAATTACCATGAAAGTATTTATAGAAAAAGCACAGGGAATCAAATTTACGGCGGTGTGAAAGTGTCTGAAGTCGAGACTCCAGGTCGGGACCAACAATATTGCTGATTCTTCTTTGGATTTTATCAAGAATCTCTAAATATATAGATGGATCATCGGATCATATGTGACAGCTTCCGGTGGTTCATGATTTGGTTTAAATAAAACAGTGTTATGGCACTAATTCGTATTGTAGATGTATCTATAATAAATTTTCGATTCATTTATTAAAGTTTTTAAAACTTTAAGAACATATGTAATACAAAAACGACCAATCTTTTTGTGTGGATTAAATTTGAAACGCCATTCAGCGAAAGTAGTGATAACATAGGAATTTGAGAAAAAGTATAGCCGAATAGCCAAATATGTTTTTAACAATTCCGTTAGAGAGATCATATTTAAAATGAATCTCGTTGATCTCTAACTAATGATGCCATCTATTGCCAATTAGGCAAAACTTAAGATCGATCTAGCAGAGTAATACGATCTCTTTCAGCAAGATTTGTTCTTTCTCATTTAATAAATGTGACAGGGATACAAAAGGCGGGGAAATTGCATAAAAAGATTTCACATAAAGTCTCTGATAATCGGAAACGTCGTCGTCTAGAAGTACGTTCATCAGTTTTATCAAAAGATAATTTCTGAAGTTTGCGATTAAGGAAAGGATTCTTTACGATTCTCCTAAATATATGTATCTATGAAAAGTTTAATATTTTGATTTAAAATTTCCTGATATAATTTTATCCTTACAAAGTTCTGTATTAGGTATTACGCTTACACAAGTGATTCACAAAAATCTGATCTTTCATTCAGCGGAAGTAATTTTGTTTTTCTTGTAATGCGACATGAAACTTCAGGCCTTTATAAAAATATTTTATTGATTTTCGCCTTTTATTTTATTTATTTCTTTCTTTATTTATTTTTTTTTTTGTACATTTGCACGTGTTTTCTAATATTGCTTATCTGAGTCGAGAATTATGCATAAAAGCCTTCAGGTTGACCATAAATATTGATTGATATTGACTGGAATAAAAAATAACTTATACTATTGCTTTTGAATCACCTAATTTTAATCAGTGTATTTCTTTTATTTTTAAGTTTACGTCAGATTGTCAAGCAAATTCGAATGAAAAAAAAAATACGTTCCCGCATTTTGTAAATATATTCCAGCTTTCTTTCAAGTGTTGTCGAAAATATGAATCTGCAGATAATCTCCTCGTCGGGATCACTGATTAGTGAGAAACCCAAGTAAAGACAGATTTCTCATATTTTCAGGTATATAAGTTACATCTAACGAGTGAATCTAACGAGTTCGAATCCCACCCGGGTTCGTTAGATTTATCTACGCACAAATACCCTTGGTAAAGGTATGAATCCATCTCTTCTCCCCCAGCTATGGGTTGAATATCAGGACAGACTGGGTTATTTAGCCTTCGTTGGCGACCAGTCTACCGCAGAAAATGGAAACCTACTGTGGGAAAAAGTCTGTTTCATCAGGCATATATCTTAACTGACTGAAGTCACATCCAAAATTTAAAATGAAATATACTGGAAAAATAAAACCGATAGATTGCATGGCCAGAACCTGAACCCCCGAGTTAAGATTTACAATTTTGGCTCAAGCCCTTGACCTTCGCCGTTATCTGAGGGTCACATTTTTTTTTTAAAAGAAATGCATTTTACAGGCTGAAAAATAAGATACATCGTTGTGAAATAAAATTTCCAAATAAAGCCCCTGCACCCTTATAGTAAACAACTGATTTTTTCAAGGTAGAAATTTTAAACATGTTAATAGCAACAAAAGAAGTAATAAAAACATTGACTGAGTTGCCTACCCAACAGTTCTGTCTTGGCTATAAACTGTCACCTTTATTCGATAAGTTGAATGCGGTGAGTGAGTGCAGGTGCTTGATTTTACGACATATCAAACGTGTTAGATTATTTCATTTCAAAATTTACTTTTTTTAAAAAATATTATTATATTTAAGTCTATGAGAATTTACTTGAAACGAACAGAGAAGAGCAAAAACCCGGTACCAAATCGAAGGATAATACTACACGCACGTACCGGGGTTTTCAAATATCATTGTAGAAAAAAAATTTTCGAGGTCGTTCTTCTCTACCCTTAAACCAGAAAGCGGCATATGCTGGTCCACTCTACTCTATCAAACAACTAATTAGGACTACTAGCTGCTACAAAGATGCTCTCTCTCTCTCTATCTCTTTCTATCTCTCCATCTCTCTCTCTCACTCTGTCTCCCTCTCTCTCTCTCTCCCTCTCTGTCATTCTTTCGTTCTATCTCTCCCCATTTCAACGTACCGTGCGCTACGGACTATGCCTCACAAAAAAAATACATGTTTATATTTGTATTAAAAATAAACTTCTAAAACAAAATCCTCTTCATGTTGAATGGAAAAACGCAATATTCTTCGTCAAGCTGCCCATCTATAGTTTATTTCTGATGCAATATGCATACAACCATCTGCAGAGTGGTGCTTTAGAAGTTTTAATAAAATATTACAAAAATATGAGTGAAAAAATACAACTAAAATATCTTTGATTCTTTTAATAACAAGTACATTTAAAAAGTCATTATAAACGCAAAAAGTGTCTATATTACTTTTTATATCGTATAATAGTCACTTAATAGACAAAATATAGGTGTCGCCACCCCCTCGCATTCGAGCATCAGGACCGTCTGCCTCTGTCCCTGTTCCTTTTCTCTCATCCTATTGGCAGTGGCGGAGATGGCTGTGCGTCAAAGAGAGTTTGACGAGGCCATTCGCATGAATTTGATTTTGTTGAACCACTCTGCCCAACAGGGAAGTCCACACACTTGTACAGAAGCGCATCCCTCGTCGTTCAAAGCCAACTGAGACACAGGCATAATCTAGAAAATCTGGTTGCTTGCAAATGTCGGATGCTTGAAAATATTGTAATGAGCAATTCTCGTCACAGTTTGAACAGCATGTTTTTTTTCCAGTAAATGCATTAATATTATATTGATATTCTAATAATTATCTTCTTGTTCATGCCATTCACTCGCTTAATCCAACAGAGTTACCTTACGTAATGCCGCTATGACAGCATTTGTCGTATTTAGTGAAGGGTAACATGACTACATATTTGCCTTCGGGATGTTTTTGAATTCAGATTTCTCTTTCTCATAAATGTGTTGTCTTCCCAGATTTGAAGTGGAAAGTTTACTCTATTATTTTCTGGGGTTTGGATTGAGAAATTTTATTCCAATAGACTCTCTGCAAGCAAAGGAAAGAGAGAAATTTTATTCCAATAGACTCTCTGCAAGCAAAGGAAAGAGAGAAATTTTATTCCAATAGACTCTCTGCAAGCAAAGGAAAGAGAGAAATTTTATTCCAATAGACTCTCTGCAAGCAAAGGAAAGAGAGAAATTTTATTCCAATAGACTCTCTGCAAGCAAAGGAAAGAGAGAAATTTTATTCCAATAGACTCTCTGCAAGCAAAGGAAAGAGAGAAATTTTATTCAATAGACTCTCTGCAAGCAAAGGAAAGAGAGAAATTTTATTCCAATAGACTCTCTGCAAGCAAAGGAAAAGCAATAGAAAGAGAGAAATTTTATTCCAATAGACTCTCTGCAAGCAAAGGAAAGAGAGTTCACTGGTATTTGAAACCTAGATGGAAAGAAATGTATTTTTTTCTCGAGCAGTATTACCAAGTGAATGTAAAAGATAGTGAAAAATCCGTACCGAGTTCAAATCCTTATTTCAGCACTGAAATCTGCACTTAGTTTCCACTGCAATACATTCTTTGCTCACTGAACTGCAACTCCTGCCGTCCCCGATGTGTCTCTCAAATCAACGTTCATTCAAATCAAGTATTAATGGCGTCAAATACCATCCATTTTGCCCAGTTATCAAAAATGTAATATGGAAAAAAATGAAATTAAAAGTAAAATAAGTTTTACTAGGAGCGGTTTTCCCGAACAATGCAAGATTTAAAAAAAAATAAAATATTAACCTAAAAAGCATGAGTCATGTCCTTAAATAGCCTATTCAGATGGACACTTTCATAGGAATGTCATCCATGGCGCCACACACTTTCAGGAATATCTGAAGTATCACTTCATATACAACTACTTGTTCAAAACAGTAAATATAGTTCTTAACGATAATCCCCCCTTCTTCAAATCTTGGGGTCTCTGACGCTACTGAATCACCAACAAAAGACTGTACCAAATATAAGAAACCATATCACTTGATGTCTTTAAACAACAGCGACAACTAGAGGAAGGAAGCACCTATTAATACCTGAAAGAGCGATAACAATTAGTGGACTTGACATCCCTATTTTCATGAATAAGTGTCTTAATAGAAATATATTTCTACATTTCAACCGACAATAGCGCTCGCTGTTCAATCAATACATGACCAATATTTCCACATAAGAAAACGGCTAATATTATCAATAATATTACAATTTAAATACTTTGTACAGAACATTAATAGTGAGAGCAGTCTATATATATATATATATATATATATATATATATATATATATATATATATATATGAATAAAAATGACAATAGGAAAACTGGTAATTTCGTATTATGCTTTGATAAAGTCCACATTGGACGAAACGCGTCAGCAATTACCAGTTTTCCTATTGTCATATTTATTCATAAATATTGTCTTCTCTACTGGTTAAATCGGAGAAATTTTCATATATATATATATATATATATATATATATATATACTGTGTGTCTGTGTGATACATTTTCACTCGAGATCCACCCACGCGATTGACACATACATTGTACAATGTAAGAGATAGTTTCCTAGCGTCAAAAATGGATAATTTTTAAAAAATCAATAATTGATGAAGCCGATTAAACATCGATAAATTCAACATTTTTTCCTCCGATTTCGTTTAAACTATGTATGTAAGTTACATCATGACGAGCTCAATTTTCTTTTAGTTCTACGTCACTGTGTTTAGCGAAAAAATCGATTTCAACACAAATTTTAAACAAAAATCTCCCTCAATTTTCAAGCAATCTGATACAACTTTCACTCAATTGTAGCCAACAATAAGTTGATTGTTTAACGTCCTTAGAATTGATAAATGAGTTCAGCCATATATTGAAAACCCGCGCAAATAGCGAAAAATGGCTATTTTTACTAGTTTCTTTGTTATTTTTCGTTATTCTTTTAACCAGTTTTCATCAAACTTAACAAATGCTATATAAAATATATCCTCTTTGTACATCCCTGGGAGCACACTGACAAATTGAATTTCAAAATATCCAAAATAATTGTTGTCTGAAGTGGGTTTTCATGTTGTCTCTTCATGTCCTCGGTTAACTTCAATTTAGTTAATACTGTTACTTCTGTTATTTTAGTAACTGTGTTTATTCAATTTTTTTTTAATGAAATTACTTTAAAGTAATTGAAGAAGATATATTATGTTACATCTAAATATGATGCTGTTTTTGCTCCATTCTAATTGAACGCTTTTTCTGATCGACCAGCTGTGTATGGCCGCTAGTTCAAATATATAAAAGTTAGAATACAATTACGAAATGTGTATGCTTAAATTTTAAATTAATTATGATACACGTAAATCAGTCTTATTATCAGTCTATTTTGTTGTCATTGTTAAAACAAATAATTTCATGAGAAGCTTGTCTAATGTTAACTCTTTTGAAAGATGGCTGGAGCTCTAACGGTAACTACGTGGATTTTTTCAGGCAGGAGAGGCAGGTATTTTTGTTTACCTTATCCAAATGTCGGCGTAAGGCTTTGTATTTTTTTTTCTTTCCTTCTGATTTCTTGAAGTGGAAATCTCGATGGCAATAAGATGCAAACGTCTTGTCGCCAAAGAGAAAAAATATCCCTAGAGGAAGAAGAAGAATTGAACTGGGGATATGAAATCGCTTGGCGTTAAGCAATCCCTGAGTCTTTCGTATTTTTCATCTGATATGAATTAAAAAAATTATTAAAGAAAGCAAACATTTAAATAAAAATACGACATCATACCAAAGTAAATTTTCCTGGTTTACATCCTAAATACGCTGCTTTATAGGCAGATGTTCAACGTAGTTTCAATAGATACACCATAGCGTCACAGGTTTTCCCCCTGCGGCAAACGTTCCACACGTTTCTTGGAAATTCTCCTTGTATTCTCCCCAGGCAATGAATAATGTCCAGATATGAACAGACCTTCTAATGACCAGGTGTTGCTTGTAGCCTAATGAGTAAGCCATGAATGGAGCTAGATTCTACTTCAACTTAAAACTCGCTAAAAGCAAACCTCAGTTTTGTTCGCGTTGCAGGAAGGCGATTACATGATGCATAGAAATTGACGATGCAAGTATGAAAGATTTCGCTGTTGATTTATGTGGGTTGACTGCAGAATTTGTTTTCACTTGCTTCATTGATACGGTTTGGGGAAGGTACATACTTTTATTATTTATCAGGTCGTCTTGCCCAATATCTAATTGTTATTAAATTCCGTGAAGTTTGCTTTGTACAAGACGCTCTCAAAATCTATATTGGAGGAATAAAAGTAAAATAATTTAGAGCCTATTCCGGATCCCACTGAATGAAATAAGCAAATCTCAAATTTGACTTTAACACTGACCCTCGCGGCCTTAGGTTCATAGTGATTTGGGGTAAGAAGAAAAACATGTCTTTTATTCTACAAAATAAGTCGTATCACTGTGAAGTATAATGTTCTAGTGGAGCCTCTGTACCAGCAGTTGGCTGTATTCTTCGTTTCGACAGTCGCTTTTTGAAACATATGGATCACAACACCAAACTCGACATCAGTCTTAATTCTTTTTGCAAATCCAACCGTTTTTCTCATATGTAAGTAGTCTTTGTGTTTTTCTGTTCTTTTTTTTTTTCGAGTGGATAGAATGAGCGAGTTGGATTAGTTTGTGTGGTACACTATTACATATCAACCATTGTTGGTTTATCTAATATCAAAATGAGTTTTCTTTTATTATTTGAATCTATAAGAAGTGATTAAGTTTGGGGAAAGATAAATATGCCGTGCGTATATTTGATTTTGTAGGAATTGACTTGGTCCGGAAACTGATCGTTAATATTTCAGTCTATTACCGTTTACTTGGTTTGAGTCTGTCAATATTTAATCGGTTCAGAAATGCTTAAATAGTATGCGCTTATATTTGAGTCTATAAGCATTTACTTGCTCCAGGAATAGGTAAATATGTCTTGGGCACATACGGGTCTCTAAGCATTGACTTGATTCGGTTATAATAAATAATAATCGTTCATATTTAAATTTAAACGCATTTATTTAGTTCTGCAATACATAAATATGGGTTGGATATATTTGAGCCTGTAGGCATTTACTTGGTTTGGGAATATTAATTAATCCTTTATACTTTTACTTACAAGCGTTTACGTGGTTCAGTAATAGGTAAATATAAATTATTTATATTTGAGTCTATAAGCAAGTTCGTGTTTAGGTAAGTATTAGTCGTTTATATTTGATACTGTGAGAATTTACCTTTATCTGGTATAAGTATACATTAGGGTTACATATTTGATTCCGTACGCATTTCCTTGGTCGGTGATACATCTTGAGCGGGATCTTATCCCTATGTGGGAACTGCAGTTGGCGTATTTACGATGCCTCAGAAGCAGAGTAAGGAAAGGAAAGTCGATAAGAAGAAATAAAATAGCACCCATTTTTAATGTAAGGAACCTGTGTGTGGCCAGTTACAATAAATTAAGTAAAATTTCCCCTGCTTCGCCTGTAAATTTTACTTGCCTCAACCTTTCAGTGAAAATAAATTTTCCCTTCGAGTTACATAACCGAATATGCTACAATCGTAGCATATATATATATATATATATATATATATATATGTGTGTGTGTGTGTGTGTGTGTGTGTGTGTGTGTGTGTGTTCTTTTATCCGTATTTCAATCAATTGACACTCTGGCATTGGTCATGTTTTTCCACAATATTGTTCTAGACGTTACAAATTGATAACTTTGCAATCTACACTTCAGAACTTCCTACGAATAACAAACTTTTAAAATGCTTTTAAAATATTAATGAATACTAATCTCTTTGCATATATTTACTAAGTTCAACCTAGCCGGGTACAAGGGCAAAATAATAGGGTACTTAGTCAATTACGGAATTCAATAGACACCCAGTAAATTATCAATATCAGCTAACTTCGACGTTCTTATATGAGAGATACCGAATGCACTTACCAAGTTTAGTGCGGTAGAAAGCACAAAACGGAGAAGATCATGAAAAAAAATGTTTTACTAATCATCGAAGAGACGAATGACATGAAAATCAGCATTCTAATATGTAGAGGGCTTGATCGTCACTAGGTACCCTATTACTTAACATCTTACTGATATATGTGTAAATAAATTGTATAATATAAATATTTGCATGTCTATATCTATGTATCTAGCTAGCTAGAGATAGGTTCTGTTAGTCAATAGAATAGTTTCCCATTGTTGTTTGTGGCAAATCATTAAACCCAGTTGAATGGGAGAATATATTATGGTCCTCGGAAGTAGACAGAAGTGTGCGTTTTTGTTTTTTGACTGGAAAAGTGATAGCAACAGAAAGCAATGTCGAAACACACGTCGGAGGAGTAAGTGTAAATTTTTGGGCAAGCTCCAGATGGAAAATGTCGGGTTCAATCCTACATGTAGAAAGTACTTTATCGAGTACTAGCAGTAGAGCCCGGCGTTGCCCGGGGATGTAACAGTAAGAGATAGATCAAGTATCGACCATCATAAAGACTGAAAAATAAAATTGACAAAGATTATTGTTTAAGGTTGACAGACATTAATGTCTTAATTAATTTTTGTCTTGTTTTTTTTTTTTTTACGAATTGGTCAAATCCAAACTCAAACAAAAACATTGTTTTCAATCGTTATGAGTCTACCGATTGAATAGAATTTTATTATAAACAATTGTCTTGTAAGTGGAATTTGTAAAGCATTCTGAATGTAAAAATAAAGAAAAAAGTGTGCAAGACAATAAGAAACACTACCTGCCAAAAAAAGTTTTGTTGAAATCGGTTGAAAAATGTAGGGAATCCGTTCCAATATATAAACGTACAGACACACACACACACAATCTGCGTTTTATAATAAGTAAGATTATTGTTGTTATTTAAAACCACATATTGATTGTTACAATTCTCTATGATATTGTTTTCCATCAGGACAATGCATCTGTATGATTTTTACGGAAATAGATTGGTAAATAGGAATAAGAAGTGGATGGTTTGAACTTACCATCAAAATCCCCAATTGATCAGATGCTGGAATTTTGTCGTTAGATTCTAAAAGAATCCTTTGGGGATATTCTACTTATAAGCTAAGTGATTGATTGAGTGAGAACAGTTTTGCGGTCGAATAGCTTTACAAGAACTTATTAGGAAGATGGTCATAATAATTTTTTTGCTGTTCATAATATACGCTTAAATTTTTGGTTTGGATTTGAGCCAGTATCGCTCGTCTGTTAACACCAACAATTCTAGACAGACACCTATGTCAGACAGAAAACAACACTATCTATCAAGCATCTCCTCTTTACTAGTTACATTTTCGATTAGGAAATTACAATATCTCCAATGTCTAAGAAATTGGAACTTCCAACCATCTGACACCCACAATACTTCAAACGAATAATTTATGTCGGCTCGTAATATGCAGACTCGTTATTGTTCGCACTGACTCACCTTATAACATCACACAGATGATATTGGTCTTGGCATTGCCATGCAGTAACTGTAGATTGGTGCCAGTTGTCATGTTCTGAGCACCCTGTTAACCTGTCATTTTTTTACACAAACGTAACGAAAACGGACTTTTAGTCGTGGATAAACATCTATTCTACTTTATTCTGTTTATTTATTCTGACAAATGTTATTTGCAAAGTTAATAAGTACCCACACGACAACATTAAATGAAAACATATTTATTGAATTTTAATAAGTATTTAAAATATCTAAAGTTCATACCTCCTCAGCATACTCTATTCTCAACGGTCATCAAATTTAACCGTGAATAGAGACTTGCAAATAAATGATTGTTTATTAACAATTAAACTTCAAACTGAAGTTATACATAAATATTTTATTGAATTCTATATACACTGGTTTTAAAATACAGAGAATTCCTCAAGGACAATTATCAGCTTCCAAAAAAGAACTTGGACGACATATTGGCAGATTCAAACGGGAAAGACAAATTAGCATATTTAAACCGTTCGAATATTCATATGCTTGTAAACATGTTCTACCAGTCAAAACGTTCACAATTAGAGCCCACCATGCTGCGCACTCAGGTTTTATTGAGCCTTATTAACTTCGTATTCCGTGGGTAAGAATAAGTTCCACACAGAATCTTTCTTCCCTCGAACTGTTACTTTATGGGATAAACTGCACGAGATGATGCTTCCCCAATCATTATGACCTTTACCTCTCGAATTTTAGACTCAACATGTATCTATCCTACTTATACTTACAATAAACACTTGTTAGGCCCATGGAAAAAGACCTCAATCCGTAACCCCCAATCTTTTGTGGATATTGAGCCTTGTCTCTGTTGGGTGAAAAATAGTATCTAAAAAAGCATACGCAGACTGTACTCAATTAGTCATTCACCGTCTAGAGTGCTTCATCAGACATTGGGTTTCAATTTCCGTCTGTGTCGGGGTAAAATAGAAAGTAAATCGTCGGTGTACGTTCACAAGTGAACAGAAGATGAAGTGTTGACAAGCAGTGAAAAGAAAACACGAATTCTCTTTTAAATATATTGGGTTATTTATTTGGGGATTCGTTTTGCTTTTTTCATAACAGACGAACGAACAAAATCATCTCTTTATTCGATTGATTTCCGACTCGACGTTTCTCTTGAACTAATCGTCTCTCTACTTTCATTCTGACTACGAACTCTCTACAACTACGTCTCTACACCCCTCTACTTAGCGACCTGTATCTTTTTAACTATTTTAGTATGCGTCCTGACTATATAGGCTCAAGACCGAAATTCCCTATTTTACGAGCCTAGTAGCACTTGATCCCAAAAGTTTTCTTCTATTTATTTATTCGCTCAATTTCTTCTTTCTTTTGAACTAATTGTGGATATATTACTTAAATACTTTACTTCTAACAAACTTTATTTCTACAGAGTAACGAACAAAATCTTCCCTTCGATCAGCAAGAATTCGACCATGTCTCTGCCCATCTGTACTTACTGACCTGTAGCTTTTTAACTGACTATTCTAGAAAAAATACTATAAACTGACTATATAGAAATTTCCCTTTAGTGTAGCATACCTACGGACGATAATGTGTATGTCCATATTTATATAAAAACAGTACTAAATACTGTATGTTGGTCTACAGTTCTAGATTCGTCTCCAGATGTGCTGGTAAAACTATCTGCCTCCTGGCAGAGAGGATCCACAGACGAAGGGCAGAGTCTTGTCTCAGGAAACAGTTACCCGACCCCGTATTATAGAGTGTCTACGGGGATTTTTTGGCTGAGTCTACGGGCTCGGATTGGGTATCCCCGTAGACACTCTATAATACGGGGTTAAATTTGCCCTTGTGCCACATCTGACCGCGTAGGGCGGTTGGTAGATATCCAGCAGTTGAAGATTCCTTGTGAAATTCACTTGACTCACTTCTAGCAGTTGACTACTTCTACGCGCCGCTGGCGAATTTTATATGTGTTGTTCGTGTTTTAAGTATTATCGTTCATTACCAACCTTTGTGTGATTATTCTATTCAATAACCTTCCTTAGGTTACAACACCTATTTCCCAGCCGAACAGCACTTGATCCCAAAAGTTTGTTTTATTTACTTTTTTGCTCAATTTCTTCTTCCTTTTGCACCAATTGGGGATATCTTAATGACGTTATTCTACTTATAAATGACTACTTTTGTTTGCGCTTATCAAGACAGAGTTTCACTGTGTGATATTTCTGCAAACTAAAACTCTACAATTGAGTCCTGGAAGTTGAAGATAGCATTATGAAAGAAACAGTTGTGAAGATATGTTATAAAAAGCATCTTCATGACAAAAACAAACAATTTATTCTGTTGTCTACTGATTAGTTTTATCATTTCGAAGTTCAACTGAATACCATGATGGGTAATCAAATCATACGAATATATAATCGATGTTTCTCTGCTTTATTAGAAGGCTTACGCTCATAACACGTTAAAACACAAATTCTCATCCGATCACCGAAGTTAAGCAACGTTGAGCCTGGTTAGTACTTAGATGGGTGACTACTTAGGAATAATAGGTGCTATAATCTTGGATGTGCAAGTGGTGTAATGGACAATGACTCAGAATTAGAAATTGAAAAACCGAGTTCGAATTCCAATGGGGTTCATTACATTCACTTACGCGCGAATACCCTTGGGAAAGTTGTGAATACATCTTTTCCACTACCCCCAGCTATGGGTTAATTGTTAGGACTCGTATTTGAAAAGCATTATTATATCCGAAAACTAATGCAGTATTCACTCAGAAAATATAGAATTACTTTAACAATCCCCCAAAATGGTTTTAAATCACATCAAAAGGGTGATAAACTCTAAAAAAAAAACAAATGAATCTATCTTTTAACAGATACTGTTGGCTGTAAATCCCAAACTAGGTTATGTTTTCACATTTTATGCACATTTTCTCATATAAGCTGCAATTTCCACTTTTATCCATTCATTTCCAGACAGATGACTAACGTGTTTCCAATGAAATATAAACATGCACCGTTCATTTCATTATTCAATTCCATCGCAATCATTATATATATATATATATATATATATATATATATATATATATATATATATATATATATATATATATATATCCGACTCTTCTTTATCTACTCAGTGATAATAAAGAGTGTCATAGGTATTTCTTGCCACTGAATATGTATTTGAAATGTTTGTTTCCCATTCTCTATTTTGTATGCGTGTCAATATCACAGAATGTCGAGAATCACTCAACATCTTCTGTATAAATGACTCAAATAATTACTCTTTTCAGTCAGGCAATTAGTTAAAATTTGCTTTCGTCTCTAATACTATACGGTTAGTTTCAAATTAAAACCTGAATTCTATTACTTATATTAGAGGCAGGCAGTTTATCGGCTGTTATTACAACGTTATCGTTGTACAGACTAATGAAAACGCGAGATTAAATCTTCCATGTCTACTAATATTGTTTTTTCAACTCCGGAATGACACATGTACTAGCGAATAGGTGTGTGGTTCTGGCGTTTTCTCCGAACGTAGATTCCAAATTCTCGGAAGGATATAAGAAACTCTTCCCTTCTTCCCTCTCGAGTGGGTGCTTATTCATCTACCTGTCATCAAGTTGATCCAACGTGCGCACAGTCTAGGCTCAGCTGAATCGAACGACTGCTTATATTTCGGGAAAGTTACTGACATGTACCGAAGTCGTGAATATGCACTTAACGGCTAGGAAAATACCTCTAATGTCAACTCGGAGATGCATATGGCCTTTCTGTTGGATAATGAGTGCAAAATCGTTTTTGATATCATTTAATGTAGAGTAACATCATTCTGATATTATTTTGTGTCGACTGACATAGGCGAAAAAGTGATGTTCGATATCCGATTTAAAACAAAAAGTCTATCCATATTTCGTGTCAGTGCTTAAGTTACCGTTAAAAAGAGATGAAACCAATAATTTTGATAAATAATATTTTAGAAATCTAAACACTGACTACTTGAAAGCTTGTCGTCACGCGGCTCACTAAACTATGATTGATATTGATTGATGCTATCTTTTACTGCCGTATCTCTTGAGAACGCAAGCGATCATTGCTCTCCACAGCTTCCATACTTTCTTTTATGTTTCTTTCGCCTAGACTTTTGTGAAAGATCGCGGTTTCTCGTTGCCTTCACGGATGTAATTTCAGAGAAATCTTTCTAAACTATCTGCTACCCAAATGCAGAGAGTGAATTACCGACAATTTCATCTATGGAAGCCCGGTGGAGTAGTTGACATTGGCTTGGATTTACGAATCGGAGAGTCGAGTTCGAATTCTAGTCGAGTTCATTACATTCACTTACGTGCTAATAGCCATAGGATAAACGCATTTGTTCTGCACCCAACCAGCTATGGGTAAACTGCAGGACAGACATGATCCTATAACCCAATAGACTTTGTTGACGACTAGTCAACAATTGTTATAGTGTTATATGGAAGGGTGAATTCAAACCATTCTGGAGAGTCATGAGATCCATCCAGCTATCAGAAACACCAGAGATAGTACAGTTGCAGTACAAGTGATGCCTCTAGGTTCCTAGACATTTACGGTCATGATTTAACTTGAAGTGGGGAGAAGAAACGTGTCCATGTTAGTAACAGAGATATTAGCGTGGAAGTTAACGAAACAGATTCGGTCAAAATCTGATCAGATTCGAATTTCTGCACTAACAGTTACATTAACTGCGCCTCTTCCTCTTGGAAAGACTGGCCATTTGTCATAAATACACACTGCCCCTTCTTTCCTACTGACCTAACTTGGAGCGACTATATCGAATCAATAGCTGCATCTGCAGCAAGGAAAACGGGATCGTCAGAATCCATCTTGCACATTTAATAGTCTATCATCCATCCGTGCAATGAATATTGTTGTCATATCTAGTCTGCTACTCCTATTGTGCATCTCGAGACTCTTGAAAAAAATCCAAAGAAGGATTTTTAATATAACTCACCCTGACCAGGCATCTCGACTTTAGTCATTTTCTCACTGAAGAGACGTGGCCTCCCTTTGTCCTTTCTATTAATATTTTCATGCAAACTGCCCTGACGAGATTTTTTTTTTCCTCTGTGACCCCGACTACATGAATATAAGCGATTCTACATTATACTGTTCAAAAGGTTACAACCAAAATTCCAACAAACAGCCCCTGAGGAAAGTTAGGGCCTACAACGTCCGAAACGTCGTGAATATGGCAATAAAGATGAGGACAACAGTTCGAACAATGTAAATAGTTGAAATCTCAAAAATAGAAACAAAAACTAATATATCAGTGAAACTTCTGTGTGTGTCTGCTTTTGTGCTAAATGTATTGCAATGAGCTTACAGTGTGCACCTGGTAAGTGAGAATAGATTATGATATAAATAGAATACTGGGGAAGAAATTTCAATTTTTTGTCTATTGAATTAGATTTGTCTTGTGGTTCAGTGTAATTTGGGTGCACTGAACATGAATTTCTACTTGGTTTTTCTCTATCAGATCCTGATTTTGCTCAAGAAAAGGTCTTAAATCTTATCAAATATAGGAAGCACATTTTATACAGCCTGTTGGTTGCCTCAGCTTTACTCCTCTTAGTTCTTTTATTCTATTGTGTGTACTTGCTTTATTGGTGTTGCTCATCCTTTCTCTTTCCGTGCACTTTTCATTAAACCATTTCTCTTTAGCCTGACTACATATGTTTCTAATTTCTATGTTAAGTCTTCTCTACTATTTACGGTATTTACAAACCAAACCCTTTATTTAGTCCACAGGGCTAGAATGTTCTAGGTTTTCATGGCATACATTTGAATATCTCAGCTTCAGTTAATTCCCCTTGATAACTCCAAGATTTTGTAATCAAGGATGGATCTCACAACTCTTTGGTCAAGTGAATAAAAACGTTGTTGACCCAAATATGACTTGACCCAATACTGAATAAAAGGTTCAAATCAAAATTCTAACAATCTGACCCTGAAGGAAACCAGGGCGTACAACGTCCGAAACGTTGGCAATAAAGATGAGAACAACAGTTTAAATAGATGAAATCTAAGAAATAGAGATACAAAGAAATAAATCAGTGAAACTTCTACGCATGTCTGCTTGTGTGTTTGTGTATGTGCATGCGTGTGAGTGTGTGTTGGATTGTGATTGCTCCATAAATCAAAACGCATTTGAAAAAAAAATTACATACCGTTATTTTCTTGTTTAATTATTAGAGAAATTTTGAATTTTCAAACTCACCTGCAAGAAATAAAAAGATCGATAAATTCATGTATCAGATATTGATAAAACTTAGATTTAGCTTAGATTACGACGATATTATTTCGTATTACACAAATACATACACACATATATGCCAATCACAGCACAATGCTAAAAACACAAAAATATGATAGGAAGCTATTGTAGTCACAGTTCGAAAATAATCTGAAAAGAAATATTAATATTCTAATTTAAATCAGAAGTGAAACACTAACTCCACAGGAATTGATGAGAGCCTAACAACTCCCAAAGCCTCGAAAAAGACACACTGTATCTTATATGAACATAGTCTAGTATATTAAAGCGTTGGTTCGTGATATTGTTAGCATAGAGATTGTTAGTTCAATCCCTGAGCTGGATATTTTTACTCAGAATCAGTTGGAAAAGTTTGGGCAATAGCAGAGCAGTAGTAAATAAGAACAAGTTTAAATATTGAACAAGTTCAAATTAATTCAACGATAGATTAAATGAAGGGCCCTATTTGAAAGTCCCTGAAGTTTACATAGACACCTGACGAAGGCTGGAGAACACAACGGTCGAAAAGTTGTGATAACGACCCAACGATGAAAACATAATCCCAGAAATTAAGACATAATCTCAGGAATAAGTTAAATTTCGATCGGTAATCAAAATATAACTCTAAAGATAACAAATCAACTCCGGGTTTTTCTTGTGGGGTAATAGTTAACAAGCTAGTCTAATGGAGAATAGTATACATAGTTTTATTCTTGTCTGTACCTCTGAGAGATTAACATTATATACGTTTTGAACACATTGCAATTTGACGCAGTAAAACATTCAGTCAGTTGAGTGCCATGCATGATACACGCTTAGGCGATCATGTAACATTCAATACATGACTGACGAGGCAGATTTTTTTTTTTTACCCAGAGTAGGTTGTCATTTCTTTTTGTGGTAAACCAGTTGCCATCCAAGGCTATAGAACCCGGTCTGCCCTGCTATTTATCCATAGCTGGTGGGGAAAAGGAGGAGATTCATACCTTTCCCAAGGTTATTAGCACGTAAGTGAATGTAATGGATTCGACTGGAATTCGAAGTCGGCTCTCTGATTCCATTACACTTACCGTTCCTCCTTACATTACGAAATGTATGGAGAGAGAGAATCCAGGAATTTCGTCTAAATTGAATGTTTAATGAAATGGTCTGGTATAGCCTGTTATTAGTTCCATCCTGATTGCTTTTATACCAGTTGTAATGTGCATTTTTCATATTCTTTTTAGGAGAAACACAATGACCGGAACAATTAAACATGAACTTTCATATAAATCTGTTGATATTCCTTTATTGTGTGAGACTATATTTGGAAAACTCATGTACAAGAGAAAGGACTGATGGTAACTCAATTTCATATTTCTCTTTTATAGACAATGGATGGTTCTTTGAAGTAATCTATGCTGCATCCACGTTGACCGAAGGAGAACGGAAAAGTTATTGTGTGGATGAGGGCTTTTCAAGCCAAGTGACAGCAAGACGTGACATAGAGAGTATCCGGTTACTAGTTCAACAGAAAAGGGGTGGGACATAGTTGTCAGTCTACTAACATGCTTAAATTCATGTAGGGGAGTTACTAGAGGAAAGAAAACTCATCAGAAGAGCCGTTATGAAAATATTTGTAGAAAAGACAGAGGGAAGCCATAACAAGTCGGCGAGAGGTGCCTGGTTAAAATCGATTACATTATAGATCCTTCTTTGAATTTTGTCAAGAATCTCGAGAATATACAGCGGGTACGCCTGACCAGATATGGCAACAGTATTCAATGCACGGAAGAAGTATGTATAGGTAGAATGCTAATGGCGCAGAAAGGTTGAATCGGCGAGCCAAGTTCAAATACTCGCCTAGTATATTGCGTTCACTTTCGCAGCAATGACTTTGCGGAAGACAGGAACCTATGCATTCTCCTGGCGAGCTATATTGTTATATTGCCGAATAGATTGAGCTTTCTACGTGATATCTCTCTTCCTATATGGCAGCGAATTCTTGACAATCTCCTCAAACATGAAGACGAGACTTAAAGCAACAGAAATGTAGTTCTACAGAAAACTGGTGAGGATATTATGGACTGAACATATGAGCAACGACGAGGTTTTAGAGATAATGTAAACAAAAAGAAAAATTATAATTAACATCAGAAAAAAACGTAATAATAAGACGTAAGTGTAATAATTGTCATTTCAAAGCAGCAAACGCAGATAATAATTGTAATTGTAGAAATTTTAACGAGTGTCCGTTGAAAAACACATGTCAAACAGACTCTCTTGTTTAACTAAGGACTATTTTTCTATAGATAATGCAATAGTTAAAAAATTTTATATCGGTAGTACCAAGAATTCATTTAAAACTATGTGGTACCAATATATATTATCTTTCACCAATAACCCGTGCAGAAATATAATGACCGTTTCCAAATACTTTAGAAATTAAAGGAAACTAATAAACGGTAAAATTTAAAATATTAAAAAAACAAAAAAAAACAAACTAGAACTTGTAAATCTTTAAATGAACCTTCTTCTTAAAAAAAAAAAATAACGCAAAGTTCTGAAATATCTTTCGTTCGGTCATCCTTATGTTTACATGAAAAACTACAAATAATCAAGTTTGCTGACAAAAGAAATCGCTGTTAAACTCAAGGAGTGAATTAATTGTAAATTGCCGACACAGTGATCTTCTACCTTAAAATATAGTTATTTTTTTAAAAATCACGTATTACCATAGCCAAGATTTATTTGTATACAATGGTCCACGCTCTACGGATAATTAACTTATTTTTCCTGGGGCAGGTCATAAGGAAGGCGGTTTTGGAAAATCTGCCACTCACAGGACATACTGAGGAAAATATGAAAGCAGCGCGTAACATAATGGATAAGACTGAGTAAATGGATGGTAGAATAGGGTTTTGGGGAAATAACAAAAAGACAAAAGATATTAAGATCTATAAGGAACAGCAAGATGTGGAGAGCCATGGCCGCCTACACCTTGAAGGGAAACGGCAGATAACAGAAAAGATCTACGAATGACAGCCAGTCAAGGAAAAGACATGCTTTGAATTAAATACCGTGGAGATGTCAACGGCAAGCCACTTTAATATATATGTCAATATTTCATAATAATTCAGAGTCAATAAAGAAAATGAATTACTGAAGTTCTTTGTGTAAAATATGGTGTGAATTATACTTACGTTCTTAACAGAGACGGCATTAAAAAACAAAGACATATTGAGATGTATTATCGCCTTTTTGGATATGAAAAGTTACAGAAAACTTCAGCCAAAATAGTTAAAATTAAGGAAAATATAAAATTCACTGGTAGCTCTTAGAACGATTAATAACCAAAGCACTACTTTCTATCTGTGAATACCTGAAAAACTGCATTGAATAGTGTTCTTTAACTAACTGTATGTGCGTGCGCGCGCGTGTGTTCATTGAACTTTGAAATAATTTAAAATTCATTAGAACAATGTCAAAACATAATAAGAATTAAAAAAAAACATTAACAGGAGAAATTTGTCTCGCCTTTTCTTTGAACGATTGTCTTTAAGAAAAACAATGTATTGTAAAAGAGTGCATTATAAAGAGAATAACAAGAGAAACATGTGTCGGTGTCTCTTTGAATGTGGCTCTTTCAATAAATGTACTGAAACACACTGAACTGTTTCATCCAGATAAATGGAAAACAGTATTCGATACACCATCATATTCCAAAGTCATTTTCAATATATATATATATATATATAACCTAAAGAGCCAGGTAAACCTACCTAGGTTTCACCTACACGGATCATTATGGTAATCTATCCTGACGATCCGTATAGGTGAAACCTAGATAGGTTTACCTGGCTCTTTAGGTTCATATTTATATTTGCTCTACTTAGTGCATTAAACACTTTACATAGTTACTTTTCCTTTACTCATGTTGGAGGTTTTTTCTTTAGATTCTGAGCTTGGATTCTGGACGATTGTTTTCGCCTCAATTTCATGTTCTTAGTTCTTTCTATTTTTATCCCTTATTTTCACTTGGGCATTGGTTTGTTTAATTATAAACAAAAATACCTAAGGTTTTTTCCAAACGAGTATATATATCTATATGTGTGTGTGTGTGTGTGTGTGTTTGTGTGCGTGGTTGTGTGTGTGTGTATTCAGGCAGCAAAATCTATTTCAGACATATCTGATTAAATAAATTACAAACATTATTTCTGGTTATTTTTATCATAATCCGTTCATATTCACGAATATTTTTCCGTGTATTACAAGCAAATGATGCAAGAAATGCACTGTAACAGTGAAAACAATTTTTATTTCAAAGTATTTTCCATCTCTTTCTGTGATCAACATCAGGGGTGCAGCTGGTAAGCCAAAAATTATGTGTAGTCATCCATTACTGATTATTTTTAAATGCAACTTCTGACAGTTATGGTTTAGCGTTCCTTATCCCCAATAGATTTTTTTTTCTTTTATGTTAGAATGGCATGGTCAATCGCCGTTACATCGTGAAAACTGTTCTTTTTATGTTTAAAATTCTAACAGAACAACATTACCCGCAAAAGTTAATATGTGGAATAAAATTATTAAATGTCTTTTTCTCTTGTCATAGAATCATGTTGAATAATGGATAGTGGCTCGGATTAAGGAATCAGAGCACCGAGTTCGAACTCCAATCACGTTTGTTACTTTCACCGTTGGGAAAGATATGAATCCATCTCTTCTCTCCCAGCTATGGTTTTATAGTCATAGGTGGTAAAGAGAATAACTCTGACTTCAAATCCTTCCAATATGGGTTAAATAGCTGTGAGCAATGCTATACCCCTGATAATGTTATACCCCTGATAATGTTATACCCCTGATAATGTTATACCCTTGATAATGTAGTCAATCAGCCAGGAAATGGATTCTTGCCACAGAAATGAGAGCACCAAATATTTAGAGTAAAAAATAACTTTTTTTTAACCGTATATAAGACAATTTTCTCTTATAGTAATAAAATACTGACAAGAAAATATCTCAGTTTTAAAAAAAGTAATTTGTAGAACAATTTATATTTTTAATATTATTTTTTTTAAGCTTAACATGAACATGGTATCTACTTTTCCTGTCTACTAATTACAATATATATGTAAGGAATATGGAATCGAAAATGTATTTTATCATATTCAAGCCAATATTTAGAAAATAAAAATTCGTATAATCAATAAAAAGTCACATATCGCTTGATATATTTCTTGTTTTGAATTTTTCCGGCATTTGTGATTGTCAATTGGCCCTATCAGCTATATTGTTGTTCAAAATTACGATAGATTTCGAACAATATATGTGGCTATATATTTATTAAGAGATCGATTTTCTTTCTTTTACTAATCCCTATCCTTAAGTTATTCTCCTCGGCTTCACATTCACAATATTACAAATATATTCTACTTTCCCAGTTGATCGATCTACAACTGTTATTACATTTTACAATGTCTCCTCTTTATGTACATTATTTTTCATATAACCACTTTAAAATATCTTTTATAAGAAAAGCAAATTTATTAAACTGAACGACATTTAATCAAGAGAAGATCTGATGTTTTCACCGACATAATATTATTTAATAATTTATGTTCGTCTTTTACTTGAGACGCAATTTGCAAAAAATACATAAGAATGGTGCTTTAGGGATGAAGTCACCTGTAAAAACAGCATGCCATTAAGAATGTTATTAAATGTACTTGCGAAGAATCAGCAGGACATGGATATTGATGTACGTTGCCCTACGGCATTAACGATGTAAATGCAACGCTCTATTCTGCGCATCAGCGAATTCATTTGCAATATATCAAACCCACCTGCCAGTGTTTTTTGTTGCTGATCTGGATGATTACTTCCATTAGGTCAACACAGCCAAGTCATAATTAACACTGTTCTTAAGAAGCTTTAACTTTCTCGTACTTTCATATGATAACTATGCTTTCAATATTTTAATTAATCAACTTCCTAATCCTTTTCATAAGTTTCTCCATCTTAAATATTTACTAGTGTAGGTGAGGTACTTAATGTATATATATATATATATATATATATATATATATATATATATATATATATATATATATATATAGTTGAACACGTTTGAAGCGGATCGTCAGGGAAGGCTGGCTTCCCCGACGATCTGCTTAGTTGAAACCGTGGTAGGTTTGTCTGACTCTCTAGGCTTAACTAAGTCTGCTCTAATTACTGTATCTAGCACTTTAGTTATTTTGCTTACTCGCATTGTTTTTTTTTCTTTGGGCTTTGGACTTGCATACTAGACGATTATTTTCGGCTCCCGTGCATGTAATTGATTCTTTCTTTTTTATACCTATTTATTTCCTTTGGTATTGGTTTGATTATTTGCAAATCAAAACACTGAAGGTTTTCCGAACGAATTTGTTATACTTATAAGATTACTACTACTACTAATATATATATATATATATATATATATATATATATATATATATATATATATACACACACACACACACACATATATATATATATATATATATATATATATATATATATATATATATATATATATGGATTGGACAAATTCCAACAATTATTTAAGACATATATATATATATATATGTGTGTGTGTGTGTATATATATATATATATATATATATATATATATATATATATATATACTAATTCTCAAATGAATTGGGAAATTCTAGGTTTTAGGGCAATGATCAAGCTATGTTTAGAAAAACAATCAGGATAATAAATTATAAAGATCAATGCAAACTATTAAATCAACGGACAGAACTAATCACGAACTGTAGACATAGAAATAGATTCGAAATTAAATAAGAATGCAGGTGCATGCAGGTGGGGGTGTATGCGTGCGTATAGTGGCATATACGTATGATCATGTAAATGTACACATATATGTATGTATGAAGATATGTGCACATATAAGTGTGTTGGAGATCATGAGTTATTCCACTGGGCGCTCTGGTATTATCTACAAACTATAAATCTATAACTCAACTAATTTACATTAAACTTAACGGACTTAATTTTAAATCCCCATCGCTTAGTAATACAAAAACTATTTATTGTGAATCTCAGAAAAACACACTTCCGTGAATTTATTTAAAAAAAAACACACCACATAGTAGGGACTGATAAACTGTAAACAAAAATCCTGGCCATATATAAACTGCCCCCGAAATAAGAAACCTTACGCCACCAGAAATCGCTAACACAAACCCACTCTCATTAAAAAAAATGGCGCCTACTAGAGGAGGACTGACTTTGAAAATAAATTTAGAACAATGATCCGAGACAAGCACTTAGAGGCTGACGATAGCCGTGTGAAGAACGGTTTTAAATAGACTATACCTATGTTGAGGTAATTTTTGCTTTTTTTGTATATATATATATATATATATATATATATATATATCGAGAGAGAGAGAGAGAGAGAGAGAGAGAGAAAGTGAGATAGAATTATAGGTAAAGGGTTAGGTAAATGAAATAACTAGATATTAGCGACCATATACGCACGTGTTGGCGTGCATACGTTGGTAAGCAAATAAATAATTACCAAATCAAGCCAAAAGGTGTAGACATAATAGTGCCCAGTGTGATTACGTAGATCTATGAAATATATATTAATAAATACACATATACCTAAGTTTAGTGTGCGTCTTAAGTTTGGTTGGCTACCCAATCGTCAAGCACAAGATCGCCTAGACCCGCATTATTTATATATGTTTATGTTTATGTGAGCTGCAATGCGTGAACGTGCGTCTATATATATGTCTGAGTACGTATGAGTGGCGTTACGCCGACAATGTTTCCTTCCACTCTCACAAAAACACCGATATACGGAATCATATTTATATCCAAAATTTAAATATTAAACTTTTTCTCTGACGACCGCAAATAGCGTGAAACCCAAGGTCACGAACGAACACATCAATCCAACTATATATATATATATATATATATATTACCAGTAAAAAAGAATTCTCTTATCACTATATTTGTACAAGAACGCACAACCTTAAAATTCAAATTCAAACTCAGCGTTGCGACTGCACGCTCCAAAACAGTAACACATTTCTAATAGCATTTTTCGGAGTACAATACATCTATTTCCGTTGTCCTCTTATTACTGAGAGTAAAAGCAAGAACAAAATATATTCCATACCTGAGGATGTCTGTAGGAACAGACGAAAGCTTGTACAAATAATAAGAACCTATGCAACAGAAATTTATAAAACAAGGATCTTTTCATTCATAAACAGGTTCGGGGTTTTTGTATATTATTTGAATTGTTCGCGATGATAGATTTCTCGCCAATTAAATCATTAACCTTTGTATTTGTTTTTTGTATGAATAATTCATGAATATATATATATATATATATATATATATATATATATATATATATATAATAAAACATTAAAACATTTGAAATCGCTACATTAAAGCGTTCATGTTTCACTAATATCATTGTACTTCCTTAGGCGATGTTTGGTAACTTAGACCAGGAAGGAAGTACAATCATATTTAGGGCAGAAGTTTCTCCGTCTAATAGAGAAACACTTCCGCTGAAATAAACCACTTTTAAAATAAATACACTAAAAGTAAGCTATAGTTACAATATAATAACATAACAATACAATACAACATAACATACAATAACATAAGATGTAAGTGTAATAATTGCCATTCCAAACAGCAAACACAGATAATAACAAGTGTAAATGTAGAAATTTTAACCAGTGTCCATTGCAAAACACATGTCAAACAGACTCTGTTGTTTAACTAAGCATTATTTTTACTATAGAAAATCCAATAGTTAAAACATTTTATATCAGCAATACCAAGAATTCATTTAAAACTAGATGGTACAAACATACATTATTTTTCACTGATAACGCGTGTAGAAATACGATGCCCTTTTCTAAATATTTTAGAAATTAAAGGAAACTAATAAAATCCCTACGGTAAAATGGTAAATATTTAAAAAAAATAATAACTAGAACTTGTAAATCTTTAAATGAACCTGCTTATTATGTTTACATTAAAAACTACAAATAATCATATTTGCTGACAAAAAATCCCTCTTAAACAAAGGAGTGAATTAACCTAAAATTGCCGACACGGTTATCTTTTACCTTAAAATATAGTTATTTTTTTAAAATTACGTATTACCATTTCATATAGCCATAATTTATTAGTATACACTGGTCCACGCTCTATGGATAATTAGCTTATTATTTTAGCTTTAATATTGCTATGTATTGCCGTCCAATTAGTATTATTAATATCGTATATAGTTGTTCCATATTTTTAATTTTATCGACATGCCCCTGTAAGAAGTTTCCTGAATATATAATTTTTTAAAAATATTTTTCTGTTAACTTTACATCTGATTAAGCCAACCCTTCCTTCAACAAACTGAACATGTCATATTTGTCTCAAAACAAATACATTTGTCACTGGCATATTATCCGCAGTCGTTAATGGTGACATGTCTATATCCCGGTTTATCGTGACATGGAAAAACAACTCACCCACTTCCACCTTCTGAGCTTAGTTTCCTATTTAGCGTAGATCTGTCATATACTTGGTTAATCAAGAAATACCCACAAGTCTATTTTTAATTCTAACCTTATGCGCCCCACTTTAACTTTCGGAAAAGAGGCAACACTTTGTTTTCCATTTTCCTTAAAAATCGTTTAATCACTAGTTACTTACCATCGTCTGAAGAAATATTGAAACATCAAACTTCTGTGTATCGATTTCAAAATGTTTTTATTATAATCTCTTATAATAAAAATATAATAGTAATATATTTCCCTACTTTTTATTGAGCATTTTTAAGAGAAAATGCTACGAACAGTGGATTTTTATTCCATCAGTTCTTTCTCTCATTTGTATATATATATATATATATATATATATATATATATATATATATATATATATATATATTATGAAATGGACTAAGTCCGACAATTATTTGAACATATTTTCTATTTATAAGTTATTTGATTAAAATATGTGGCCTCCGATAGGAATCAAACCTTTGTCCTACACGGAACCGTCATATAGCCTGATATGCTATTACATTTAGCAACAGAGGGCAGACATTTTGTATGAAATTTCTCGGACATTCAGGCCGGTAAATTTAGGTAACAGTGTTTATTATAAAACAAAGCATTTACTTAAATATTTGTATCTATAAAAATAACGTATAAACAGATATATATATATATATATATATATATGTGTGTGTGTGTGTGTGTGTGTGTGTGTGTGTGTGTGTGTGTGTGTGTGATTATAAAAATAATCTCAGCTCCTTCCACCGCCACACAGAATAAAAAGAATAATAAATCTCATAATTAGGCACATTATCTAAAAACTACTTAGACATAGAAAATCTCGATGTCCATATATCATTTCTAAAGATTCATTAAAATATGAATTTTAAAAGGCCGTGCTATAAGACTTTCACTGATCCCTAGTATGAAATTCCAACACTACGACTTTGATTCTAAATTTAATATTTTAAACGTTTTCTCAAAAACGGTAACAATTTGGGAAAAATATAACACTATAATAATGCTGGGCACAAATTATAAGACAAAATGTTGTAAATTTGCATTGTTTATTGAAAATAACACTAAAACACTTCTACTTTATAACATATAACATTATTATAGTGTTATATACACTTTTAAACAATTTTTTATTATGATCTACGGAAGGATCTTCTTATTCATTGAGTAACATTTTTTGTAATCTTTTACAATTTTTTTTACTTTTACCGTATCTAATAAAGTAAAAGCATTGCATATTTTGCCTTTAGTAATTTATAATTAGAATTCTGGTTTGAATATGTTTTCAATCCAGTGTATATAATACAAAACAATATCAACTTTAATTGGATTTATTCTTAAAATAGTAACATTTTAAAGTCAGTTTATAAGCAGAAAACAAAGAAAATTAGGTATTTCTATCCATTTTTTGAGATGAGATTTACAATTTAATGCTCAACAATCGGTAAAAGCTATGAAGCTAATTTTTAAGGTTAGTACTTAGCACTACAAACTCCATCTTTTATACTGAGTTGATTCTCTGAAAAAAGTGAAACATCATCCTGATCTATTATCGCAGTGGCTGTTAATTATGCTTTGGTAAATTTTATGCTTTTGAGTTCATCGATTATAAACATTATTCCAATTTGGTACAATCATTATATTTATTTATTACATATAGTTGCATTTCGGCATTATCAAACGAATCGCCTGATAAAATATATGACTGGATGCTAAGACTGGCTGGCGTTCAGATTTATTCTTCCCGTTACCACAAAAGCTGTATCTATCAATGGCCGGTCATCTGTCTGAAAACCCAAGTGAAATGAATACGTGATGCGACTATTTGTTTCATGGAAATACAATCGCCTGCTACGAGGGCTGGAAGCGTGGTAGACTTAGGATAATTCCCTACGGAATGGGACACGTGCGTCCGGATCGAATGTTTCAATGGGAAAGCAACAAAGAGACACTGAAAACAGGTTTCTTTCCAAATATTGAACCATGATTGTGTCAGATTCGGTTTCAGTAAGTGATTTGTCTTGGCTTGAACTTTTTAGTCTTATCAGAAAATAAAAGAAAGTTAAAATTGATATCAATGATGATCTATTTTTCGCACAGAGTTATTAAATATTCTGCATGGCATCTTCTAGTTTCTTGAAAGGTCATTGAAGAAATGATATGACAATTAGAAGTTTCTCATTTGTGCTTCCGTAATGTCAGTTGCTATGCAAATCTTCCGAAATAAAACATATATATATAAAAAAAAAAAATATATATATATATATATATATATATATATATATATATATATATATATATAGATAGATAGATAGATAGATAGATAGATAGATAGATAGATAATATTAGTGGTAAATATACAGATGTATATGCAAAACATATAAATATATATACATAAGTGCATACACATACATGTATATATAGAGGATAGAATCCAGGTAGAACTCAATGTCCAGGACAGAGTAAGGATATAATAAAAGGTTTAAACACTAATATTCCATGGTCATCATTTATTCCATTGTAATCGTAAATCATCAATTCATCAGACCTACAAATTCCTATTATTTGTAGGTCTGATGAATTGATCGTATTTACGATTCCAATGGAATAAATTATGACCATGGAATATTAGTGTTTAATACTTTTTATTATATATATATATATATATATATATATATATATATATATATATATATATATATATATATAGAGAGAGAGAGAGAGAGAGAGAGAGAGAGATAGGGGATAGATAGATAGATAGATAGATAGATAGATAGATAGATTGAAAGAGCAAAAGAGAGATACTTGATCCCCAAAAGAATCTGCAGTGTTACTGATCCTGACCTGGCCCCTGGTCTTCAGTATTTTCCTACGACCATACTGTAGTCCTCTGCCTTTTCTATAAATACTTTCATGGTAATTGTTTTGATGACCTTACCAAAACTTTATGAATTTAAGCGCAGTACTAGGTTGGCGGCAAGGTCTCATCATTTTCAAGTTTAAATAACTAGATTTAACCGTAAGATCTATGCGAACAGTTTCTTCTATTGCTTTTGAAACTCACTTCCGGATTGGCGTTTCCCTGTTAACATTGAGCGTCAACAATTTAAATTTAAATCGTTATCTTCTCTTTTCTTAATTATTTTTCTTTTATTGCCTTCTCGCCGTAACAATATATGTTTTCATATTCTCTAACAGTCAGTAACCACTTGTCTCTTAGTGACTTTATTACCTTACTTTTGTTGAAATAATTAAAAAAAAGGAAATGAAAGAAAGAAAGACTTATTTAAAATACATTAGTCTTTAATATATCCTATTATCATTATCTTTATCATGTCCCATGACGGGGTGAGGTCGTAAAATCGCTATGCAACAACCTGACCAACTCTCTCCAATTAACAGACGGAGAAGTATTCATTCAGGAGTAGCGTGTCTAAGACAACTGAACCTGGAGAATCCAATCCCTCTCCAGAAAAACCTCAACCTCTTTCCTCCAATTTAAAGGCTGACTTTGGTCTGAACCTTTATATTTTGTGGTTATTTCGTAATTTTGTATTCAATGCGATATGAGAATATGGTAACCGTTATCAATAGAGAATGTTGAATCAGCGGGTTGATTGATAATTTTGGTCGGGTCGGTGAGATTCACTTTGCGCTAACGCCCTTAAAAAAATCAATATTGAATCCACCTTCTTTCATTTATGGATCAAATAACAAGATAGATTGAACTCTTTTCTTTTGGCTACTGCGGAGAAGGAAAACTAAATTAAACTAAGCACGGAAAGGGTTATTTCAGAGTGATTTGGCTATTCACTGCAACTGATCCTGTACCATCCAGCAAAACCAATCTGGTGGCCCGATGTTAGAGTGAATACCGAGAGGCTGGATCAGGAATAGTGCAACCCACCTAAAATACTTTGATCCACACATTGTTCCTTCTTTAAGAAATGAGCTTCTTCTCTTTCGAACATAGTCAATGCGTACGATACTTCCCTCAGTTCCATAATATGCGATTCACAGCTTTGAAATCAGAGTTTTCCTTCTGTTAGACCGGCTGCCACCCAAGGCTATAAAAGCCAGTTCGTCCTACAATTTAGTCATAGCTTTGGGAAGAAGACTTGAATTAATATCTTTCCCATATATTTTCCCCATACCATAGCACAAAAGTGAATATAACAAACTCGATTGGAATTCGAACTCGGCTCTCCGATTCCTCAATCCCAGTCGCAATCCGGTACTCTACTGTGCATCTTTTTAGGAAATTATTATTAGACATCAATACTCAAGCAACAATTTAATCCCAATTTAGAACAATGTCTGCAGCTCTGCTTCTGAAGAGATACATTTATTTAGGGCAAAAGACATGTTTTCTAAGCTGGACGGTCAGTCGTGGTATTATATCTTCTAACAATGTAACTCAGGTAGGATAACTTTCCTTGGGTCCGAGCGGTCAGATTAAAGTTGCACGCCATTTAGCCGTACGTTTTTGCTCGCCCATGACACCAGATCCTAGCATTGAGTTCCGCTCTCAGGTTTCCACTTCCCGTGTGTCGGACAAAAGTAATCTATGGAGCTGGTGCAGCGGAAGTAATTTTTGCTGAACTGGAAGCCATGTTTCTCAGTTCGTGCGTCAATCAGTATCACTCATCTACTTTTCTGTCGGTCTATCAGATTGTTTTCAATAGTTTTATGTTTTTTTGCTTTGGAGAAAAAGAGATGGTATAGGGAGGCGAATTGAGAGAAAATGTGGAAAAAGAAAGAAACGTACATTTTAGGAAATAAAAGAAAATTAACTAAATGAAGAAGACAAGATTTTTTTTCATTTTAAATATCATAAGAGAGACGGTGAAATGAGAGAAAATAGAGTTTGACAACAACAAAAATAAATAAGAAAATGAAATTAGTTAAAAAAAATAAGTTTTGATTATTTGCAGCACATTTTCTAAATATTTTAAAAGCAATCTCTTTTTACAAACTTCAGAATTTTTCTATGATCGATCGATGACTTTTTCTATGAGTGATCGAATAACGAAAATTCGGAGGCTCTCTCTCCGCCCAATTTGCCTTTGATTAACAGTCAAATTTGTAAAGACACTGAGAAAAGACACAAACAAATTAGGCGGATATAAAAGGAAAGAAGAAAGTCAATATTGGAAGGAGGTTTGATAAAATAATCATTTACTCAACAAAGACAAGTGTCTAATAAATGTTTTGGTGGATTTTATAAAAACAATTACTGCAAAGAAGATATTACACTAAATGTTGTTAGGCAAGACTGGCTAATTGAACGACATAATCCTTTGTAACTTACCGAATAATAACGACTTCTGTCTATATGGGCCAATGGATAAAAGCGTTGGTTGACGTAATCCACTGACTTGATCCAAAGCGTTGTGAGTTCAATATAAGCAGAGAGTTGAGTTACTAATTAGAATTAACTTAAACCGAGATATCCAAAAATGGCATGGTGCGTGGAAGTAGAAAAATCTACATAAATAAAGGGTTCGCTTCGAAATTCCAACTGAAGCATTTTGGAGCGCACAACAGTCGAAACGTCATGAATATGACAATAACGATGAGGACAACAGTCCGAACAATATAAATAGTATCATAATGTCTTCTATAACATATCACAATTAATTAACAGTTTCTAAGATAAATATTGGTCGCTTCTATCTTCTTCTTTAAGTGCCGTGTCCTTGCAGGACGTAGGTGATCATGGCTCTTGACAAATTCCTGTCCCTTGAAGGTCTTAATAAGCTTTATCCTTTCTGTTATTTCACCTACACGCTGTTCCGCCATTCAGTTACTCAATCTCACTAAGTATGTTACGCATAATTTTCATCGCTCTCTCTTGCCCTCAATATGTTTATGAGTCATCAGATTTGCCAAGGCCTTTCTTCTTTATCATGCGCTCCAGAAATTTCAATTGTCTCATCCTGATGTTAAATATAAGTTACCTTTTTGTTTCCATTTTCCCCAAAACTACGTCTTTGCTCATATTTTCAGTCCATGGTATCCTCGGTAATCTTCCATAGAAAATATTTCTCTTGCTTCAAGTCTCTTCTTCATCTTTGAGGAGATTGTCCAGCATTCACTGCCATAAAAGAGGATTGATATTACATAACAGTTCAAAAATCTTTTCTTTGTTTCTCTTGCTTCATGTCTCTTCTTCATCTGTGAGGAGATTGTCCAGCATCCACTCCCCTACATAAGGACAGATATCACAGAACAGCGAAGTTTTTTTTTTCTTTTTCTTAGTACCCTGCTTACATTTTAGAATGCTTCCTTGGCTATCCAAGCCCGTATTTAAGTGTTACACTTTCCAGTCTCTGTTAAAAGGCTTTCCAGATATTTAAATTTCCGCACTAGTTTAATTTTGGTACCATCGATTTGCAAATCGCACTTTGGGATCATCCTTTGCTAATCGACATAAATTCTGTTTTCGTGCAGTTGATGTCTAATCTTTTCTACACGCTTTCCTTCACTACCTTCAGCAGAAATGGTAAACAGTGGATGGTCATATACGTGAGTTAAAAGGTGAATATTTTTCGTGTTTAGACTCTAGTCAAAAAGGTAAATATATGTCGGTTGTAGACTTAATTTATCAGATAATCATTGGTCGGGTCTGTACCTGAGTCAAAAGGTAAATATTGGCCAGGTGTCGAGTCAATATGTAATCACTTATTGGGCTTATACCTGTTAAGGTGAACATTGATCTCGTCTCCAATTGAATTTGAAAATTTGCCACCCGATAGCTGTCACCGAAGTTAAGCAACGTTGTGTCTGGTCAGTAACTAAATGGGTGACCACTTGGAGGAGAATACCAGATGTGGTAAGCTTAGATGTGTGTGTGTGTGTGTGTGTGTGATGTATTGGATAAAGGCTCGGAATTATTAATCGGAGAACCGAGTTCCAATTCCCGTCGAGTTCATTATATTATCTTACGCGCAAATACCCTTAGGGGAGGTATGAATTCACCCCTTATCCCCCAGATATAGGTTAATTAATTAAACTAGTATCACTAAATCATTTTATCTTAAAAAGGAAAAAAAAATCCTACAATCTAAAAATATTTTCTGGCCTTAAATCCCCTGCTTACTCTTGTGGCCTTGTGACAGAAGAATATATGTTTAGTAAATAACTATTTACCCGTAGTTTTCCCTCAATGAGACATTGGACTGCTTTCACTTCCTTCTGAAGAAAAGGTAAACAGTGGATGGCCATATACTTAAATTAAAAGGTGAATATTTTCGTGTTTACTCTTTAGTCAAAAAAGTAAATATCTGTCGGTGGTAGACTTAATTTATCAGATAATCATTGGTCGGGTCTGTACCCGAGTCAAAAGGTAAATATTGGCCAGGTGTCGAGTCAGTATGTAATCACTTATTGGGCCTATACTTGATAAGGTCAACATTGATCTGGTCTATAGTTGTATTTGAAAATTTGCAATCCGATAGCAGTCACCTTGTTTATTGGGGAGGGGGTCAAGTTGACGTATTCTCAGTTCCCTGAATGCGCAATAAACAAAATGAAAGAAGCAGAAAAAAAAATAGATGAAAGGAAAAATGGTGAAAAATTCTGTACACTGAGCAACATTATAAGAGCGAGAATAATTGGTTAAAATTAAAAAAATTGTGATGAAGAGAGAAACTCCTACGAGAAATGCAATTGATTTTATCGCAGCACAAATAAAGGCACTTTTTTTATTCAGGAAAAATAACTTAAATTAATAACTTTGCCATAACTCTAATTAACATAAATGAACGAATTTTAATAATCTCCCAAAGAACTAAATAAAGAGACTTCCCGTTCACATAATTACAAGGGAACAAAAACAATTACTAATAAATTAGATTTGGGTACATCGAGGCAGTGTAATGTTTAGTAAGCTTGTCCCACTAGAATAATTACCACTAAGTAGTGAGTTCGGTCCTCAATGGGTTACGCAACCTGCCATCCTTGTCCCACTTCAAAGCTATACTTGAAAAATCAATACTAATAAATTAGATGATAATTGAATAAGATTTTTAATATAAATGTTGATTTTTCAAATATTAATGCAAAAAACTTTCTTATATGATACATACTGAACAAAGTTAGGAAACGTTTATGAATCTAACGTGTTTCGCTTTTATTAAATCTTCATCAGAGAAATATGTCCAAAAAAAAGCTTCAATAAAAGTGAAATATACCCTTGTTCAAATTAATTAAAGACAACACCTTTAGTTTAATTTCTTTCACCAGACGGTCAGTTTTAGAACCACTAAGTGACAGGTTGTAATCAATTTCTATTTTTTCCTTAGATTAGGTTATTTGCAGTGGTGTGCAGTAATATGAATCTATTTTTGTGATGTCTGAAATTTGTTTCGCCTTGAAAAATATTGCGTCATTCGTGATTGTATCAGATTTTCATCACGACCAGACACTATTGTCTCGACTGTCGATTAGATGTCCTACCACTAATGTCTGCGATGGACGTTACTCCAAGGAAGCGTACGAAAATTGTAACGCTGAACGAACACAATGGCGAGCATTACCAGTGACCAAATCAAATTACTATAGACTGGCCTGGAAACTCTCCTGATTTAAATCCAATCGAAAATAGTGGTCAATCTGCAAGGAACGACTTCGTGGAATGGACATACGAAGTACTAACATGTCCACTGGTCAGGTTTCATTGGAAAAATACTATAAAAGTGAATAGTAAATAATAACGAAATTATTCGTTAAGTTGGTGAATGCTGCTATAATCTTTGCCTTCAGTTCGTCTTCGTGGTTCCAAGAAGTGTTGTTGGTCTCTCGCTCAATAGCATTCCCCACATAATAATCGCGAGGGTTTTAGTCTGTGGAGTTCGGCAGCCAGATGTAAGGGTCGATGTGGTCAAAGTTATTGTCTGACTGCAATGACTGAGTTCCCATGCTTGTTTTGCATGGTGCAGAGTCCTGTTGCCAGACATAGCGTCTTCTAGCAGCTATCTTGTTGCAGGGCAGTACTGCCTCTTCAAGGCACTTGATGTAGGCCCTCGTCTTGCACCTGAGGCCCTCTGTGGGAAGATCAATGAAACACCAGAATGGTGACTGAATATATCGTCCAATTCTTTCTGAATCCTCTGTACCGTCCTCAAGTTGACACCCAAATACTCTGAAATGTTTATATTTGAGCTTTCTGCGCGAATGCCAAGGTGTACAGTATACAGTTTCTACATTTCTGTCGGGGTGAGTTGTGTCATGGTGCACTTTTTTCTTGCTGACGGTACCCACCTGACCCTACTCTATTGTGCAGTCGACCAAATCAAAAACAAACAACGCGTATGCGCAAAACAAAAACCATAAAATGGCGACAATTTACCTATTGCACCCTGTATATGCTAGAAATGTTCGTGGAAATGTAACAACTGTTATTATGCCATTTTGCGCTTATTGTCCGGATCCATTACCCAATTGCACTACATTAATACATTCTATGTATTAGGATGCGTCAGAACTTCGGGTTGTGTTTGGTAAATCTATTCTTAAAAAATACAGTGTAAATTATATTTTATTTAGTTACTTATTCCTCATATATATAGATAATGATTCGCCATTATTGGCAATGACTTTCTGTCAGTTATTGAACAGATCTTCGATATCGTTTAATAATATCCCGGGGTTATGATGAGAATATATTTTCGACAAACACTTGAATCTGGTTTTCATTCAAGAATGTTTTCCCATTAAAATATTTTACAGCACTCAATGGAAGTAATAAAATATGTTCCTGTTATATTTGCTGTATGCGAAAGGAACAACTTTTTTTTTATTTAACACTTTGTGACAGCCTTTCCGATGTTTTTGTTTCAAATTTAATTCTTAAATGTCACATATATCAGGTCTGATCAAAAGTGTTAGAACTGGTTAAATAAAATTAAACCAACTTCGCAATTCGGAATTTAATCTCCTTCGAAGTAGTCCTTTTCTGAAAGCACACACTTCATTCAGTGTCGTTTTCGTTGATGAAAGCATTTCTGGAACTCCTTTTTGGGGATAGCTAGCAGATGCCTCATCGCATTATCTTGAATTTCCTCGGCGTCTTGAAATCTAGTTCCTTGATTTCTGAAGAGGAAAACGTCGCAAGCGGCGAGGTCTGAGGAATATGGTAGTTGTCCGACCTGGGGAATGTTGTAGTTGACCAAAAACTACTTCATAGGACATGGTCACTGATGGAACCTCTGTGGTGTGGCGAGATGACCACATTCTACACACTTTCCTTACAAGTACTGCTAGGAACAAAAGAAGTGAGTGAGTCCGGTATAACTTAGTGTGTTTGCGTGACGGGATTTTCAGGTCAATCTGTGTCAAGCAACTTCACTAAGCGTACTTTAGCGCTTTTACGATAGCAACTGTTCCGATTCATTTTTATCATAATTATTAGTTACATTGTTACATCCGTCACTACAAATTGTTACTTAAAACTTAAGTTGCTTATAACATAACCTAATATTTATTTAATAAAATATGCTCGTGATATGACGCATTAAATAAACAGTATTCAGATACATGACAAAGAAAAGCATTTCTACAGTTAGAGATCAGGGCGCTTAATTATAAAAAAAGATACAAATAAGCAAATTAAAAATGCTATTATTTAAGCATAAACAAAAAAAGTGGACTACGTATTCGGGCCGGCATACACGGGTGGATAGAGTAATTTTACTATCTGTGTATTGCCGCAAGAGAAGACCGAAGTTGTTACACAGAATTCTAAAAGTGCATAGGAGGTTTTGCAGAACGTAAACAAAGTTCTAAGAGATATAAAAATGTCTACAAAGGGCGCTAAACTGCTATGTAATGTCTATCATCATGTATGTCATTGGTTGCTGAACAATTTCCTTCTGGATGGCCTTGATTGAAAGATATTCTGGTTCTGCAGAAGGATGCGGAAATTATCAGGACCAGAATATATTAGAAAATAAGGAATTTTCAAGAAAACAGAAACTGAAAATAATAAAAAACAAATCAGAAGATTCTGGAGCAAATACTAAAGGTGGCCTAGAAAATTGAACATTCACATAACAGAGTCAAGAATAAGAGTATTAAAGAGCATAAAAAAACTACCTAAGGTGTTTGTGTGAATGGATGGTAGAAGAACGAATAAAGCAGACGATAAAATGTCAAAGTTATTTAGCTTTACAAAAGACGGGAAGTTGAAAGTAGCCATGATTGGTCACGTCTAGAAGGAACATCGCAAATAAAAATAGAAGATTATTAATTTGCAGAAATTAATTCCTATCAAATAAATATTGAAAAATATGAGCAATTTTACATTTAAAAAAGCTTCATTGCTAATTAGCATAATTGACTAATGATATGCGCGGGAAACTGAAAAACAGAGGAGAGTGTCATCGTTCAAATAATTTAATAAAATTAATAAAGTGATTTTTTTTATTTGTTCAGAACAAATAAAAAATAAATTGATCAACTTAATACGATTGTCAGGTTTTTGAAACTCACTTCTATTCTACCCTGACGGCTTACCATACAAGGTCAATATCATCTACAAAGAAGTAAGCCTTTCATGCGAATGCTTGAGTGAACGGACATAATACGATCAACTTTTGCGTACAAACTCAGGAATAAAACCAAAGAATATATTTGTCTAAAGACATAAACCAGACCAAGGTTTGCGTATAGTTGCAGACATAAACAGGAACAAATTTTGTTGAATAAACTCAATCATAAACCCAACAACTTATGGTAATAGGAATGATAATATTAGTCTTTTCTTTATAAGAAAACTTTTGGCATTCATTGACCAAGCAAACAGTCGCTTGAAATTTATAAATCGTTATCTTAAAAACATATTTCACGACAACACAAGTTTATTAGCTGTTAACTTTCTTTCTAGTGTTGATGGGGGATTTCATCCTAAACTTTAGTTTCAAGTAGTGTAGAATGCTGAAACCTTGACTATGTCCTTATTTATATTTATATTCGATATTAAATGACACAAAATAATGTTGATATATATATTTAAGGCGCACTTTTTTTTTTTACTAAAAATATCTTTTAAAAGTCCCCTGCGTCTTATATGACATATGTAGGTTTAAAATTCGTGATAGTCGGCCGAAATTAGCTACCTGGCAACTCTTGTCAGCTTAGACTTTAGAGTAACATTCATATACCTATTGTCATTATTTAAAAGGCTATTATGCAGATTAAAAGTGTTATCATTGATAATATTCATTATATAACTTTCATCGTTTAATATTAGTACTTTGTTTCACTAAAATTATACGCATTAAATTCAAATTAAATATTTGTAAAATATATTTGTTTCATTAATATTTTTCCTGAAATGACTTCCAGTTGCAATGGTATAAAAACGATCAGATAAATCCTAATTATTCCATTAAGACGTTTACAAGACGCAGATTTTATAGATCATGTAAAGGATATAATAAAGTTTTTATAGGCTCGTGTGTTTTTCCCCATTATTTTTCCTTTATTTGAAATCATGACTTGTTTAACTAAATTGGTACCTCATGTATATAGACTAGGCTGTAGGATATACTAATAATTTTACTAATTTTACTAATTAATATTTTTTCTTGATTTTGCCCTTGGAAATTGGGGTGCGTCTTTTACACCCGTGCATTTTATATGCCGTCAAATACGGTAGTTAGATTAACCAATATATAATCACTCAGAAATGTTTTTACCATATGATTGCTATTAACCAACGGTTATTATCACAACCTTCTGGATATGCTTATATATATATATATATATATATATATATATATATACTAGTGCATCCATGCCTTCAGAAATGACGGTAATTGCTATGAAGTTTTCATATTGAGATGAAATGAAACAAAATGTTTCAAACAATGTTTCATTTAAGCAGTGAAAAAGAATTCACAACGAAAATAGTGGTCGACGAAGCTTTAAATGAATCGTTTCTTTTCAGTTTTAGACGGACAATGATAATCTATAATTCATTGAATACCCTTGGCATTATATAAATCGTTTTTTTACTCAATCTTTGCATGTTCAAAATAAAGTTAAGATAACAGTGTCTAGAGATGGAAACGCCTCTCGAAAGAAAGAAAAGAACATTAGCAACAAAACGACAAAGAAGGCGACGACAAAGCCTATCTCAAAATCAAGTTGAAGCAAGACTATCATTTAGCAGAAAAATGTGTCTGTGTGACAAATAAGAAAAGGCTTGATTCCAACCTAAGAAGCATAAAAAACGAATTAATTAAATTCTTTATTTATATTGCAGAAATTAGACTTGTGTAAATAAATATAAATATTCCATTTGTCTAGATTAATAAAATGACTAAGGGAAGTAACCACTCATAAATTTACTACCTTTATTTAATGTACACACTTTACCACTATAGTGAGTGACACAAAAGATATAATTAAATTTTCGACGTTAATAATTATATATTAGATGAGCAATATTTAAAGTGAATTTTAGAAAATTGTTTGTTGGCAAACAAAATACAATATATAAAATATCATTGATATATAAATGCAAAGATATAAGGAACAGAAAAATAACTGTAAAACAAGAACTATTTAAAATGGAAAAAAATATCTTTATAATCGGCGGAACAACCGGCATTGTCCAGTAAATGCTGCCCAATGGAGGAGTCATGCACCGCTTGAGTGGGTTTTTAAAACGACTCTGACTATTAGAACGCAAATAGACAGTCGCGTGATGAGTCATACGCGATTCCAGCTTTTGATTGGTCCGTCCTATATACACAAAGCCACAAAGACATTTAAATTTATATATCACTGAACTATTCTGAAAATAGGACAACTGATCATTGCTGAAGAAGGAAATACAAATCTCTTCTGGAACACAGTACGCAACTTGACAGCGTTGTAGCAAGAAACAGCACAACACCGGAATTCTGTCAGCAATCTATTTAAACGTGTTCCAATTTTCCCGCCACATTCGTTCTTTACTGATGTGTCTTTAATTGTTTCCTTCTGTTCGCCGACGTTAACCTTTTGAGATAGTTTTGCCTGAACGTGTTGCCTCAAGGTAAAATAATGATGTTCATTCTATTTAAATCCATTTTTCTCTTCTGTGGGGACAACTCTTTGTTACATATATATATATATATATATATATATATATATATATATATATTAATGCATGTTTTAATAAATAATATAGACAAGTTTTGTTTATTTGTTTCAAGTAAGTTCCTTTCATATTGTCTGATAAGCTTAATAACATTATCATTGAAAGACGAAAGGAAACCATCATATTGATACATGTTTAAATCCAATCTAAGCTTTCGGCTTACATAAGCCACTGTCAAAGATGACAATTACATTTCAATATATCAATCAACACACGGACGAAACAAAGCGTAAATCCCGTCGCAGCTCGTGACGTCACACATGACCACGCGAGAGTGAAAACGAGAAGTATTAAGTATGGGATGCCATTGGTGTATTAAAGGCAATAATCCTATTGCTCTTACCTACTCTATATATCTTTTTACTTCTCTGTGATCTATAAATTATCAGTATTTTTTATTTTTTATTTTTTTTTTAAGCGTTTCACCCCAAGCAAATAAAGCTGGAGCGAGAGCAAAGAGAAGTGATAGATGAAAGGATGAAGAGAAGGATAGGGGATAGATCAGAGCATCTGGAGACATTGATTGACATTATATATGAATAGATGGAGATTATAGCTATCAGAGAAACAGAAAGAGGGGAGAGAGTTCCACAGGCGAGAGGTGTAAGACGTGAAGCTATTGGAGTAGAAGAGACGGCTACCTTAAACAGTTTCGATAGTGAAAGGGTGAGAGCAAGATGTCAGCCTAGTAGGACGCTTAAATTCACGAAATTTGCGAACCAGCGAAGGCAGATCCTCGGAGTAATTACCATGAAAGTATTTGTAAAAAGACAGAGGGAGGCGACGGCACGTCTGTGAGAGATCGACTGCAGACGAGATGACAGATCAGGGCTAATTACATTGCATATTCATCTTTGGATCTTATCAAGAACCCCGAGGCAAACAGAAGGGGCACCAGACCATATATGTCAGAAATACTCCATGCAAGGGCGAATGGTTGATTTGTAGATTTGAAGGATCGACTCCGGCGAGAAAAAATTCCTGGCGGGGCACAGGGAGCCAACTTTCCTTGCGATGGACTAATCTATTGACTCAATGTATTTGTTCCATCTCAGGTCAGCAGTTAATGTGAGGCCAAGTAGTCGCAAAGAGGAACTCTCGAGAAGATGAGCATCAGACATTCTAATGGGGGGGATGGTTCTCTGTGATGAGTAATAGAGAGCAGTTTTGTGATTGTTGTTATTAATCTACTGAAAGACAAAAACCAATGGATACTTGATGATGGATAGACTGTACTTGGCTGAAAGTTTTAGTCTCTAATTACATTTATAGAAAATAAGATAGTAACAATAGTTCAAAAAAAGTCTATTGGCAGTTACTCATCTGAATAATAAAAGACTAAAATTATCGAAACGTTATATAAAGCGTTGAGAATCCACCACGATAAACAAATGTCGAAAAAAAATCTTCAATGAATATAAATTATCCCAAATGTATGTTACAGATGATACCCCCGGTATATGTTTTATATAAAAAGTATATCAATACCGGGGAAATTTTACCAACATCGGTTGTTTAATTTATTGTCAAAAAATTAATGACGGCCATTCGAAAATCGATCATTCTGGAATATGAAAAAGAAAGAAAATTGAATAAAAAGCCAATAGAAAAACTGCAAAATTTAAAACGGAATCGTGTAATTTAAAAAGAATTAAAAGAAGAAAAGCCAAAAATAGAATTTCAGGTGAGATAAGCCGTGTAACTTAATATCGATTGACTAATTTGTTTTTACATCTTTGCAACATTTCACAGGTTATTATAAAACAGAAAATAGTTTTAGATTTAAAGTTTTTTTTTTGGGGGGGGTGAGATAAGAATGATTTAGTGACACACGTCCACTTAATTAGCTCATAGTTGAAGGGAAGAGATTGATTCATGCTTTTCCCAAAGTTATTTGCTCTTAAGTGAATCTAACAAATCCGACTGTTATTCGAATTCGACTCTCTGATTTCTAATTCCGAGCCGTTATCCATTATATGACACGCTCATCCAAACTTACAGCACCTGGATCTCCCAAGCTGTCACTAACCAGTTCCGAAATGGTTTAAATTCGATGACCATGCGGGAACCAATGATTCAAAGTGATATGGCCGTAAGCCTGTGCGTTAATAAATCGAAAAAATATAAAATAAAAAAATAAAAAGCGGTTACGCAATATAGGAGCGTCTATTGTGCGCTGTTAATTAGTATGTTAGCATACAAGCTCTTTCTAGGGTGGGAAATTCTTACCTGATTATGTATCGGACTTGTGTAACTTTAAACTAAAATGTAATCATTTAACATTACGCTCCTATGAATGAGCGATGGTTTATCCTATACGTGTAGAGTTTGTGAACAAAAAATGTCAAAATATTTAACAAAGTTATCAAATTAACAGCGTATAGATAATTAAAACATCTTCGATTAATTAATCAGTCTCAGAAGTAATGAAAAACTTTTTTATTGGAAATTATTAATGAGATACGATATCCTGATTGAGTGGATATCAATTTAAAATAAAATAAAATTAATTTATTGAGTAAGATAATCACTAAATAAATATTAGAGTATATATCAATCTATTAATCTGTAAAGTGTCGCATTTCAAACATGTATAGCTATTCAGTTATTAGAAACACTCCGCGCGTACATATTCAAACAAAACCGTGAAATTTTGTGTTGAATATTCGCGAAGATTTGTGTCTTCTACTACGTCCACGCGTTAGGTATAAATACACGTAGAACGTATGAAGAAGCCAAGCGGCGTGATAGTCTGAGTAACACCAGGATGAAATAGTATGAGTCAGAGTTATTAAAAAATGTTCTAGTGTCAAGTTTCTTTCATGTTGTCCGAAAAACCTTCCACTTAAGAACAAACTTGACTAAAAAAAAAAAAAAAACAGAAAGAAATGGAAAATTTCTGGAATATACAAATCGTGGAGTTATACTTTACCTGTTTCTTCCCCCTCCTTTTTCTTTGTGGATCGGTGCGTGTTTTTACAGGGACACATTTTTACCCTCTCAAGCTTGCCCATAGTAAATAGTCGCTAATAGGCACTAATGTAATCTAGGGAAGTTGACAAACCTGACACCGTGTATGCGGGGTGTACGGGAAAATTTTGGCCCAAGCAAGCGGGTTCGGATCGCCCCATATAAAAAATAGGCCTGAGGCACATCCTGCCATGTGGGGATATCTGGTAAATACCGGCTTGCTTCCCAGCATCTACCATGACGCCTAACTCTGTGATTTCGGACAGAGGAAACCAGAGGAGGCTATTGCCGAAGGGCAGAGTCTCGTCTGGCTGGCGAGGTTGACAAATCCGAACACGTGTATTCATTCTAGTTATTATTTTCAATAACCAACCCGGACAACATTACAAATAAGTAACTAACAAAAATACAGAAATAAAACAGCACAAAAAGATTCTAAAATCGTTATCCAAAATTGTTTAAAACTTTTACCCAAAATATAAAACAGAAAAAATGTTAATCATTTTTATCTGTCAGGAGAATGCGGGATATAAATCCATTCGGCTGAGTTTTCTAAACGGTTCAGACAAAAGTTTGTTTTGATACACTGAGATTAGATTAAAAAAATATACTGTTCTGTTTGGGACGAAGCAGACGAAAACAAACTTACACAATTATAGCAATTATTATCCCATATGTAAACGAACTGTAAAAACATGGAAGACGCTTGAAAGATATTAATTGGGATTTACTAGAGTCACCGGGGCATTGTCGAAACACACGATAAATATTGTTGGGTAACCGCAACTTCAATAATTATACAGCTTTAAAAAGATATTGGACCGTTTGTATAAATAACTATGTTTACCGATACCAGGATATGAGGATTAGGTTTGACAGCAAAGGCTTAGATTTCTCTGTTTAAGATTAACGTTCAGCGGGATTTTCACTGTTAAAGCAAAGTATAAACATTAGTGAAATCACCAAACTTCAAGAAGAAATAGAAAAACTGATATTAAAAGACTAATAATCATAAGATGCCTTTCTAAGCCACCTAAATGTAGTTTAGACGAAAAGAGTAGACAGTAGCAATTCATTTACAAAACCGATTTTATATCAATGTATAAGCACTTTCTCTTACTCTCTCTTTCTCTCGCTCACTCTCTCTATGTCACTCTCTC
>CAHIKZ030002888.1:1432500-1482500 GCA_903632075.3 Acanthosepion pharaonis
AGTATATATTCATTATCTATATATCTGTCAATTAGTCTTACGGTTATATTAGGTTTAAACACCTGTCCTCGTACGATCACCAAAGTTATCAATGTTGAGGTGCTGTAATATTGGATATGCGAATAGTGTAATGGATAACGGCTCGGAATTGGAACTCTGCTCTCAGAGTTCCAATTCTAATCGACTTCGTTATTACTACTTACTGTCTTAACTCTGTATATCTATCTATCTATCCTAAGTCGATCTGAGTTCGGTTAAAACTCTCTACTATTTGCCCGTGTAAAACCACGTGATGTCAACATATGATGATCGTTTCTGTAATTTATTTCCCGCCTCTCAACCAAAGGAAGTTAAGAAACACGAAATATGGTTTTTATTCCCTTGAGGTTTTCATAAAATTCATTACGTCTTCAAAGGTCTATGAATAGGAAAATTATAACTGTGGATATTTGTTGTTTTGTTTTTCCACATAGTATTTTGATAAAGCAACTTTCATCTCCCCAATAGGCGTTTGAACAATAGACGAAAGCTTTTTACTTTTCCCATATTTCTATTGAAACTCACATCGATCGCGATAGAAATCCCGTTGTTGACAAATTTTGTTTAATTTCTATGACTCACTCTGATGCGACGTGAGCTTATTTTATCACAAATAACAAAGTTTTCAAAACTTCCATTCATTGGATGCAATACGAGAGCTCGTGGGAACGGAAATAGCGGGACAATGAAAACGTGGTGTCTGGATTGAGTGTCAAACAACTGACAACCCATTGGTGATTTCATGAATATAATTTGGATATTTTTGAAACAATCAAAATTTCAAGACAAATAAATTTAAGTCAACAGCAGGTGATTTAATTCAAACATCACATATCTCTGGGAGATTATTTTATCATTTCTACGGATCAACTGTATCCCTGTGGAAAACAGAGTAAAAGAAGTGTGCCTGCAATATTTCATTTACGAATACAGCCTGTCGTTATCAGTGAATTATAACAGATAACCAACATCGTATTTTTTAATTATGTGTTTTGATACTGAATTGGTCAATATCTGTCTATATTTCTGAGATGAGGTAATATGTACATTATTTACATTATTCGGAATATTGTCCTCATCTTTTTCGGCATATTTATTACAACCTTTCGGCCGTTGTGCGCTCCGGCCTACTTCAGGTGGTTGGAATGTCGAACTGAACATCTGTCTATATTTCTGAGATGATGTATTATGTACACTACATTATTCGGACTATTGTCCTCATGTTTGTCGCCATATGTATTACAACGGCCGAAACGTTGTGTTAAACATGGCGACAAAGATGAGGACAATAGTCCGAATAATGTAAATAGTGAATTGGTCAAGTATCTCACATGGCAGGGCCTTCGTTCGGGCAAGCAATATGGCTTTCGTTTCTCTAGTTTAACCGCTGATGTATTAATGATTATTGCCGAAAGAGATGATCAACCTTTAGATAATAAGGCTGAAGCTAGGGTTGTTGCTTTGGATACCTCGAAAGCAGTTGACAGAATTTGGCATACCTGTCTTCTTCACAAGTTAAAAAGTTATGGTATCTCCGGATGATTCAGTCTTTTTTTATCAAATCGCGAAATGCATGTTTTCATGAACGACCCCTCTTCTTGGTCATTTCATGCAGATGAAGGTGAGCTACACTGTTCTATCAATGTTCCTACTTTCTTCTTAAGTTTTATTGATGAACATCCTTATGGCATAAGCTCTGGAATTGGTATCTAGGCTGATGACACAATCATTTACTCCACTCTCGTTAGTAAGATTGATCAGATCGATAAGGTAACTGATCTCAAGAACCACCTACAATCTGTTGTTAAATGGGGCAAAGAATTACCTATTAATTTTAATACCCCCAAAAACAAAATTTCTTTTTTATTAATCATCTGAGAGACACCTTTCTGCCTTCCAGCAGCATGGCTGATGCTAACCTGCAGGAGAGTGACTCGCTGTGCTTAACATTCTCGGCTGACATGAAGTAGAAAGACTACATTGAATTTATTCCTAGGTCGGCTACTAAGAAAATTGATTCACCATAGAATCACCAGTGACGTGCTACACACTTATTCTCACCTAAATCTTTCTGATAAATTTATAAGCGAACCATTTGTCCATGTTTTGAATATTGATGTCACGTATGGCCCACTGTTTTTGTTATATATTTAGATATTCTTTTAAGATATTTTTTATGTTTATACGTTCTTTTTATAGATACAAATATTTAAGTTTATGTTCTGTTTATAATAAACATTATTAACGTCATTTACCGGCCTGAATGTCAGAGAAATATGCATAGAAAATATGCGTACTCCGAGAGGAATCAAACCTGTATCCTATACGGAACCGTCATATACCCTGACGTGCTTTTACCGAATCACCACAGAGGAGCGGTTCGGTTAGCAAGGTCAATTTTACTGTTTTTCAACTACAATTTTCCATGATTTTCTCTCGTACATTCATATCTGTTCGATGCGCATCAAAATGTAAACAAATGACGTCACACATTATGAAATGGACAACAATTATTTTAAGACATTTTTTTTTAGATATTATTGATAACATTCAAAGATGACTCTGCAATATTATTGGTCCTGACCAGCTGTCTCAGCTTCAGTCACTTTTCCACCGCCATAAAGTTAACTTTCTGTCTGTTTTCTATAAACTTTTTCATGGTAATTGTTTGTATAAACTCCCCCTATGGTACTTCACCTTTATGAATTCAAGTCAAATCAATTTAAATATGAATTGGCTAGATGTAACCGTAAGTTTTATGCTAACAGTTTCTTTGCTCTCATTTCTCGCTTGCTGAACACACTTCCGACTTCTTGATTTCCAGTCAAGTTTGATCTTCAAAACTTTAACTGCAATTTCAATCGTTATCTACTGTTTTTCTGATTACCGTTCTCGCTCCTCAATAATGATTCTGTTTTCTAATTTCACACCCAATAACCACTTGTGTCTTGACGGTTATATTACATTGCATGGGGTGAATTCGATTTTAAAAAATATCATTATCAGTGGCGTAATCTACTGCAAATTTATGGCTGTAATCTATATTCCATTTTAAATATATATATATATATATATATATATATATATATATATATATATATATATATATATATGTGTGTGTGTGTGTGTGTGTGTGTGTGTGTGTGTGTTTTGTGTGTGTTAACCCTGTAGATTCCCTGTGGATTAAAAAGCTACACACTCAATACGCTATGTTTTGTTGCTCTGGTTTGCGTAACAAATAGATTTTACGGTTTGGAATTGCTAACCGCATATACAATATGTTTTTAATTCAGTTTTACTGTTAAGAGACTGTTTGCTAACCAATGCAAGATATTTATGTTAATCCTGCTATTGATACATAAATTGAGACAGAAGAGATGATTTCAAGCCTTTCCAAGTCTTTCGGCTGCAATATGAACTCGATACACCAAACATATTTCAGCAACGATAATAGTGACGCAAGGCGTACGGACAATTTTTGCAACTACTTGTCTATGAAACACTAAATGACGAAACACAACATTATATATATATAAAAACATTTAATTATTTCAGTCCAAGTAAGGCATTAAATCCACTAAGATGCAAGGGTTTACTGAGTGTGAAAGAATATGAGAAAAGAAAACTTTAAGAAGAGTGTACATTAGACGAGAAGAAATGAAAACAGATGATAACGATTGATGTCGTTTTAACATCAAAATTGCCTGGAAAGCAAGAACCCTGAATGCACCATATATATATATATATATATATATATATATATATATATATATATATATATATATATATTGAACAATAAAAAATTTAAAATTAAAATCTTCAGACACACTGGGTTGTAGATTAATATTCTTTCGTTTTTTTTTATTATTATTTCATTTAGATTCCTCGACTAGTTTCGGCCAAAATGGCCATCATCAGGAGAAGAAATATTTCTGCTTGCTGGTAGCAGTAAACTTCAGAAATGAATGTCTTGATGGGAAAATGAACTTTTGTCTGTAGTTTTCATTTGCTTTTTTTTTTTTTATCTTTTTAACATGAATCTTTTAACATTCCTTGTGTTGGTCAAACAGTCTCTTTTAAGTTGTTATTTGAGATAGGAGCTGGATGGATCTATGCTTCTCTGAATTCCCCTGGTCAGTTTGACAGTTTTATTGGTCCTGGAGAGAGGATGTGTCTCTGTTAAGTGTTTGTGTGTGTGTTATGTGGTTCTTAAGGAGTGAGTGAGTATGATATGTGTAAGCGTGTGTATTGCTGTGGGTGTGTGTTATCATTTGGCTCATTAGGGAGTGAGTGAGTATGATGTGTGCAAGTGTGTATATTCGTATATATATATATATATATATATACATATATATAGCCTGTTGTTGTAGCCTCTGTTTGTTTGTTATCGAACTCTTCCCAGATTTTTGGAGATAGACCCCATAACTATGTATATTCTGAAACTAAATTACTCAGGGCGCTTGAATAAATATATTTTATTTTGATCAAAGGGGATCTCCGGAGAGCACAATCCTCGCCATTGATTTGTTTTCCATTTGATTTACAATAATTTAAAATTTAAACAAGAGAATAACTGCATGTGACATGGTGCAGAGTATGTTGCGAAACAGGATTTTTCCAGAAGCCATCTTCTTGACTCAACGTCACTCTGCCTCCTCAAGGCACATGATGTATGCCTCTGTGTTGAGTCTGAGACCTGTGGGAAAATGAATTGAGGTATAATTTCGTCACCACCAGCAATCACTCCAAAAAATCATCGTATTCACCATGAGACTCATTCAACTCTTTCCGAATCCTCTGCACTGTCCTCATATTGACAACCAAACACTGAAATGTTCGTATTGGAGATTCCGGTGCGAATGCCATGCAGTGCAGCATGCCTCCTCCAAATTTCTGACGGAGTGCATCGGGTCATGTTGCTCTTTTTTCTCACAAAAGCTGACCAACTGACCCTACTATATTTGCAGTTAACAAAATCAAAAACAAACAACAGGCATGCGCGAAAAAAATATATGTGGCGACAATTTACCCCTCGCACCATGTATACCCATTCCGTTCATAGTTATGTATCTGTCTATATCGATTCATTATATATATATATATATATATATATATATATGAACCTTTTCGTGCCTGTCTATTCCAGTCGATATTATCTGTCTTATTTCTCTATTCAGTTCGCACAAATGTACCGATGTCGTTCGGCACAAATCTATTTCTTTGTCTGCTATTATTATAGATATTATCCTGAGTTCCCGTCTGTGTCGAGACAGATGGTCTAAGAAAGCAAACTTGCCTGACATCCTAATCATCACGAGCTTGCCTTGTCGGCTATATAACAAATGAGAATAATAAGTTCTTTCCATTGTGGAAAAATGTCCAGAAACCGAGGAGGTTCTCAAGTTGTAATAGACGCCGCAGGTTTTGAAGATTAATGACCGCTTTCGAATAACTTTCTGATCGCAAGAACGTAATATCTCCTTCAGTCCAAAACCATGGCACCACGTTTCCGACGCTCAAAGCATTTTGCGACTCGTGCCAGCGCATTCAATGGCATTGCTCCATTAATGGTAGACAACATCGCAGAGAAAGAGAAGTACAAAGCTGAATCGAAGAACTGCATTAAGGGGTTTACGTCTTAATAGATTTCAACCAATTCATTTGCAATTCTAAATACTGAAAAATTTCTGTCGTACATGATCAGTTTTTATTGCAACTTGAACTGCAATTTTTGATCTTAGATGCTTTCTTGCTTAAATCATACACTGCAATATGTACTTCTTGTGCTGAGATTTTCCTATTGTATAATGTATGTATGATATTTACAATGTTTATTCAAGTCTAACACATAATCAAACTCACAGCAGTGATAATACTCGTTTGCTGACCATTGCACGACAGTGGGATACTCTTGGATATTTTAATAAAAAACATAAATACCAGACCTGAACGAAAAGTGTGAGATACCCATCCAGTATTGGTGTCATTATTATATTAAGAAACTGAAAGAGAATTGCTAATCGTTATTAGAAGACAAAGAGAAGTTTCTCTAATGAGAAATAAGGGTATAAAGAATACATTACGCTAATATTCAGTGGATGACGGACCTTCATTCTTCAACAAGCAAGATTCGAAACTATGGCGTTTATTTTAGTTTGAATAATATAGTTCCTGACCATTGGATAAGACAACTGAATTTACATGAAGCTAAATGTGTTGACAACGTTTTTCTATCGCCAGTGGCAAACACGTTAGTTGAGAACACCAAAGGAAATAATTCTAGAGAAATTTGCATTAGTGACAATAGCTTAAAACTACCTCCGAATACCACCAGCAACAATTCAAACCATTCACTAGTCATGAGGCAAGACTAAGAAAATTTGGTTTCACATCATATAGTGTCTACTACGTAGATCTCGAAAAGTCTCGCGTGACAATATTGTCTTATACATTTTTGACTCAGAAGCCACCATTTTCCTTCCTGGTTATGTTAGATGCAAGGCATCTGTGAATTCTTTACAACGGCAAGTCTTTTGTCTTTGAATCTTTTTCGGTTTGGTGGCAGTCTTTCGTTTCCACTACAGTAGGCAATTTAATAAAGTTGGCTTAGTGTAGCAAGTGATTACAATGGAACAGCACTTTGTAGTATGAGGTTTGATGGAGGAACTATGGTCTGCTAGGTTAGTTCATAAATCATTACATCACAGCAGTTTGCGGTAAGTAAATTCTCAGCTTAGCCTAATCTCTCTATATAAAACAGACGATGTCTGTGTGTGTGTGTCTGTCTATGTGTTACGTTTTCACTCGCGATCCATCCAAACGATTTTGACCAAATTTGGCACATACATTTTAAAAATCGATATTTTTTTAAATCAATAAGTGATAAAGTCGATCAAAAGTCGATCAATTCAACTTTTTCCTCCGATTTTTTTCAAATTCAGTATGTAGGTTATTTATATGATGTCGAGCTCAACGATACTTCATTTTTAATTCTATGCCACTGCGTGTAGCGAAAAATGAAAAATCGATTTCAACACAAATTTTGAACTAAAATCTCCCTCAATTTTCAAGCAATCTAATACAAATGTCACTCAATTGTAGCCAACAATAAGTTGATTAATAGTCATTTAACTAGATAATTGAGTTCACCCATATAATGAAAATGGCGATTTTTATTCGCTTCTTTCTTATTTTTCGTTGATCTTTCAACGAATTTTCATCAAATTTAACAATTGCATTATAAATGTATCCTCTTTTACATCCATGGTAGCACACTGACAAGTTGAATTTCAAAAACTCCAAAATGATTTTGATCTGAAGTGGGTCTTCATGTTACCTGTTTTACCCCTTCATGTCCTCGGCTAAACGTTTATTGATTAAATATAGACTACTTCTGTTATATCAGTAACAGCATTAATTCAAAATGTTTTAATGAAAGTACTTTAAAGTAATTGAAGAACATAGACTCGGTTACATCTAAACACGATGCTGTTCTTGCTCCATTCTAATTGAGCCCTTTTTCTGATTGACAAGCTGGGTATGGCTGCTAGTGTATCATAAATGCATGAATTTTGAAGCACCTAATGAAAACTGAAGCATTTTATGCAGTAATGTTCTGCGAGACTAGCTTTCTAACGACTACTTTACGTCGAAATCAGAGACATTAGCAGAAGATGTATTTTGAAACACGTAGTAACGAAAACGTTTCGTTTAATTATCGCAAATATTAAATTCTTATATGATAAAAATGTGTTTTAAAACGCCACACTTTTTCTTTATTTCATCTCTATAAAACCAGTATTTTAGTATTTGCAAATGTTATCTAATAGCGTCAAATGTTATTAAATGAATTTCCTGTTTATGGCGCTAATGGAGGAGGAAACAAACGCTAGTTTCGGATTGGAGAATCTTGCTAACGTTTAACTGTATTTTTTTATGCCATTTTTAGTGACTAATTTTTACGTCAGCGGTAACAAGATCTTTTTTGCAATTGTTTTCTGCCATTTTGTTTTTTTGCAGTTGTTTTCTGCAATTTTGTTTTTAACGAAATTACCCACTCTGAACATTTATTAATTTTTTTGTTAAAATTATCCATTTTTCCACCAGAATATTCGCTTATTCATTACAAAAATACTTTCCGCATATAATCCTCGACCGGAGAGGAAACTTAATGACTTGAAAATTCGCTAGAAATTACCATAATTCTTTTAAAACTTTAATTTATATTGACAGTTGTATTGACAAAGAATTTCATTTTCGTAATGAAACTCAAAAAAGATTTTTTTTTCTATCATTGCTACCTTAAAATTAGTAGTCAACGTCAGAGTAAAGCAATTTTCAGATTTTTGTGTCTTTTCAAAACTGTTTATTGAAATAGCTGTCTTGTTTAAGAAGAGAATTATTTCATACAAATGACGAACATAATAGAGTTCGAATGTCTTCTTTGTGACAGTTATAATTACTTACGAGGCTTTGTGCTTAGAATTTCAAATACAAATATTAAAAGTAAGCAAGTCATCAGTTCCTTGATGATTGGCGTACGATAATATTCCAAATCGTATTTGGGCTTTTCTCTGTAAATTTTACTGAATCTCAACAACCATTCGCTAATGTATTCCAATGTTTCATTAGCAGAATTTATTAAGGAAATCAAAATCTGTTATCATTCACTCATTGTATGGACTTGCGGGTTATTTAGTTGTTAGCAACTGGGAACATGAAATCAGCAAGCTGAGTTCGAATCCCGCGCAAATACTGTTGGGAAATGGATGAAATTCAATTCTTCTCCAACCCAGTTATGGGTTAAATAGTAGGCGAGAAAAGGCTCTTGGTTGGCAACTAGTCTAGGAGAAGGAAAACTTAATTCGCAAACATGGAACTCGTTTGTGTTTGAAAACATAGTAGTCTGAGAGAAAGAAACTCCCTAGAGAAAAGCAAACCTTTCTCAGATTATCGAGGTTGGACAAGAGGTCAATTAATCCACTCCGTGGAATAAACCGATTATACAAACTTCACGAGAGGTCTTATCTGAAAGGAAACACCAGGTAGATAGCAAACGTTTGGTAATAGGAGTCAAATGAACACCCATATCCTGAAGGGCCACGTAACATAGATAATGAGGACGCAAGTTGGCTCTGCTCCATCCCTTAGATTTTGTACTACTAAAGTCAAGAAAGATGGTAGCATCAAAAACCAACATGGTAAAAGACTAGCTTTTGCCATTGTTTGTATTCATATTTGTTTAACTTATGTGTGTCGAAATTGAGCAACACTTAGAGAAGTTATAGTGATATTATATGTATTTTTTAAATGCTATGTTTCTTAAATACGTAGGGATCATGGCTCTTTACAGCTTCCTTTATCATTATTATATACGAATGTTCATGATTTATTGGGAAGAATAGCGAAATCCCTTTTCATTTTCTTCACCACTTGTATGAATTAAGAGCCGTCATTCTCATAAACTGACTACCAACAAAGAATAGACAATTTTGTCTACTCTTTAAACCATAACTTGGAAAAGATTTATATCTTCACACGAGGACTGAATCCGAAATCGGTTCGGTAATCGATGTGTCCTGAAGAAAAAAATGTTGGATTTCACGAACTGGTCTGCATGACAAATCAGTGAATTAACCGTTGAAAAAAAACGAGTCAAAAATTTATAACCCTTCTTAGATTGCGTTACGAGCTTAACTTTTGTAAGACGTATGGTGTAAGACACTAATAAACGGTATGCTACTCAGACATACATTATACGTCTGAATCACTTAAGCGTCATATGTGATACAGACTTCGATAATCGTGTCTACATCCGATTCATGACTGACTAGACAGAGGATTTTCCTGGAGTAGGTTGCCATTTCCTTCTGAGGTAGACTGCTTGCTAACCAAGCCTATAGGACACAGTCTATCCTGCTATTCAACCCATAGCTGAGGGGAGAAGAGACTGATTCATAACTTTTCCAATAGTATTTGCGCGTAAGCGAATGCAATGAACTTAACTGGAAATTCGAACTTGGCTCTCTGAATTTTCATTCCAAAACGATGTATGTTACACCATGCCGCACACCCTGACTAAAAAAGAAAGGTAAAATTTTGGATACGAAACGGCTTTTTAGAATCGGATTCCCGGAAATACTCGTGAAATTAAAATAACAACAATACATAGAATCGCTAAAATACAGAAAAATGAAACATAAAAAAGTTAAGCTTTTTATCATGCATTGTCATTATTGGAGGCACAGTAGAGTAAATGCTTAGCGGCTCGGATTGATGAATCCAATCAAGTTCATTACATTCATTTATGTGCTCTGACCCTTGGGAAAGGTATCAATCCAATTCTTCTCCTCCAGCTATGTGTAAAATAGTAGGATTGACTGGATACTATAGTCTTGGGTGACAACCGGTCAAGGAGAAGGAAACTCAATTCAAGCTGTCTTGCAAGTTGTGTATCTTTAAGCAAAGCCTAGAAGAAGTTTAAATCAAAAAGAAATCCACCTCAGACAGGAGATACAGTGTAACCTCAACATCCCCGGTACAAAAGGAACCGGCAAACCATTGTATTATTCTAACTTAAATATCACCATGAACTGAAATTGTGAGATGGAAAGGAGTGATGACCATAGCTTCAGAGAGTTGAGCTACATACGGACGGCGAAGGATTTTTATCAAACAAATATTTCACCTGATGTGGAGAAGTTATCGAACTATCAACAGAAACAAGTGTCTCATTAAATAATTTTGTCATTTCTAACTGTATTTATTTTGTAGTAAGGAATTTGCAATTTTTGTTGATTGTGTTAGTTATTCTGTTTTTTCCTGTAGTAAAATGAGGAAGTTTGTTTAAATAATATAACATTAACTTCGTTGATTTTTTTTCAAACCTCCTGCCCAAGGCACTCATCTGAACGGAAACGTCTAAAGACTAGACAATTTATTATAGTACTTGTGATATCATGGCCCACATCATCAATATTGCATTGCTTTCTGGCCGGCTCTCTCTAAAAGGTTGCAAACACCCGCACTAAATGATTACATGAACGATTGTCATTATTCCCCAGGTAAGAAGCATGGAAATCGGAAATATGTCACTGTATCAGCGTCCATCGCTCTCATATTTCGGTCATAGTAAAAGTACATTCAGATTACAATCTGTGCTTGAAAACATTTATATTAAGTCTAAGCAGCCTGCCTTCTGCAAACAAAACGAATGACTACCGGATGTATATCTGTCTGAAAATCAAAAATATTTTCGGCTTTAGATAACGCGCAAAGTATTGATAAACCATCTAAAGTGAATCAGAAATAAGTATACAAAATTTAGAAGAGTTCTTCTTTGAAAAAAAGGAAATGCGTCTCTTGTCGAAATAAAAATGTTTATGTCTGTGCAAATCTAGAACTTATTCGTTGAAAGAGAAATATTAACACGATTAGTTTTTCAATGTTCGCATTTTATTAATGTGTCATGAACACACCAACCAGAAAATGTAAACGCTAGTCGATCACTTCGGGGCGAACAGTATAAAATAGATCGTGCTTTGAGACGTATGAATGAAGGTCACCTCTTTCACTCATCTTGTTCTCGCCTGCATATTGTGTCACCGAACATATGTTGTCAGCGAACGATAAAGCCTGGAAGCATTTCAATGTATTTAACATTTGTACTGACAGTACGAATATATCTGCTGTTAGAAGGACTTACAATAGTCTCTCGGAATTGAAGTACAAATAAAAGGAGAGAAAAAATCACTGTAAATATCTTGACTTTTTGGTCAGATCTGTAAGTCAAGCTAGAGTCTATTTCTGTGATGTGTGTTTTGATCTGATCAGCTGGGAATTAATTAGAGATCATATCCGTATATGAATAAATAATTACCTGTAGTTCACATGTTGCTAAGAATATTATAATATTTGTGTCATGCAATGCTGTGGATGAGCCGAACCTGTTATTACGTTAGCCATAATTTCGTTAACTTTAACAATTGAAGGCCACATACTGCAAGAATAACAAAGGAAAAACGTCTTGAACTTGTTTAGTCTGTATCTGTCTATATTTCTGAGATAAGGCATTATGTACACTATTTACATTATTCGGATTATTGTCTTCATCTTTGTCACCATATTTATCACAACGTTTCAGCCCTTCGGTATCTGCCTATATTTCTGAGATGAGGTATTGTGTACACTATTTACATTATTCGAACTATTGTCCTTATCTTTGTCGCCATATTTATTACAAGGACACATCGCACAATGGATAAAGGCCTTGGTTAGATCCAGTGACAAGTCACAAATAGTGTGAGTTCAATACCTGGTTGAGGTAGTGGAGAACTTGGAAAGGGGAATTAACAGGAGATAACTGATAATTGACATCCATTAAACATGGCACGTGGAACTAGAACAGTCTACGACAGTGAGCGTAATAAAGGGTTCAGTTCGACATTCCAACCACCTGACGAAGGTCGGAGCGTACAACGGCCGAAACTTAATAACGTAATAAATATGGTGACAAAGATGAGGGCAATAGTCTGAATAATCTAAATAGTGTAGTTTCGTCTGTCGTATTCCGTTGGTTTTGCACTGACAGATTAGTAACTTTTTCGATCGCTGCAAAAAGTTTTGATGGGCAAACTTCCTCCAATGAAAGCCGTATTGAAGAGATCGTCGAACTTCTTATTTGCATTAACTTTAGCCGAATTTTACTTACAAAGTATTGAAGAACAGCCTAGTAAGAGTCAAAAGAAACATTGTAAACATGGTGAAAACGTAAAACTGTAATTGTACTTTAGGTTTTGGAGAATAAAGTTGATAATCAAAAACGGATAATATTTATGACCTAACTTAATATTTCAGGACAGAGAGAAAGACAGAGATTCTTATTTTCATTTTACGTAATTGTTCACCCGACACAAGGCGCAAGTGCCACTCAAGGTAAAGGATTACAGAACTGCATTTTGTAATGCAGTTCTGTAATCTTACCCACTAAGGAAGTGGGTAAGATAAAATTAATATTATAATAAATTCGTGTTTGCATACATAATTTGCTTGTATGTAACACATTGGCAAGTGTGTTCGCTGCACGAACACACTTGCCAATGTGTTCGTGCAGCGTTACGATTTTCGTACGCTTCCTTGGAATAACGTATATCGCTGACAATGACCGCAGGAAAACTAATCGACAGTCGAAACAATAGTGTATGAGCATGAAGAAAATCTGATGCACTCACGTATGACGCAGTAACCTTCATGAAAGATTTAATTAAAAAAAACAATATTATAAAAAAAATATGCATGTGTTACCGCCCTGTTTAATTTACTGTTATTGAGCCATTGATAAATGAGAATGTAATTCAATATTTATGTTCTATCAAATCTAATACACTGAATGAAAATCGATTTATTTATCTATTAACAATTTTATTAAACTTACAGCTGACAGTTGTCCTGAGTAAAAACAACCATAGAATAGAAAGATGTTTTCACGCTAAGGAAAAATCGCTGAGTTGCTTTTTATGTTACGAAAACCTTCAAGTCGATCAATTCTTCCTATTCGTTCAGAGGCACAATCCACGAGAAAAGGGCGCCAATGGTTTTTTATCCTGCATATTTTCATAATCTATCATTCTTGCGTCCATAAAACATGTAGGATATATATACGTTGTAGCACTTTTATTGTGGAATGATGGGCCGCAACATTTTTGTAACATAAAAAAAACAACGGATTTTGATGAATATGAACAAATCTTTGTATGGAAGATACAAAGATGTGTTCACACAAATCAAAATCCGTTGTTTTTACCCAGGAAAACAGTCAGTTGTAATTTTGATAGAGTTGTTACATACAGGTGTATTATAAATGAAAACACGTATTTATAACACTATTAATTTTCATATTCGCTGTGTTTTTTTTGTTTTTCTTTAATTTTATATAATCCAGAAGTATTCATTCTCACGTTGTCTACGTTGATGTAAATATGAAATGGGTATTGAGAAATAACTTCTTACAAAACACGAAAACATAATCCTGCAACAACTATTTCATTCTTCTTACATTTTTTTTATTTATACATTTATTTATTTTTAAATAAACTTCAAATTTTAATTAAGAAGGATAAACAAATTGTTTTTCTTTATAAAAACTTCCTTTACGTAAGTCAAAATCTACTAAACCGTTGCAAGTCAAGTTATTTGAGTGCATCTAAACAGCAGGTTTAATTTTGTTGCTTGTAATAAACGGCAGAAATGCTATTAATCAAAATTAAATGCGTTTTAGAAGTTATAAAGAAAGAGTGAAACCGTACTCTAACGCAGACACCATTAATTAGTAAGAGCCATCATTAAAATGTTTTCCATTTATAACATACTAAGCCATAAAAAGAAAAAAAACATAATTTTACCAAAGCTGATAGGGAAAAGCCAATGTACGCAGTAACCTTCATGAAAGATTTAATTAAAAAAAATATTATAAAAAATATGCACGTCTTACCGCCCTTACTGTTTTTGAGCCATTGATTAATGAAAATGTAATTCAATATTCATGTTCTATAAAATCTAACACACTGAATGAAAATTGAACTCACTACAGTTGTAAAGTCTTGTAACATTAACTTGTTGACCTTTGCTCCTCGGTGAGACAATCATTGTAATTTTAATAATCATATCTTACTAAAGTACATAAAGTCAAGCGCGAGACACCCATTGAGGATTGACATCAATAATTTTATTGAGAAACTGCGCAACAGACTTGCTAAACGTTATTTCTGGATGAAGAGCGATTTCTTCTTGTAAGTCTGGTAGATGCTATGAAGAGAAATGATGAAGTAAAAAACGTATTATGTCAATGATCCATGTACGGCGATTAGCGGAACTTCCATCTTCGACGAATACGTTTCAAAACTATGAATTTTAAATCCGATTGAATATCGATTTCTGATATTCAATGGGAAAACTCTGAAAGAATCAGCACTAGAAAAACAACCGAATTTATGCTATTATTTGCTTTGCGCAAACATAAGTTCGTTCATACACCTTTGTGCAAATTAATTGAAACAAAACGAATAATACCGTTATTATTTACTTTTTTCGTATTTTTCCAATGTAACATGACCGAGTACACATGTTAGTAATTCGGATGTCGTTCCTTGCACCTTCACCCCAGATTCTCGATTGGATTTAAATCAGGAGAATTTCCAAGCCAAGCTATAGTACTTTGGTGAGGATTGCCAATATGTTCGTGCAACGTTACAATTTTCGTAGGCTTCCTTGGAATAACATCCATCGCAGTCAATGTCCGTAGGTCAACTAATCGACAGTCGAAACAATAGTGTCTGATCGTGATGAAAATCTGATTCAATCACGGATAACGCAATATTTTTCAAGGTCATACAAATTTCATCATGCACCCCAAAATAGATTCATATTACTGCACACCACTGCAAATGACCTAATCTGGGGAAAAATAAAAATTGATTACACTCTGTTACTCCAGTGGGCCTAAAACTGAACGTATGGTGAAAGAAAGGAATCTAGTGTTTGTTTCAATTAATTAGAATAATGGTGTGAGAGCTAAGGATTATTTCATGAAAAAGCATCGTGTAATATTAATTTATTGGATATAATATTCATCTAAACATCATCAACATCATAATCACCATCAGTCCCATAATTGTGTGTGGTCTTATTATCCTTGCGGAGCAGAGGCCTCGACCATCCATATATATCGGATGTCTTCATCTTTGTAGACAAACCATCCAGTTCACTCAGTTGTCAACCCCTTTTCTTCCTCTGTCTGCTTCTTTTTCTTTTTTTCTTTCAACTAAGGAGGTAGCCTTTAGGATCCCAGTCGTGAAATCTTGGTACTTATGACGTGTTGACCCTATTCCAACTACCTGTTACTTGTCATAGGTTGCCCCGCAAAGTCATTTGTTATGCGGTCTTCGAAGGAGAAGCCTGGAATAGTTGCTTTTTATGAGTTTTGGTAGGTAACTACATTTTGCGAAATATAAAACGCAGGTTTTGTACGTAAAGGTTTATTTTAGGTAAGAAGGGAATGTACTAGTGCCTTTTGCAAATCCCATATATGCTCAGTAGGGTTTGGATCCAGTGAGTGCGCAATCACTGGGGTACCTAAAATTCAGTCAAATTCTATGCATTTCAAATACCTGGATGTAAGAGCCAATTATAACAAATTTAATAAAGGAAACTGTGTATGGCGTAAGTTTGACTATCACCACAAACAGCTACATAATTAAATCATTAAGCTAAAATACTGTGTTCTTAAATACCTCGTCAGATCTAGACTCTTTGGATGTCATGCATGGCGTTTAGATATGTTTAAACTATCAGATGTATACAATGAATGAATCATTAAAAATATCTTCCAGCAAATATATCATTTAGGTGTTAAAGAAGACAATACTTCACCAGCCCTTATAGAATGCCGTATGAGAATTTGAAACAGATTTATCAAATAACAAAACCGATGTACATGAAGACGTTGAACAGCAACAAATACTAAATCGGAGAGCATATGTAATTAGACGGGGAGATAACAATATAATCAAGATATAGACTTTCCAATTTACATTAAAATGTTGTATAGGAAACGTCTATCAGTACTGAAAATTGAACTTGAGAAGACAGATTTCCTGAAAATAAGTTTTTAGAGAAATAAGAATCGGTCTTGATGGGAGTTTGTGAGCCTGGGTTTCACGCTCTCTGCGATCGTCAGTGTCGCAAGTTAACATCAAGCCAACTAAATATGTTAGCTCTGTCGCTGATATTGAGCGCTTTCCAATACGTACCACGCATATATACTATATGAATGATAATAGGAAAATTACATACATACATATATATATATATAATAATATATATATATATATATATATATATATATATATATATATATATATATATATATATATATCCGTATGGATAATCCCACGGAGGATGTAATCCAGAGAGGTTAATGTCAAATCAGAGTAAATATTAATTTAATTAGAAGACAGACAACATTAAGGGTCCATTGATTACATTTTACTGCCGAAGAGATGTGTTTTTTCCTGGTTCCTCAGATCATATTTCCAAGGGTAAAAAATATGTTTTATATGTACGTATTATTTTTAAACACTTTTGAGGGATAGTTGTAATTTAGTGTAAGTTGATAGAGGGAGGCGGAGGAGGACGACGACAGATATGGTCAAAATTAGAGAAGGAAGGGTAAGATAGGAATAATTCTAAATCTATTTTTATTAAAATACTTAAGTGTAAGAGAGGGTGAAACGACCAGACGTTGAACAATTTAATAAGTCACAGGAAACGAGACAAAGAGAAAAAAAGAGAAGAAAAGATATAACGAAGCAAGTGTGGAAGGAGGTGGGTGAGGATAAAAGCGGGGAATGTAGAAAAAGAAGAAAAAATTAACATATATGGCTATATTTCGGTTGATTTACAAAATACAGATTGATATATTTGGTAGTTAACTTATGAACAAAATAAAATAGGAAAACTATTATGTGAATATGAGATAAACACAAATAATAACGTTATTAATATTTTAATAACAACTAAGGAGAAAAAATTAATTAAAATCTAAAATTTCAAATTTTAATTTTAAATCTTAAATTCATAATTTAAAGTTGAAATATAAAATACTTTTTTAAATTTTAAATAGTATCGAAAAAATTATAAATTAATGTTGAAAACCATATTAAAAAATAAATTTAAAATAACATAATAACGAAAAGTATTTCGAAATTGAACAAGATTTAATAGTAAGAGTAATATTATTTTTATAATATCTTAATAATAATAAACAATTATTAAGAAACTTTTATAATAATAATAATACATTATTGACATTATTCGGATTATTGTCCTCATCTTTGTCGCCATATTTATTACAACGTTTCGGTAGTTGTACGCTCCAGCCTTCTTCAGGTGGTTGGAATGTCGAACTGAACTCTTTATTTCGCTCACTGGGATAGACTGTTCTAGTTCCACGTGCCATGTTTGATAGATGTCAGTTATCAGTTATCTCCTATTAATTTCCCTCTAAACGTTCTCCACTGACTTAAACAGGTATTGAACTCACACGCTTTTGCTCGGTGTTGTAAGCAACGAACGATCTCTTTCTTTACCATTTCAATTCCCACCATCCATACAGCGTAAAGTAAGGGATCGCCCGTTGCTTACAACACCAAGCAAAAGTCATAAGTAGCGACCGAGAGACGTTAGATAAAGAATTGGTCAGCATAAGTAGTACCCTACAGCGTAACAACTAACCTGGGCACATGGCAGAAGCCCCCAAAAACTGGGATAGGCAGATACAAGAGGAGGAGGACAACAACTCTCAGAAAACAGTCTGCCTTATGTGAAGGGGTTATCAGAGAAAATACAAAGAATCTGCGGTCCATATAACATCAGGACAACCTTCAAAAGCTTGACGACACTTCGCAGATATCTCTCCCGAGTAAGACCATAGAAGAGAACACGACTAAAGACTGTGCGTACGCTATCCCGTGCAGCTGCGGAAAGGAATATAAAGGAGAGACAGGCCGCCCCCTCAAGGTAAGGCTTCAAGAACATCAGAAAGCTGTAACACGAGGAGAAGTGGAAAAATCAGGCCTGGCTGACCATATATGGAGAGAGAAGGGACATCACCGCCCCCTGTGGGATCATGTTGAGATCATAGACAAGGAATACCATTGGGAAATTCGTAAACTAAAGAAATCAGCACTTTTGCTAGGCCACAAAAAATCTTCTGAGCCGACCAAGCATAGAAATAAATACAATATGGGAACCAGTAATAAGGAGTGCCAGAGAAAAGCAATGACAACAGCAAAATTGCAATATGAGTACTGGTAAATATGGTTGCACACACACACACACACACACACACACACACACACACACACACATATATATATATATATATATATATATATATATATATATATATATATATATATGGCTCAATCAACTTTGAACCGCGAGGAAGGCGCTTCTGACAAAATATATGGGTTTCTCTGTCGCGCAGTGTTGGCCACCAAGTTTAAATTCATGCGAATGTCCTTGACAAAATGCCTTTGACTACTCTTCACACCCATCTTCGCCACTTCCACTAAAAGGTAGAAACGGAATAAGAAGAGAGGATGACGATCCCGATGTTTGAATGCGAGCTGCTGCTGACTATTAAATGTCAGTATACATCTTATATATCATCCTAGACATTTATCGGTTCCTAATAAATCGATGTTCTTGAATCACATTGCCATCGCTTTGTAGTTGATTTTAGCAGAACATCTTCATAAGTATCTTTGTTTGAGGTTCGTAGTATCAAAATCTACAAAGGCTTTGAAATCGCCACAACAAAACTCCATCAGTCTCAGGAAAAGACACTATGACGTTAGGACAAAGATATCAAACTAGAATATAAGCAACATTAGCTATTTTACAAAACAGATGATTCTAAATTTCAATAAATCCATATCCGAGGAAAGTTCGTAAAAGATGATATAAATAGAATACGAAAAAAAAAAAGATTCCTTTTAACTTTTAGTATTAATGATCACTCTCTTTTTCGTTCTGTTGTTACCAACTATTTTTCTGTCTCCTAATTGCAGGTTTCGGTTCATTTTTCCAGATTGTAAAACTAGTCTTTCACAAGCTAATTATGTCTAATTCAATTATTAAATGCATGCAAAATTATCTATTTTTCTATGTTTTCTGTATATTTTGAAGATATTTGCATCTTTTTTAATATACACTCACTTTTTCAAATTTCAATACACCATCATAATCATCATAATTAAAATCATCCTCGTCATTATTATTATTATTAATAATTGTTGTGATGTCCTCCCTCGAAAGAGTTTATGCTGGTCTCTTCCGCCTACTATAAGATTAGTAGGAAAGAAGGCCTTGAGGGAAACAGTCTACCAGACTGTTCATTTCTGTCGAACTCTGCTTTGAGCAGAGAGAACCTCGGACGAGGCTTTGCCGAAGGGCAAAGTTTCTTCCGGAGAGGTCGACAGGCCCTGAACCCGTTTATACGGGTTCGAAGGGAATATTTTTAGCCGAGCCTATGGGCTCGGAGATCCCATAGTAAACTCAGCCTTGTGCCACATGCATCCCTCATGGAGGGGCTGATAAATATAACAGTCGAATAGCTATGTTCCAACTGTGCTGGTCAAACTCACTGGCTTCTGGCAGAGAGCATCCCCAGACGAGGCTACGTCAAAGGGCAGAGTCCCGTCTAGGGAAACAGCTACCCAACCCCGTTTTATACGGGGTGTTTGTGGAAATTTTGGCCGTGACTAGGGGCTCGGATTGCCACACATTAAACTCGGCCTTGTGCCATATCCTATCTGGTGGGGAGGCTGGTAAATATAATAGTCGAATAGATTGAACGCTGGGTCAACCGACAAACATTCACTAGTCGTGTAATACTCTTCTGGTGTACTTACTGTTTAATATATGATATATCTGCAACACCTATTTTGTTATTTCTTTCACCATTTACTTGGTCACAACAACAACAGCAACAGCAACAACAACAATAATAATAATAATATCATATTTTCCTTTGATTTCTTTACCGTACACATTTCTTTTCGGGGCCCAATCATAGAGCTAAGATCAGAAATAGCTTCATGACATTTTCCACTGATCATTTTTGTAAAGAAAAAATATGGTCACACATATTCTACATAGAATGTATGAGCTGTACTTGTGAGTACAATGTTTTCTATGTCTTTAAGGCTTAGTATTTCTTTAAAGCAGGAATACCTTCAATAAGAGTATCGGAACGTTTTTTCCAATAAATCCGAAGGCTACAACTACAATTTGATGGCTGATTATTGATGGCCTCATGTTTTTATTTTGTCCTCTATATTTAGTGTTTCACTTCCTACATCATCTTATTTGTAGGATTTTAAATGTCCTTTTCATCACTTTTTTCTTTCACTATCTGCTTATATTTCTGAGATGAGATATTATGTACATTATTTACATTATTCAGACTATTATCCTCATCTTTGTCGCCATATTTATCACAACGTTTCGGTCTTTCACTATCTGTTTATATTTCTGAGATGAGGTATTATATACATTATTCACATTATGCGGATTATTGTCCTCAAGGACACATGGCACAGTGGATAAAGGCGTTGGTTAGATCCAGTGACAGGACCAAAAGAATGTGAGTTCAGTACCCGGCTAAGACAGTGGAGAACTTTCAGATGGGAATTAACAGGAGATAACTGATTACTGACATCCATTAAACATGGCATGTGGAACTAGAATAGTCTACCCCAGTGAGCGAAATAAAGGGTTCAGTTCGACATTCCAACCACCTGACGAAGGCCGAAGCGTACAACGGCCGAAAGGTTGTAATAAATATGGCGACGAAGATGAGGACAATAGTGCGAATAATGTAAATAACGTACTTTTTTCTTTGTTTCTAACCACATATTCTTATCTCTACATACTTTGCTTAGACTCTGGAAGACATCTATCGCCGAGTTTTCTAGACCTCTTCAGAATGTTGTTTAGTGTTACATTTACCGAATTCTTTCAATAAACTCTCTAGATATTTGAATTGTCCAATATTTTTGCTGTGGATAAGGTAAATAGCAGTTTAATCCTCTTTTGTTTGTTCCTATAGAAATTTTCCTGTCTTTTCATTCTTTACTTATTTTCTGAAAGACATTTTTTGCTTTTTTCTGTATGTCTTCGGATTTCTACGTCACATTTTCCGCAGTTTGTTACTCCATTATCCAGACAGGTGAATTATCGAGCATATAACTCTTTGAATATGTTATGTTATTTTTTGATTCATTTATTTTGTTAATTACACATTTATATCATATCAAAAGCGTCATTTGCCTTGTTTGCTGTGTCTTGTGTAATATTTCAGCTTTGATAAATTCACTTTTTGACCGGTTGTGTCTTGTACCGTAGAAGAGGCTGTATATGAACCCTTGCCACAGTGTTGACAAAATCAAAAAAAAACGCGCGAAATTAAAAATATAAAATTGAGACAATTTACACATCGCACACTGTATACGCATATATGTATTAGGGTCTGTAAACACCCCTGAGAACAATCCATTTTCGGATATCCGAAATGACTAATGCAGGGTTAACAGAATTGAATAACGCTAAATTGACATGTCGAATTGAAAGGTAAATGTATAACCTAACATCGAAAGCTTTAATGAAACAACTCTCCTCCCGAGCGACATAAGAATTAAGATTAAAAACCCAAGCAAAACAAGCGCTCGCTGAAATGCCTTCACCCTGTTACAGTTTAATCTGTGGCGACTCAGGCATGACGAGATTAATGCCTTCTCTAGAGTATTTGGGATTAAGCATAATGCGATTACGATCCATCGGCTGAGTTCTTGCCTCCGTCGAGGCTTTGCTGGCCCAAGGACTAATAGGTTTAATTTCTGAATCTTTCTGCTGCTTTTCTTCCGAACAGTAGTCAGCCTGCCGACGCAATAAAATATCCGACGACCAGTAAGTACAGCAATTCTTCACGATCATACAGATTTTCTCTCTTGATATTAACCTTAACGATGTTTCTTTTAAATATCTTTTCTTAGAGCAACCAGAAAGAATATATTAACGGTGAGACATTAATACTTCATTTTTTGGTTAATTTATGTTAATGATTTGTAGAAGGCATGAAACAAAACTAACTCTTTTATATTGGATTACAATTAATAGAGTTATTGTCTTCTCACGGGCATGATAATATCGGATAGCTAAAAACAAAAATAAGGAGTAAAACGTTCTTTATTATAGATAATATAAATGTAGTTTATATAAAATAAATAACATTTAAACTGAATTCAATCTCAGAGAAAATATTCGAATCTGACAGGATTCGAACCTGCATTCGGAACCGTCATATTGCCTTACCTGCTCTGGCGTTATCAAATAAAAATTTGTCTTTAATCAAATAAATTGTCTTTAATAAATAAACTTTGTCCATTTCTTAATATATGACGTCATTAGTTTACATTTGATACGCCAGAGCAGTTATGACTGTACGAGATTCATGGAAGATTGAAGTTTATAAGCAGTAAATTCGACGCTTCTTTGTAGCCGATCGGTAAGGCACGTCAGCGTAAATGCCGGTTCCGTATAGGGTGCAGGTTCGAATCCTGTCAAAGAACGAATATTTTCTATGAAAATTTCTCGGACATTCAGGCCGGTAAATGTTATTTAATACTGTTTATTATAAACAGAGCATTTACTTAAATACTTGTATCTATAAAAAAAGAACGTTAAACATAAAAATGTCTTTAATAAATAAATTGTCTGACTTTGTCCATTTCTTAATATATATTGAAGAGATGTGCCGCAAACGTTTTTGGTTGTAATGTGTTTTTTTTTTAGAAAAAAATATTGTTTTATTTTCCATAATTTTACTACACGTGTTTCTTGTCTCGCGACTGTCTTCAGGTAAAAGCGTTGATTTCCACATATTATTAAAAATAATTAATTTTTTACTTATGTTTTTCAATGTTGAATATTCTCGATATGAGACATTTTCTGTTTTTGTGTTAGTAATCCGAATGTCTTTCTTGAATTAGCAATGAAGAGTTCTGCGCGAAGAGTCATAAAACAATTAAGGTTGGTCCAAGCGAAATGATGAATTACTTATCGGCATTTTATCTTTTAATGTTTTACTGACCCCTATGTGTTCTTGGATCTGTTTCCATTTTTGTGTGTTTCTGTCAGCATGCGTATATTTCCCCTCCATACATATACTGCCTTACTATGAGGAATTAGTAAACTCATTTGTACACATACACACAAACATACACATACGCACATACACACCATTCCACCACAAGGAATCAGTACATACACACATATACCTACACACACACATACGCACATATACACTTCTCAGCTACATATATATATATATATATATATATATATATATATATATATATATATATATATATGCATGTTGACAAAACAGGGAACTACTCACGAGCACGCACACAAACCCCACACAACTTAAGAAGTACGTGTGTATGTATGTACGTATGTGTGTGTATATGTGTGTATGTGTATGTGTATACTGGTTCCATGTAGCTCATACACATGTACATATATATACATATATACATATGTGCCTACAATTTTTAGATACACATATATGCATATATACACCGTTATCCAAAATGCCCTTACATACATATATAAAATCACATATAAATGTCCAAGTTCATCTACGTTTTTGTGTACAAACGAACAAGCACATCATCCATGTGTTCATACATTCATTTCAAAAACAAAAGTAATATTTTCCTTTTTATATATTTATTTCTAAATATATTTAGTTAAATTGTTGTGGTTTTTACGTCTACATTTCAAAACCAACTCGTTATGTTTGTTCAGTAATATGTCCGCATCTTTATGCCTTATTATTAGGATTATCTCTTTTATACACAAGTCATATCGGTCTCTGAAGTTTATTGGAGTTCTAGCCCTCGAGACGATTTTCCATTTTACTTGTGGGGTTAAGTTGCTCTCCAACAAATCCCAGTTATATTTTGATAGTGCTGTTTGGTGCTTCTTGGATTTATTTGTGAAGAATTGGCGATGGTTATAAAAATGTTGCTTCTAATTTCCCGCCGATATTCCTATGTATATCTTCGTCTGTGTAATATATTCTTTGGGGAAATTGTAGCTTCGTATATTACGTTTTCTGCTATGCATATTCCCTCTACTGGACAAACGGATCCTTCTCTGCAATTACAGGTAGATTTGTTCTTTTGGTTTGCATTAAGATCTTTTTGTAGTTGATTATTATGAAATTCACTTAAATTTTGCTATTGTGAGAGCTAATAATTGTTTCTACATTGCTCATGCAGGAATAACTAATTTTTAAATTCATTTTGTTGAACATCGTTTTCAATATATATATATATATATTAGAGTGTGAAGCTTTTATTTTATATAATAAAGAAACAATTTATATAAAGAATTAAATAGCAATGTTAATGTGATTAATTGTGAAATCACTTCGCTGACAAGAATTAATGAGGCATAAACTTACTATCAATTCCTTAAATAAGATCCTTATATTCTTGTTGTTGGCAGAAAGACGACACTTGCTAAGTACTTTTGACAATTTCAAATTTTAATATTCACGGCGCAATTTTCCCCATACATAAGCAAATTCTAAGACGAAATATTGCGCCTTGAAGATGAAAATTTTGCCGAAAGTAATTGGCAAGTGTCTTCCATCTGACAACAATTCGAATATTAGGATCTTATTATTCAAGGAATTGATTACGTCTTGTTAGCGAAGTGATTTCGCCATTACTCACATTAACATTGTTATTTGATTATTTGTATAAATTGTTTCTTTTTATATATATATTTATATATATATATATATATATATATATATATATATATATATATCAGGTCTGTCGAATTTTGAATAAAAAAATCAAGTGACCAAATGTTACATTTAATTACAGATTCAATCAATAATGTATTTTCTCTGATTATCTATGACTTCCTTCCATCTATTAACAAGCTTACTAATTCCATTAATGCAAAATTCTTTTGGCTTTGATTCGAAGAACTCACAAATGTCGGTTTAAAGTTCTTCCTGTGTTTCTTCCAAATGATTCTGTAAGCTATGAAACAAATGGTAGTCTGAAGGAGCAAGATCGGGTGAATAAGGTGGATGAGGATATTTCTCCCAACCAAGTTCTTCGATCTTTTGTGACGTGATTCTTGCTGTGTCGGGTCGCGCATTGTCCTGATGAAACATCACCCCTTTTCGATTTACTAGACCAAGTCTTTTTTTCTCAAACCTTGGTTCAAACACTCTAATTGCTGACAATATATTTGAGGATTAATTGTTGCATTAGGTGGTAAGAATTCTCCTTTACCAAGCCACTGTCTACGACGCTTAAAATTTTCATAAAAGATCCATTTTTCGTCGCCAGTCACAAGTTAATCCAAAAAAGGTGAAACAAGTTGGCGAGCATGGAAAGAAGAGCAGATGTCAACTCGGGATTTGAGGTTGTTTTCAGACAATTCATGAGGCACCCATTTTCCAAGTTTAGGAATTTTTCCAAGTTGTTGAAGATGACGATGAACAGTTGTATGGTTTGATCTGAGAACTACTGCCAATTCCTCAACTGATAAAGCAGGATTTTCTTTCAAGGGCTGCTTCAAGAAGCTTTTCATCAAACCCAACTGGACGTCCGGTTCGATCTTCATCTTCAAAGGTGAAATCTCCGTCTCTGAATTTTGCAAACCATCTTCTGCAAGTTCTTTCATTCACACATTCCTTTCCATAAACCGAGTGAAAGTTTCTAGCCGCTTCGGCTGCCGAGTTTCCTTTCTTGAATTCATAAAGCATTATGTGCTTCAAATGATTCTTGGGTACTTCCATGTTAGCAGGGTTTTAATCAAACAAAATGTAATTTTATTGTTCTCTGAAATAAAATTTGATCAGTTTAAATGCATCCAAACATAAACATAATGTTCAGCTCCATGAGACATTATAAAATGTTCTTTTAAATTTCGTTCAAAATTTGGACAGAACTTATCGGATAAACTGATATATACAAATATTAAAATAATTGGAAAGAACAGTGGGATTTGAATCCGGTGTTCTTATCAATTATTTTTTTTAAAAAATAATAAAAAAGTAGAGCATAGTATTATAATTTTTTTAAAAATATGATTCCATGGAATCATATTTTAGAAAAAGACAATTATAATTATATATATATATATATATATATAATTATGTATATATATATATATATATTTATATATATATATTTATATATATATATATATATATATATATATATATATATATATATATATACATACAATTGTAACACTTTGTGTCTTGCGCTGTTTTGATTGACCTTTTAAACACATGATGAATATTCATCATCGTGATCAAATTTAAAATTTTGACAAATCAATGGCATCCTTGCTAGAACTGCCTCTTCAGTCAATGAATACCTAATATTACCAAATATGGAAGCGGTAAATATTAAAATTGTCATCTAATTTAAATTTTTCTACAATGAATTCCGAGTCATATCTATAGGCGAAAGATAAGGGTTTCTTTTTTTCTCATCGTTGAGTTTTGTAAAAAGTATGTCTAAGCTTTTGTCTCAAGGTTAACCATAAATATTTTACTCTCTGTCCCTGTCTCTCTTTCTCTCTCTCTCTCTCTCTCTCTATATATATATATATATATATATATATATCTCTATATATATATATATATATATATATATATATATATATATATATCAGTCTATCCATTATAGTTTAGGGTTTATGTGTCAAGAGTCATGTGTCCGTGTTATCGATTAGGATTGGCTTTTTCTCTCTCTCTCATTAAAGTGTATTGTTATGGCGACGCATGTCTCCTGTTGAATGATGAGTTTTTTCTATCCTCCCTTCTTTCTGTCTGTCTCTCTCTCTCTCTCTTTCCCTCTCTCTCTCTCTCTCTCTCTACCTCTCTCGTCCTTTTTCTTTCTCTCTCTCTTTCTTTCCTTCTCTCATCCTTTTCTCTCTTTCTCTCTCTCTTTCTTTCCCTCTCTCATCTTTTACTCTCTTTCTCTCTCTTTCTTTCCCTCTCTCATCCTTTTCTCTCTTTCTTTCCCTCTCTCATCCTTTTCTCTCTTTCTCTCCCTCTCTCATCCTTTTTTTCTTTCTCTCTCTCTCTTTCTTTCTCTGTTCTCTCTTATTAGATTTTTGTATTTATTGTGTCCAAACTCATGTCTCCAGATGTGTGATATGTGTTGGTAGTACACGCACATTCCGGTCATAATAAGTAGTAATATTTTGCATTCAATTTATAATTAAGTATATTAGAAAAAAGTTTAAACAAATTTACCGTTAAAACTAAAACAATAGTTAGTCGCACAAGCATTCTAAGATCGCATTTGAAAAGCATTGAAACAGACGTCAGTAACTATGAGCAGGCGGTTAAATAAATTCCAATGTTTTGCTTTATTGGATACTGAGAAAAATCAGATTAAAAATTAAAATAAGTTGAAAATGATTCTATCTTGTGTTTATTTGTTGGATGTAATAGTTTAGTAGGAGCGAGAAGAAACAACAGTAGCAAAAAAGCGAGGCTTCAATTCTAATTCAAAGGAAAAAAATTTTCAATTTACCTAATGGAAGAACGTTGTAACATAATGCTAGTTTTTATGTGTAGCTAGGAGAACAACTTGGAAATAAATTCCCAGATGACATATAAAAGAATTTTAATCATTCTTTGTAACAATGAAAGGATGTTTCTATTGAGAAACGAGAATATGAATGATCCCATTCAGAGAGTAACAATTTTGTTAATGATAATCTACAGAAAAATCCCTTTCTACATGCTATTAAGGACACAAGTTACAGATCGAATACGTTAACCTGATTCAACATATTTTAGGGGAAATATACGATTTGTAATTACTCAAATGTGGTTTGCCATTATTGGCAGTGAAGTTGGGATTTATTGTGAAATGGTTTCCCATTGCTTTCTCCAAAGTAATTCCCTTGAGACACCATCTTTGGATATAGACTTATCAAGGCTTTTTACACCCTTTGCTGAGAATGACATGAAATGAAGATGTGTGTAATAAGAAACTTCTATAGAAAATGGAAACAAACGTGTATACATAAGTTGGAAGTTTTGTTTTTTAAAAAAAGACGGAAAATGTCACCTCAAAATCAGAATACGCATTGAATTCTAAAAACTAAAAATAAATACCAGTAAACAAAGAGACAAAGAAAAGAGAGATGAATTGCATTATCGTATCAATACTCTTGTATGATATTGAATGCTAGATAATTTCTCTGCAGATGAAGTGAACAGTGGAGGCAATAGAACTGTGATTATGCGGAAGATTACCGAGAATTTCATGACTGGAGCGAGTAAGCAACAAGGACTTCTCAAAGATAATGCTAACAAAAAGAACAGAATCAGATTATATATATCGGACACATACTGAGAAAGGAGTGCTTGGAATGTTTAACACTCCCAAGGCATATCGAGGGCAAAAGATATAAGAGGAAGCAGCGTGCCACCTACCTGACAACCTTGTGAGAATGGGTTGAGGAACCCGATATGAGAGGCTTGTCAATGTAATGGTGATGATTTATGATCGTCCATGTTCTGAACGGCAACGCTACCTAGAAGAAGTAAGTGGATGACAGAACAGGGAGTTGGAGTGGTGCTTAAAATACAAACAGAGCTAAGAGGATAAATGATTGAAAATTGTGAAGAGACATGGTCACCCATATACTAAAGGACATGGGCCAAAGAAAAAGATTCACTGAATATCTTCCATACCAACAGAAATATTTATTGAAGAAAATGTCAAAAGCTAAGCAAGAGAAATAATGATGAATTGACGGTAAAGCGATTATGGCTCTCCACAGTCATCCTTTGCAATCAACAATACTTTTTTCTTTATAACTTTTATATTGATCAAGTTCACCTCAAGCAAGAGAGTAAAGCCACTAAGACACAAAAGCTGTTGAAGAATTAGAAAGCAGAAACTTTAGTAAGGAGCAAAAACCAAACGGAGAGTATGCAGCAAGACAGTAGAAAGCGACTGATATTGTATTTAAAGAGAGTTCCACGATCGAGATGTGCGATAAAAAACAGCTAGCATAAAACTTATAGCCAACTTAACTTGTATATTGGTGAGATCTTCTTGGGTATTGCGCTAAAATTCATGAACTCTATGTACCCTGACGAAGAATTTATCCGAACTGTTGCTATGGAATTATTTATAGGAAAGGCACGGGGAGGCAGGCTTACGGCGGTTAGGAAGTGACTTGAAGACGGGATGCAAGATCAGGGGAGGCAGGCTTACGGCGATTGGGAAGTGACTGAAGACGGGACGCAAGATCATGTGGAGGCAGGCTTAACGCAGTTGGCAAATGACTGAAGACGGGACACAAGATCACCGGGAGGCAGGCTTAAGGCGGTTGGGAAGTGACTTGAAGACGGGACGCAAGATCACGGGGAGGCAGGCTTAACGCGGTTGGCAAATGACTGAAGACGGGACGCAAGATCACGAGGAGGCAGGCTTAAGGCGGTTGGGAAGTGACTGAAGACGGGACGCAAAATCACAGGGAGGCAGGCTTAAGACGGTTGGGAAGTGACTCGAAGACGGGACGCAAGATCACGGGGAGGCAGGCTTAAAGCGGTTGGGAAGTAACGAAGACCGGACGCAAGATCACCGGGAGGCAGGCTTAAGGCGGTTGGGAAGTGACTGAAGACGGGACGCAAGGTCACAGGGAGGCAGGCTTAAGGCGTTTTTTGAAGTGACTGAAGACGGGACGCAAGATCAGCACGAATAAGCTGTCTTTATCTTTGTATATCTTGTTTCCCAATAAATATGATCAAAATTAGCAAGTGGTTCGTGGCTAATTTTCATTGTTTCTATTGCTTTTGCTATTTTCATATGCTTTGATTACTCCAAGCCTTTTTTTTCCTTATTGCCAACCTCTCGAAATTCAACTTTCTCATTCTGATTGTTTTTGGTAGTTACGGTAGCTTTTATTATGTTATAAACGTCTTCATTTGTCATATTCTATTCCTTGGTGTTATTAGCATTCGTCATGAGGACAACGTCTTGATCTACTCAAGTTTTTCAAGCTTAGATAGATCTAAAATATAATCATGATGATAGGCTCTTTTTTTCAGGAGGTTGATTTTGCTTTTTAGAGTTTTGATTTTGATTTTTCTTTGTACGATGGACGTTTCAAAAATATTGCTTCAGTTTTACAACCACGAAACTACAACAGATAGAGGAAGCGTATAACACTGTTAGATATCTTCACCTTTCATTTAAAAACACTATTTCTCTACAGTTTCGCAATAGTGATGATATTGTCAGGAAAAACCTTTGCTTCTGACCAATCGTCTATCGGAATGAACGTGGCTTATCAGACACATCGCTATCGCCACTGTTGAAAACGCACTGGACTGGTTGTGTTCATACCAGCTGTCTTCTCTGGGTAAAGTTTTAGAAAGGGTCGAGGAATGTCCATGTGCAAAATTTATTCGTATCGAACAATTCAATGATACACTTGTGCTTAATATGCAGTTTAATGTCAAGCAACATTTTTTTGCTATATGTTCCAATGCTTGTCCTGCTATCCACGTATAAGCTCGTTACGTAGGTTATTCTCTGTTTCTCTGTAGCTGCTTTACCTTCAATATATGAGTGTCAAATTCAGTAAGCCCTCGAGGACACATGACAGTGGATAAAAGCGTTAGTTACATCCAGTGACAGGACCCAAAGACTGAGAGTTCAATACCAGTTAAACCAGTGGAGAACTTGGAGAGGGGGAATTAACAGGAGATAACTGATAACTGACACCCATTAAACATGGCACGCGGAAGTAGAACAGTCTACCTCAGTGAGCGAAATAAATGGTTTTCGACATTCCAACCACCTGAAGAAGTCCGGAGTATACAACAACCGAAACGTTGTAATAAATATGGCGACAAAAATGAGGACAATAGTCTGAATAATGTAAATAGCGTACATAATACCTCATCTCCGAAATATAAACAGATACAGCGGTTTTTTTGTTCCATTTTCTTTAAAACTACTTCTTTACAGACATAAACCATCCATAGTATTCTTAAATGAATCCCTAGAACGATGTCTCAGTTGTTTTAAGTTTCCTTTCATCTGCGAGAAGATCGTCCAGCAACCAGACTCGCGTAACAACACATTTTTTTTTTTTTTTTTGCTTTTTAATGTAAGCTTCCTCTTAATATTTTGCATAGCTTTTTGTAGGTATATTTCGTTATATCAATGCGCCATCGAATTACGAATGTGCGGCTGAATAATGTTAAATACGTCTTATTTTCTTCTTCTAAATTAACCAGCCATGTTTCGTATTTTTATATTTTTTTATATATCATCATTATAATCCTCTTGACCTTTGTAATCGTCGGTGGGATCTGAATGCAGAAAACACTTCAAATCTTCTCCACAACGGTCTATCAAAAACAGCCATCAGCAATTCTGGTATAATTATACCGGTCTATTGTTTGACATTGTCGAACCAGTTTAAACGTTGGTTTACACTCTTACGGTGCCTTGTATTATGGTCTTGCACAGGTTGTCATGCCTTGTGAAATGCCCCAACCACGCCATTTTTCTCCGTTTGACAGTGGCAAGAAAAGGTTCCTGGTGGCCCACAAAACCCTTTTTTATATATAAGTGCATTGAAATAATTATAAATCCTACCATAAACGTGGTCTTTAAACGAGGATGAAAACTACTACCGCTCGCGAACCTACCAGTTGATGCTATTACCTAGCTGTTGTTTTAAGTATCGACAATCTTTTATAAACAATGAAAATTTTTGTGTTTTGTTTCCAGGAACATCAGGATTAGGTAATTAGAAACCAGCTTCTAGACCATGCCAAATCTCTCGAAGTCATATCTTGAAATATAATTGATGTAATTGAAATATAAATGATGTAATAACCTGTAGCCCCCATGAGTGACTACACTATAGGTAGTAACTACCTTTAATTATCTGTAAGTCAACGGACTAAAGAGACTAGCTGGGATCTGTTCCAGCTAGACAGTCGAACTCTCTGCTCGGGCAGAGAGGAACCCGGACGAGGCTCCGCCGAAGGGCAGAGTCTCATTCGTGGAAGTAGACAGACCTGAACCCGTTTATGTGGGGTATACGTGGAAATTTTTGGCCGAGCCTACGGGCTCGCATTGCCCCACATTAAATTTGGCCTTGTGGGGAGTTTAGTAAATATTTCTAGCTGGGTTCTGTTGAGTACGATTTAGGTTTACGCGAGAACTACCGACGTTCCAATAGTAGCCCTCATACTGAATTGACTTACGACGACCTTGTGCATATCTGTTACCTTTATTCTTATTGTACGGGTTTTTACAATAAATCTTTACTTATTTTATCCACCATTTTTGTCAAATATATATTCCTATTAGAATGGAATATAACAATAATATAAATAGCTGTCTTAAACCAAAGTAATTATGTATTTGCGCTTGTTTCGCTTGACAAATATCTTGGTTCCAGTAATCCTGATTTCAATTACTTTCATCTAATCAAGGTATGCTTAGTAGATTTAATTTGTGACAATTGGATGGGCCGTCTCCAAGAAGGCAAAAAATTATTAGTTTTTTTTTTTTAATCTTCACCGTCTTTTGATTTTATTATCTAATGACCTTTCGTGTAATTCGGTGCATTTTCTGGATGCTGCAAAAACAAGTACGAACCGGATTAGTTTGATGCAATAATCTTGCATCTGCAGAAAAGGTAGGGTAGCTTTTATCTTTTTCACTTGATCAACTGAATTTTTCCGATAGCATTTTTCCTTCCCGGCATTCGTTTTGATGCTACTGATTATATTTGTGCTAGAAATAAGAAGGAAAAAATCCAAGCAGAGTAAGACAAAAAAAAAAGTATGATGAAAAAGTCAAGAAGATGTAGAGACTGAAAAGAAAGAAAGGAAAAGAAATGGAATTACAAGACAATTGACATTACGAAAAGAAATAAATACACAAACGGTGAGTGACAAACAAAATAACAAAAAAGGGGTTATGAAAGGAAATTTATTTGCTAGTGAAATTGAAGGATGCAAGGCCGACGCCATCGCAAATGTCATTCTCTGAGTTTGTCGGCTTGACATTTTTGACAAATGTGAAGTGCCAAACGGAAGCAGCTTAAAACACTCCACCCCAAACTTAATAACTCAAAATGTATGGAATAAAAGATGAATATAAAAGACAAATGACCAGGTTAACAGTTCCAGAAAGTTATTGTCTTGTCATTCTCTAGTTATTAAAGATTTTTCTAGAATTGTATCTTCTGATATGAAGAAAGTTTTTTTCATCCGGATTTGCTTGTAAAATTAACGATTCTTTCGTCGCTATGCTAATTTTAATAAAGGTAGCAATAGCGATATTTCTGACAGGTGAGAAACAGTGACATTTACAGACTGATTGATTGGTTGATTCAGATCATAGCGATAAGCCATTTTTGATGGAACGGTTGACAGTTAATTGTTAATAGAAAGAAACTGCATTTCTAAATTTGAGTGACGTATGAAAGAAATTCAGCTGTAATTGCCAACAGAAATAAATCTGCAATTAAAGCAGATTTTTGTAGAAAGCGGAAACATAAAAGACAAACTTACAATAATATTCTTTTGCACGTAACTTAAGCTTTCATTATATATCTGTGTAAAATACGATGTCATATAAAAAAAAAAAAATACACTACCCAAACACACACACACACACACACACACACACACACACACATGTATATATATATATATATATATATATATATATATATATATATATATATATATATATATATATATATATATATATATATTTAAAGTAAAAACAGACCACATTTTAAGGTACCATTATAATAATTTATTTCACCAGAGTCCTCTGGATTTACATTTACTTTATACTCAGGAGTCATTTTTCATCCTAAAAGTTTGGGATTTTTTGTACGGATTACCAAGTTCATCTAACTAATTCATATTAATTTTTTTTTTTTTTTTAAATATATATACATAGTTTCAATTCATACAGACTTTAAACTTTTGAAAATGGATTAGACTATAAAGTCCGACAATTATTTTTAAGACATTTTTTATGTTAAAAAGTTTTGTTTACCAGAACAGGTTTTAATTTATACAATTTTTTAAAAATTTAAAATTACATAGTTACAAATATTTTAACAGAAAATAGTAAGTATAATTATTTTCCATAACAAAGTATTTGTTTATATTTAAAACAGTAATTAAAACAATATTCACTGGCCTGAATGTTCGATTAAAAATTTTCATAGAAAATATTCGTCCTACGGAACCGTCATTTAGCTTGACATGCCTTTAACCGATTTGGCCACAGAGGAGCGTTCGGTTAGTTTAAAGACAGTAAAATCGACCTTGCTAAACAAACGCTCGTCTGTGGCCAAATCGGTTAAAAGCAGATCAGTTTATATGACCGTTTTGTATCAGATACAGGTTTGATTCCTGTTGTAGGACGAATTTTTTTTGTATAAAAAGTTCTTGGATAATGTTGTTTAATAATGTTTATTATAAACAGAGTATTTTCTTAATTATTTTTATCTATAAAAAATATATAAATATAAAAAATGTCTTAAAATGATTGTATCTTGACTTTAGCTAATCTATTCTTTACCCAAAATTATATTATATATATATATATATATATATATATATATATATATATATATATATATATATATATATATATATGTTTGGAGGCATGGCGGAGTATAAAGGATAGCGGCTCGGATTGAAGACAGCCGAGTTCGAATTCCAATCGAATCCATTACATTCACTTACGTCCTAATACAAGGGAAATGTATTAATCGTCGTCTTCTCCCTCCATCTATGAGTAAAAAGCAGGACAGAAAGGGTTCTATAGCCTTGGATGGCAACTGGTCTAGGCGAAGGATAGCACTGAATTCAAAACTGTTTGGGGATATTGTTGTGCACTTTGTCGCTGTATTCTCTCCTGCAAAAAGTGTGGTTGGTGCTGCACAAAGCCTTCATTACTATAATTAAATTATATAAAAAATACACGTTGATACGACGGACGGAGAGTTCACCATAGATAGATATATAGATAGATAGTAACAGTGACAAGGAGAAAGGAAAATACATGCATACATACATACATACATACATGCACACACACACACACACACACACACACATATATATATATATATATATATATATATATATATATAAATTAACAGTGAAAGGGAGAAAGGGATACATGCATGCATACATAACACACACATACATACAAATATATATATATATATATATATATATATATATAGAGAGAGAGAGAGAGACAGACAGACAGACAGACAGACAGACAGACAGACAACCAGACAGACAGAAAATACTGTCATGGGAATCAGGACTGCATTGTAACTGTCAGTTCACTTTCATGCTTAAATTGATTTTCAATCTCTGCTGAGGACAACGTCTCCCTCTCTCTCTCTCATTCTCTCAAACACACACATGCTCATACATATATATATATATATATATATATATATATGTGTGTGTGTGTGTGTCTTGTGTGTGTGTGTTTGTAGATATAAGAATGTCGAAACTATACACCGACCGAGAGCCACTCAAGGTAGAGAATTACTCCGTAGTGTTGCAAGAGTTTAAGTAAAGGCGAGAAAGAGAAGACGCTTTATTTGAACTATTTCAAGACAGGTAAGTGAGGACTCAAGCTAATTTGTGACAGTAATACTCATTTGTTTTTGTTTGGTCTGGCTTTGGTAAAGATAGGACATGGCAGTGGGGCAAATGCCTACCGATGCAGGACAATGAATCAACCATTTTTCCAGGTTCTTTAGCAATATATCGAATAAATGTTACACTGGATATCTAGAGGGAGCTTGAGACACAATATGCGTTCAAATGTAGGATCATCCATGACAGTATCCCCCACATAAAATGTCAAAGTTTAGGGTCTCTCTCCCTCCATATCTCCCTCACGCTCTCTCCCCCTATCTCTTTCTTTCTATATATATATATATATAGAGAGAGAGAGAGACATAATGATATGTCAAATTCCCGAGTCTCTCTCTCTCTACACACACACACACACACCCTCTCTCTCTCTCTTTCTCTCTCTCTCTCTCTCTCTCTTTCTCCTTTCATATATATATATATATATATATATATATATATATATAGACAGAGAGAGGGAGATAGAGAAGGGTAGGGACAATGACCCTGAAATTTGACATATCATCATTAGGTCTCTCTCTATCTCTCTTCATATATATATATATATATATATATATATATATATATATATATATATATAGGGGCTGTACAAAATAATTGGAACAGTTGCAAAATCCACTCCTATATATCACAGACCTATTATATTAAGAACTTTAACTAAAACTTCGCAATTGCAGGTTATATCTATTGTAAATATGTTTATTTATCTAAGCCTTTGTCTTATTTTGTTTTAAGAATTTAGTAAAATTCGACCTAAATGCGTGACCTCTCCTAGTTCGAAAAAGAGCAAATTGTTGGAGCTCGCATGGCAGGAGCCTCGATCACTAAGGTTGCTGAACTGTTTGGTTTTTCAAGAGCTACCATATCAAGAACACTGATGCAATTCGAGAAATAGGGCAAGATCTCTAGCAACCGTAGCAATTCGGCCCGGACTTGCAAACTTACTGACAGGGACTGACGTGCATTGAAACGCAATGTGGCAAAATGCGGCCAAAGTGACTGCTGAGTTGAATAACCATCTGAATAGTTCAGTTTCTACTAAAACTGTTCACCATGAGCTCCATAAGGCTGCATATCATGGAAGAGCCGCTGTGAGGAAACCTCTTCTCTCCCCTCGCAACATTCAAAAGATGTTGAAGTGGTGCAGAGATCACAATGCCTAGTCTGCAGACTAATGGAAGCAAGTCATATTCTCAGACAAGTCCAACTTTAGTGCGAGGCAGTCCAAAGAAGCTTACAACCGTGACTATCTTCTTCCATCAGTGAAGCATGATGGTGGATCAGTGATAGTTTGGGCTGCCATAACACGGAAATGTCTCAGTCCAATAGTTGCCATGCATGGTAGAATCAACAGCAAAGATTATCTGAACATTTTGTGAGATCATGTTTATCCAATGGCCAAGACTTTATTCCCTGATGGTGACTGCATCTTCCATGACGATAATGCTCCAATACACGCCACTCGAGTGGTTAAGAATTGGTATGAAGAGTATGACAGTGGGCTAGAACACATGGAGTGGCCTCTCCAATCACAAGATATCAATATTATTGAACATTTTTGGTGCATTTTGGAGCAACAATTAGGAGCCGCCGTCATCCACCGTCGTGTCATAAAGAGCTGGAGAAGGTTTTAACTGAAAATTCCTCTGGATAAAGTCAGGAAGCTGTATGATTCCATTCCTGGAAGTATTACAGCTGTCTGCGAGCCTAAAGGAGGACCAACTCCAAATTAAATAAATTTTCTTTGAATTTAACAACTGTTTCATTTATTTTGTCCAACCCTGTGTCTCTCTCTCTCTCTCTCTCTCTCTCTATATATATATATATATATATATATATATATATATATAGAGAGAGAGAGAGAGAGAGAGAGAGGAGGAGAGAGACCCTGTACAATTTTGCTATTACGACCGGTATATATATATATATATATATATATATATATATATATATATATATATATGTATGACTGCAAAATTTTCCAAATCGTGTAACAGCATAATTGTCAATCCTACAAAATGTTTAATGTCTAAAAACCCACTAAAGTAAATGAAGTTTTCAGATTAGGCGTTTGACCATCTTGATACCATTTGTAGGAAGAATTACTGAAAAGTCCTTTGAGTTATTCAGCTAGAAATAGAAAAGGTTTGAATGATTTTGTTAGCCCCACTCTGTCTTCCCAAATGAGCAATGATGAGAGTACAAACATCATTCAAGCCTTCAGTTATGGTACCAATATTTATACTCTGGCTTCTATCTTCAAATTCCATTCAAGAAACATCAACAGCAGGGTGAATAATTTTAAAAAGAGGGTACACTTGAGAGAAATCTGTATCAGGAGGTCACTACAGGAAGAACGATTAACTTAGAGATAAAGGGAACAATTAAAACAGATCTAAATCAATCCATAAAACGTTTGGTACGTTAAAGAGGAGTTCCATCTATGACAGTCCAAAGAGCAGTAAAAACTTGAAAATTAAATCAGACGTGAATCCTGTGAGGCAACCTGTTACTCCTGGACAGAATGTTAGAAGGTTAGAGAGGTTAGAAATGGCGAGGCCGATTATCATCTTTAATAAGTTGGAAAATGATCAGGGATATATATATATATATATATATATATATATATATATATATATATATATATATATAAACTTTATTCCATATTCCAATCCTTCATGAGTTTCGGATCCTTAGCTATGTTTAATTCATGATGAACATGTCATTTTTCTTTATGATCGATATCATCACGATTCTTCATTTAATCTTAGATAGTAATTTTACGTGACTATTGCTCAAAATAGATTCCAGTATGTTATAAAAAAAACTCGGAAAATTCCAGTAAGAAATCTTTAATCATTTCAAAGTTAAAACGGTTCAGATCTTAATCTATCAATTAGACAAATTTGCTTTTACTCGATTTGGCCAATTTTGCTATTACACTCCGTATATGTAGAATTTCAATTGTTCATAAGCGCTTAATAAACATAAATCTCTGGGTCAAGAAGGTTGTATAACAGCTATATTTTAAGATATGCTGCCGCAATTTCACTATAATTATAACTGCCCGTAGATTCAGACACTGCCCGCTTCATAAGAGAAGTATCGTAGACATTGCCCATCTTCTCAGGTAAGACCAAAGCCTTATCAGAATATAAATATCGAATGCTGTTTATATACAGAATAAATATTTACAGAGAATATTAATTATTAATATAGGACATATATAAGTAAAAAAATGACATGCCATTGGCCGTAGTTGCAAGAATAGAGGAAATTATAATTATATGAAAAGAGACACCTGCAATAAACGCAATATATCCCGACATCGGAGATGACATACTAAAATATGTATGTAAATAATAAATGCAATTTTAATACGTATAACATGTTCACAGAAACATTGGTTTGTGAAATCTTAGTAATCTTCTGTCTACTACGTCAATGATCTATTGCTGAATAAATAAACTGTTGTATTCTTTGCAAGTATAAATTGCATATCAGCTGACCGAGGAAATGTTTCTTAGAATCACATTAGCCTCTGTCGTAAGAACCAATTTTTGCAATTGGTCATATTTAAATACGTTTCGGTCATTTCGTGTCTCTAATTGATTCTGCGATTGGAAGAGTAAAAGACGAATGTCACAGGAAATATAATTTCTAGAATGGCGCACTAAATAACCTTATTGGCCTGTTGTGACTGTTTTGTTTATTTGTTGTTGTTTTGGGGAAGGTTTTCCTTTCTTTTAGGGATCCTATTCTTGGAGTGTCCTTCAGATCGATGTTTACTTTTACTTTTGCGATAATATCAGCGAAAATATTTACATCTTTATATTTTATCTTGACAATTACAGGTTTTTCTTCGTTTAGAAAATCTGTTAAATTGTCAATACTTAGCGTATAATGGATGTCCATAATAATTCTCTGGTGTGATGCTTGGCTAATATATAAGTTATATTTGACTCGTGGGGATAGGCTCTGTCGGTGTCTGAGCCACGGTAGAAAGCTAAAATGTATTTTGTCTTTTTGCCTTACGACACAAAACCTAGAAAAATTATATTAAATTAATACACACACACACACACACATATATATATATATATATATATATATATATATATATATATATATATATATAAAATTTCCAAGAGGATAGAATTCAGGTAAAATTTCCAAGAAGATAGAATCCAATTAGAACTCAATGTTCACCTTTAGACCTTCCTGTTCTTCTTTCTTCTGTTACCCCTCTCTAGAGCGTTCATTTCCTTCTCACACTTGTCTTCCACTCCCACCCCTACACTCTCCCTAAAATTATATTTTTTCATAGCCGGAGTTATATTTTCCGATTTCTTTTTGAATTTATAGGGCTGATGAATTGGATCGTGATTACCGTTCCAATGTAATAAATTATATCCATGGAATATTAGTGCTTGAGCCTTTTTATTATACATACATACATATATATATATATATATATATATATATATATATAAAAGAAATATGTTGTAGTGGTTCCAACGAGAGAAAAGAAGAGAAGAGAGGTGCCGCAAACGTTTTTGGTTGTAATGTGGATTTATTTAGAAAAAAATATTACGCTTTGTTTTACATAATTTTAACGGCACGTGTTTCTGGTCTCGCGACCGTCTTCAGGTAAAAGCGGAGATTTCCACATATTATTAAAAATAATTAATTTTTCCTTATGTTCAATGTTAAATATTCTTGATATGAGACATTTTCTGTTTGTGTGTTGGTAATCCGAATTTCTTTCTTGAATTGTATATATATATATATATAGACTTGTAACCACAGAAATAAAACAGATTTGAACAAAATTAATGTGATGTTTTTTTCTTTATACCTTTAGGATCCTTTCGACCAATGCCTTTTTCCAAAGGTATTTATTGGCAATTTACAAACATAATCAAGACCTATCAATAATCTCCAAGAAATCGCAGGTTGTTTTTCGACTGTTAAGAAGTCTTAAAAGTCTTGTTTTATTGTCCAATGCTATGTAGAAGCAGGCTGTTTCGACTTTAGTTTGTTGTTCTTGCAGGGAGACTGGCAAATTTTGACCTTCAATCAACGGTAATGAACATATAAAATCGTCCTTCTGCTTGCATAGGCTCTTCTAGTAGAATTTGATATACAAAGACCCTAAGACTCTAAGATGTTATACCGAGCGAATAATATGTAGAATAGAAAAGGATTTGTTCTCATACTCGGCTGCACAATCAGGATTATCCAATAAATGCCGCCCAATCGACGAGTCATGAAATCTTTGGGTTGTTTTTTGTTGTTGTTTTGTTTTGTGTTTTTTAAATACGGTTATAACTACTCGAACGCAAATACGCAGGAACATATTGCCAAATCCGCGTTTCTAACGTCTGATTGGTTCTTCCTATATAAACCGCTTCACCTCGGCATTTGAATTTGTATACTTCTTTTAAAATAGGACAAACGATTCTTAGTAAAGGAAAGGAACGCAGATTTTGTTTGAAAAACAATGCGCAATTTAACAGCATTGTAACATGACGCAATTCAAGCTGAAATTATGTCAGACAACAGCTGACACTTCCTGCCTAGTCAAGGCAACTTTAAATAAATAGGGTACCGACTCGTGCATAAAAGCACTGGTTCTTTAAAGTGTCTGATTTTACCATTTACTGTTTGATTTTATTTGTGGGATATCCATTATTTTCAAACATTTTTGGATACTAGCACATTCAGCATCTAACAAACAAGGAAACAGATCAACAAAGCACAATGAACTAACGTAGAAATTGGACCAATTTTTCGGACCTTGAGAACTAGAGTCCCAACTAGTGTATAAGCCTGTGAATGTGGGTTTGCGGTAAATGCAGGTATAAAAAACACGTCTCTGCGTTCAAAGAAAACCTCATGAAGGAGCAATATTCCATCACTGTCAACCTCCAGAGTAAACTGATGGGATGGATGAAGAGAATTGTTCCACAAAAATCATTTTCATTATTGGCGGAAGGAGAAAACGGACGTACCTCATGTAGACGTGGGGTTTATGGAATTTGTCAAACAAAATTAAACTCGTGATAACCCATGAAAATATTGGCCAGTATAGGGCCCAAAGGACTACCCATAGAAACACCGTCCGTCTGGGTATACATGACATCATAGAAATTAAATTCAACATCTTCCTTCGCCAGACACATGCATTCTAAAAACAGATTTTCAGGAATGCTGGCTGGGCACAAATTGTCTCTATAAAGAACACCGGCGCATATATTAATGGTCTCATGAAGAGGTACATTAGTATATAAACTAACGATGTCAAACGACTCAGTATGTTTCTTACTAGATTCGATACCAAAATTACAAATGAAATTTGCAATTATGTTCCAATCAATCAATCAATCAATCAATCAATCATATATATATATATATATATATGGCATAGAGAGAAAGATTAATATATCACTAAATAATTACAAAAGATACAGTGGATATTGTAGCCCAAATTATTCTATACGGGTAACAGATAGATAGATAGATAGATAGATAGACAGGCATATATATATATATATATATATATATATATATATATATATATATATATATATATATATAATTGGTATATACGGAATGAATTCCAATAACCAACAATTACTATTCTTAAAAGAGTGCTCAATACAAAGTAGAGCAGATATAATTATTATTTATAAAAAAATTATAACATGATGATGTTGAAAATAAAACCTTATTTATTTTCAACATCATCACTTGATAAGAGTGTGTTGAAAGAAAATGGCTATTTTTGTAGTGATTTTATAACATACATATGTTATAATTTTTTTATAAATAATAATTATATAGATAGATAGATAGATAGATAGATAGATAGATAGACAGACAGGCAGACAGACAGGCATATAGATAGATAGATAGATAGATAGATAGATAGATAAGGAAAATATATGACAAAGTGATTTTTTTTTGTCAACATAAAAAGTTTTCAATTTAGCAATTGTAGCAAAAGAAGAGAAAGAAAACAAAAAATAAGTGGCTAGGGTCCGCCGGCAAACCGGTTATTGTTCTTCGCCGTCAGTCGCCTCAAGGAAAAAAATCAATTGCGAGACTCCTTTTTCTCAGCCGTTACACCGGGCAGTCGTGAAACGGATACATAAAACAAACGCGTTTACTCTAATCGCCCCTTGATCCGTCAGTCTCTTCGCATGTCCGACTCCAATTCCGCCGAAAATGATTCGCCTTTTGCTGTGCCGCTAGCGCCTTGTCTTCTTTGTTTACTAGTTTTTCACTACTGCTGCGTTCTGTCGTCTGTTCTCGTCACATCTCGTTTTTAACGAGACCGGTGCACACGAATCGCGTCTCCGACAACAGCCATGCTTCCCTTTGGTGTGTGTGTGTGATTTATGAATTATTTTTCCGCTTTCAAAATACATTAAAAACTAATCCCCAAAACTTCGTTAATTGCTCACAAGATCACCATAAACACTCGTAGATTAGATAATGGCTAAGCAAAACGTTGCTCATTCCTGGCACATAGCGATAATTATATCACAGCGAACCAAAATAGATCTATTAACATATATATATATATATATATATATATATTAGTAGAGAATACCAAAAATGTTATATAGCATTCACTCCAAAGAAACACTTTGAATACACGAAGCTACAATTATGAAAAATCCATCTTTAAATAAAATATCATTAACCGGAGGAGATGGCATTGTAAAATGTGTAGAATATTTAAAATACGTATACAATAATTTTCTATAAGTACAAATTATTTAAATTGCTTTTTTTCTGGTTTTGTCAAACTCTGAGAATTCGTTGTAAACATGACGTCATTTATATGATATATGTATATTGTCAATTGTAAATCAATGTTTTAAATGATGCTAGGATAAAACTAATAAAACATTTGTGTTCGAAACACAAAAATCTGTTTTCTGGCATGTGTGGTTTTCACGCAAAGCTAATCAATAGTTATTCCCACATAATACACGGCGTTAATATACAAACATGATTTTTTTCATTATTACTTCCACAAGAGTTTACTGTTTCTCTGTTTATGAATAACAGAGGAGTGGGTGCATGCGTGTATTATTTAATATACACCGGAAGAGAAATTTAAAATGTCAGTTGAAATTACGTAAAAAAGAAAAAAAATCCCAATCTTTAAAGCCAAATTATTTTAATTAAGTATCATCTTTTTTTTTCTAAATGTTGCTATGAACACTGAAGAATTATCAATTGAGATTTTAGGTAAATATTTTTTTTTCTTCGATAGCGAAGCAAACCGCCATTTTCGACAAGCGAGGAATGGAAATTACTGGTGACCAAATGTCGAGGAAAATTAAAATGAGGCAAACATCTGAAACGGGAAGTCGTCTGCCTCGGCTTAAAAATAATAGAAAAAAGCAAATCGATTTTAATGAAAAAAAAAAGTCGTTTCGATGTTCATCGAAATATTTATTTTGTAATTGCGTTTTAATTAACTCGTCATCTCCTGTTTTATTAACCGTTTGCAATCGGGATATTTTGAGCAATATTATACCATTAAAAAAGATTTCTTCTATGGTACCTAGACTTTATGAATTTCATCGTAGTACTAGATCAACGGCAAGGTTTCATCATTTTACAGTTGAAATTGCTCGATATAATCGTAAGTTCTATGCTGACAGTTACTTCTACCGCACTTCTCGCTTGTGGATCTCTCTTCCGGCTTCTTGCTTTCCAGTCAAGTTTGATCTTAAAAAATTTAAATTCAATGTCAATCATTATCTTCTGTCTTCTTAATTCTTGGGGTTCAAAGCTAAAAAATATTTTTATATTGTACTTTTTCAAGATAATAAATTCTTTAGTGATATGTCTTACAAATTAAGCCATAGCTGGAGGAGAACAAGCGGATTCATAACTTTCCATGGTTATTTTGCACGTAAGTGATTATTTTGAACCCAACTTGAATTTGAACTTGACTCACGGATTAACAAGTCAGATCCATTGTGCAACACTCACATCCATGTTTACAGCACCTTATATTCTCGAGCGGTTACCCATCTTGGAACTAACCAGGCTCGACGGTACTCAACTTCGGTGATCATAGGAGAACCGGTGTTTCAGCTTGATATGACCATAAGCGGGAAATAGATAGATAGATAGATAGATAGATAGATGTAACATATAAGTATGTATACAAGCGTATTCAGGTCCTGCCGGGCTGTTAATACTTAAAAAAAAACAGCTGTTTTTAGGAGGTAACGGGTGTTCCAATAATTTGGATCGATTTTAATGCGAATTAAGTTTAAGCATCTAATTATTTTTTTTTCTTTTTCTTTTAGATTTGGCGGATATTTTGGCGATATTAATTTTTTTCACATAATTGCCATGAGTTAAGTAACATGATCCAATAGAGAAATAAATAAATTTTCACAAATAACACTGATTTATTTACTGCTGACTTTGATCCGTCTTATTGAAACACCCTTTATAACAATTTAGAATTCGTAGTTCTTTTTTTGATTTCTAAATTTTGGCTATTACGTTAGAGAATGCATTTTGAAGTTAACGGAAGAGGCTAGAAGAATAGTATTGTCTATACTATGATTAGGTATGTTGAAACGAATCTTCCATAGAATAGTTCGTGTTTTATTAATTGTCTTTTATCCATTGTTAAATAAGACTCTAAATTCAGAGATTGTCTCACAGACATAATTGCTGCTGTCATAGATGCTGCAATAAATCTGGTAAATGGTAAACTACCGGCGTAACGGTGACAGTACGCTTCCAGTTTGGGCATTGTGCTTTATTGCATGCATAATTACCTCTGCAAGCAATTGGCCGTTTTCGCTTGGAAAATGTCAGTATTGATAGCAAATCGGATGATTTTCGCTTTGCACTAAGGAGAGGTTCATTTTTCCAGTTTTTTTTTTTTTTTTTCTTACAATATTCACTTAGTACAAGGCCCAAAGGCCACTAAAGCTAGAGGTTTACAGAGAAAGAAGTCGAGCTTATACTCATTTATGTGGAAGTTAACGGTTAATCCTAGACTTGAACAAGTTAAGATTGTAACGATCAGGGAAGCAACCTCTTGGGAGTCGGTTCCAGAAGGCGGTGGTTCATGGGAAAAGCTCTGCAGTCAATGTATTAGATTAATTTCTGATGTTGGGGAAATGTTGACTAAAAATCTAAATGAATTAAGGGCTTTAATAACAGTCTATTGATGTAATTCTCTAATATAATTTGATCATTTAAATCATAAAATAATAATGCAAATTGAAATTTCAGCTCACTAAAAAAAAAATCCACTGTTAATAACTCATTCTCGAATTGCCCCCTTATTCTCTTTGTATAGTAAGCCGAAGGTGCACATCCTACGCATGCCCCACCAAAATAATACCATGCCCCACCGGTGGGGCATGCTCCCCACGTTTGGAAATATTGGATCAGACTAAATATTAATTATTGCTGCTATCCTAGAGATGACTATCGTCGCTTTTCAAACTTGAAAAGTTCGAAATTCGTTTACGACGCCTTGTGATGTATTTTCAGTCTTCAGCTTTTTCGCACGGCCTTATCGACGCAAACCCATCGCTACTCGTTTGCCATTTCCATGGAAAATATTAAGTATAACTTTAATCTTTCATGGAACCAGCTAAGAATTTTGCAGACAAAAACAAGCTTTCCACTAAATTGAATCACTAACTTGCTTTCGATTACGAAGAGCGTTCCAATTCGAAAGCTTCGCGTCATGAATCGCTGCTTTATCGTAAAGGCTCCCGCGCGGATGCTTCCCGGGAAATATAACCGTATCTCTTTAAGTTAATCTTAATTTATCTACTATCACTGCGTAATCTCCACTTCCTAATTTTTTGTCTTGCATATATATCACACATCTAGTTTCAACAAACCTCTACATAGAGTGACCCTTGAACTTTATATTAGGAGAACTTGCATGAAAAAATAAATCCAATATGCTGGGATAAAAGTTCACGATTTCGGTGAAGCGTTTCATACGAGCATATATCTGATTCCAGTATTTCTCCTGTTCCTTCGCCAATCACCATTTTTGAGCACGATTCCCTTAAACGCAATGCGATAAGTTGTAAGCGATCTGGGATTGCAAAGGAAATATTTGTCGCAGATTACTTCCACAACACAGAGAATAAATCACTAAGTTCAGACGCGAACATCGGGAGCGGAAAGAAATGCCGAAAAATCGATTCGCAGGTATTATCTCACAATGCATGCAACCAGTCAGAAAAATAAATCACTCTCCAACAAATACGGTCGCCAAAATAATCGAATTTTTCTCCCCGATTCGAGAACACAAACTGCTTTTATCGGCCGAGCATTTTTTTTCCATTCGTCGACAGCTGGGAGAGGACGCTCAATTTTTGCATATCAAATTACTTTTATGGCGACTCCTGCGACGGACTTGTTTTTTTTATTTAAATATTCCGTCTTCAGCATGTCATGCGGAATACGTGCCCTTTTTTTTTTGGGTGGGGGGGTAAGTAATTTTCTTTTTCGACACATTTTCCTTCGTAGGATACACGCGACGCGCTGTCGCTTGGTTTGACGATGTAAGTCGCCGTTCTCTTTGCTATATAAGTATAGCCTGGAACTGGACGATCCGTCTTAGCACGAAAAAGTTCACGTAGCGATAGAAGTTAATAAGAATCGGATAAAATTTTTCTCGATTCAGCTCAGCACAAATGTTTAGTTCCCATGGCTGATTGTATCTTGCATTTGCTTTGATAACATCTAGCTTTAAAAACAAGAAAGATACGGCATCCTATACAGAAAACCGTTGCAAATTTATTCAGCAAAGCTCTTTACATCGACATCTCAATCAGAAACATGCATTTAAATTTTCCTATGACAAACAGGATCTTAAGCTAAAGGGAAAGACAGCATCGAAAATTGTGGTTAATATGTTCCATATCCCACGGCATTTCAAATTATTTAAGAAAGTGAACTGAATTTAAATAATTTAATTAAAAGCATTAGGCATGTTGGGTCACTTTCCTGAAGCTACAAATATTTTTTTTTTAATTATAATCGAATGCATGCAACCATACTAAGTTGTCATCCAAAGAAATGAATCTGTAATCTACTGATAGATTGCATCCATAAAACTTGAATTCTGTCGAGAAATATTGACTAATGCTAGTACAGTTTGGCACAAGGCTAGAAAGATGTATCAGTGTGGAATTAAATTCTTTTTGCTTGTAGGTCCCAAGTACTTTCATGACAGTCCCTAGCCTCCTGAGTTTTTAGCTCAACATTCTCCCCCCCCCATTAAGCGTCTCTCTTTCTCTGTTCTATTATCGTTAAGTAGGTTGATTAATACATTACTTTTTATACATATTTTCAACCAATACAATGCCCAAGAACCACTCAAAGTAGAGGGTTACTCTCTGCGGGGGTTTCTTTCTCCTCTTTGTCCGATTTATCATCAATTCAAAAAAAAATCTCGTTAAGTAGATTGAGTTATACATTATTTTTATACTAATTTATACAACGCTCAACATTCACTCAGAGTAGAGGGTTACTGGTCATTGTTTAATGATCGCAAGAAAAGGCGGGAAGTGCCGTTCATAAGGTTATGTATGAATGAAAAAGATTAACTCTATACTTGAAGAAGTCAACAATATAGTGATCGGGAAAAAATCTGTCGCAGTAGAACTTACTTCTTATTAATGGAATACGAAAGGAATTGGGATGAATCATCTTTATTCAGGAAGTATGGCTGACCCCAACGGTAGGCCTAATAAAACCAAGGAATGGAGCTCGTCAGAACATTTGACATGGGAAGAGCGATAGAGTAGCGAGATGTTTGCGACCTTTCGTCTGTGGGGAAAAATATTTGTAGGGTTGAAAATGATTCGAGTCCAACTTTTGAACTTTATCAAGACAGACAAGTGAGGACTGGACAGTTCCAGTCTAGTTATGGCAGCAAAACTTCATTTTTGATCTGATCTCGATCATATAAAGATACAAACCAACAGGGGGAAGCACAAAACTTATTGGAGTGGTGCAAGGAACTTACTCTCTTTTCAGTTGCTTTAGCATTGCTAACTTTTGTGCCTAGCTAAATTGGTAGTTATTGCCAAAGATGAATAAATAGATAGAAACAGGCGGAGAAAAAACTGAAATAAATACACAGTCGTGGAAAGAAAGAAAGAAAGAAAGAAAGAAAGAAAGAAAGAAAGAAATTAGCAAAGTATTGCGTCACTAACTTGCTAATATAGCATTTAATTATAATGGGAAAGTTTTTAATTTTATTTTTATAAACAATTTTTTTCTATCCTCTGCCAGCCGCAATGATGGAGAAAGCATTACCTCGAACCATCGCCAGTGAGACACGCTGCAAGAGCCACTCCGTTTCGCGAGGCTCGTCCTTTAATCAAGACGCAATCGCGCCAATCCTCCGAAGGAACGCCATCGAACGAGGGCCAATGACCCCAGAATCTATCCGCAAGAGAAGAATATTTAACTATTTTTTTTTAATCTCTGCGTCCCGGGCGATGGAACCCCGGCTCAAACGGGACCTGGTCAAATTACCGGCCGAAAATGTATCCGCACA
>CAHIKZ030002888.1:1487500-1515000 GCA_903632075.3 Acanthosepion pharaonis
GATATTTTATAAATTTGAATAGATATTATTAGCTCTAATCTGTATAGTGAATAGTGTTTTTGGTTATCGATTTTTTTTTATTCCATGTGTACCAACTCTGTCCTTGTGGCAGATAAGTAAAATTTAATTAATTTTTATTTAGTTTTTCCAACGTTCCTACGTTTCTTTCCGTTTAGTGGTAGTAAGGGAGTACAAAATTTTCCTATAATTTTCATTGAGCCAAGCGATTTATAATAGAGACCCTGTATATTAAACTTCTCAATCCTACTATCAAACTCATCCGTGAAATTGGAGTGATAAAAGCTTTTTTTAAAAATAAAAAAGACGACCATTCCAATTCCATCCGCGCGCAATTTGCGAAGGCTCGGAATAAACGCTGTTATTCAAAACAAAACATAAAAATACAACTTAAATAGTACAAAACATGACGAAAAATTAACAACACCCCCTGACCCGTTGAAAATAGCTAAACAAGTGACCGAAAGCTCTTGGAACAATGACAAGTATGGTAAATTATGCTTTTTACTCTCTTAATTTCTTACTCCCACCAAAAAAAAAAAAAAAAAACGTAAGTACGCTGGGAAAAACAAAATAAAAATTAATTAAAACTTCCTTGTCATTCATATTTCACGAAAGGTGTTTACATGAAAGTTTACTGCCCAAATATACACTAATATATATATATATTGGATATATATATATATATATATATATATATATATATATATATATATATATATATATATATATATATATATATGGACAAATATGATGAGGGAAAGGAATTAGAAAAATGTTTCAGTTCATCATAAAAAGATATATACATATATTCGGTATATATTTCCTGAAATACTATTATGAAATTTGAGTAGACCAAACAAAAAATATTTGTTGAAAAGCTCGCTCATGTAAATGGAAAGCAGAAATAGCAAAAAAAGTTTCGGAAGTATTTCTCTAAGAACTTTAACATTGACTTCCAATGTCTTCTCTCCAATTATGACTCGAAGACATTTTAATAAAACATGACGAGCTGCTTCAATTTCAGGCAACTTTCTCCTATGGAATTTTATTCAATAAATATTTTTCATATGCTCAAATACATTTTCCATCCCAAAACACAGTGACAGATAAAATATATCGATGTATATGTAAACTGTGTAAGCAATACAGATTTTAAATGTGCCTATTTAAAGTAAGTTTGGGAGGTTCGATTCCTCTAAATTCTCAAACCGTAAAAAATATTTTACTTGGAATCAACAGTCGTAATTTTGGTTTGACATTAGGTGAAATACCAAAAAGTTATTTACGATAAAAATGCAAACAAATGTTATAAATAGATAGATAGAAATTATAAAAGTATGAGTAAAGGCATAGATAGATAGATAGATAGATAGATAGATAGAAATCATAAATGTACATGTAAAGGCATATATATATATATAGAGAGAGAGAGAGAGAGATAGATAGATAGATAGATAGATAGATAGATAGATAGATAGATAAAAATCATAAATGTACATGTAAAGGCATATATATTTATATATATATATATATATATAGATAGATAGATAGATAGATAGATAGATAGATAGATAGTTAGAAATCCTAAACGTATATATGAAGGCATAGCTAGCTAGATAGATAGATAGAAGTCATAGACGTATATGTTATATGTAAAGGCTTAGACAGGTAGATTGAAGTCGTCAACATATATGTAAAGCCTGAGATAGATAGATAGATAGATAGATAGATAGATAGATAGATAGATCAGGACAGAGAGATTTTTTAACAGACTGAACAATAGATATTTAAAGATAGTGATCGAGATAGATAGATAGATAGATAGATATGTGAAGTATATGACAGATAGAAAGCATAAATGTATAGAGCATATAAAATGAACAAACGTCTTTATCCTCAAAAACACTTATCTACCCATTTTCATTCATAACTGAAAAATCAGATGCCAACCCATTAGTATTTTTTCTTATATAGAGCATTACTTAATATAATGGAATGTCTAATCTCCTATTTATTTTAATGAAGTCACCTAAACGCAAACCAAGTATATTTTGAATCTCATACAACGTCCTTTTTTTATTCAATCGCTGGTTAAAACTTTCAGAATCTGTTGTTATTATAATGAGGAAGAAAGTTTTATTGATCTTGTTTCTATAAATCCGTTGATTTTGATGATAATTAATGTGCCCCGTTCATACCAGCAATATACAATGTAATGGAAGTGGGAAGACTTCTTTTTTTTTTAGCAACCTTACAAATGTTGTAGGTCTGCCTGTTTTTATGATCAAGCATTAACAAACACATACATTTTTCCGGATTCTATATCCTTGACTCTGTTGGTGAATACATGACAATTTCAGGCACGTGTCATACCACCACGTAAAACGTATTTTGTTATTTCCAAAGCATAAAAGAGACTCATAAATGGAATTACAAAGGGACAGTTGGAATATAAAGGAGAGATAAAGAGGAAAAAAGATCCTGGCGAAGTTGAGACTTGCAGAACATATTGAGAACAAGAAGGAAACGGCGGGTACCGTATCTAAAAATCTTGAGTAAAATCGTGGCAGAATAGAAAGTTTGGAATATTAAAATATGAGAAATTTTGGTAAGAGTTATGACGGACAATTAGTTACAGAGAGAAGCCATAATTAAGCACGAGCTGAATGGGCAGCATATCCAAGAGGAAGAAAGATTTTCAGATCTTATAGCAAAGAAATAAAAAGAAAAAAAAACTTTCTTTTATGAGCTTTATCTCATCCATATGTGAGCGTTCATGGCTCACAAAAATTTCCTTCCGTCCTGGATATGACGATAAACTACATCAGCGTCCTGGGTAAGACGTTAAACTACGTCGAACAGCAAGGCCTCTAATCAGGAGGTTTTCAGGAGCGTGGAACCACCTCTTAATTGCTGGCGTTACCAAGTCCACCCTGACCCGGGGTGGTAGCACCTGTTAGGGTCCAAGCTATGGGCAAATAGTCGACACCCAAACTTGTGTAAAAATAGATTTTAATACCAGAAATACTTTGTAATAAAAAAATATTACCAGTAATAATTTTTGAAGGATAAATTATTATAAAAGTCCTAGCAATACAAACAGCTATACATTCTTTTAAAAAAAAATATTACCAGCTATAGATTTCTTCAAGAAAAAATATTCCCAGAAATAGATTTTTGAAGAAAAACCTATTACCAGCAATAAAAATTTTGTCGGGATTTTATAGCCCATTGAGGTTGATATGCCGTACAACAAACCAAACCAAACCAACAATTTCCTCCATTTTGTTACTTTTAACAACTCTTCTCGTCCGTTTTGCCAATCATTCAAACTATTTCCTAAATACTGAACTGTTACGTCATATCCTCCTTCCTATATTGCAGTGAGTGCTGTACAATCTGTTCATGAAATGTGGTTCTACAGAAAGGTGCTGAAGATAACATCTACCGAACACTTGGGTAACGACGGAGTGTTAAAGAAATAGAAACAAAAAAGAAACAAAAAAGATACATAACATCAGGAAGAGAGAATTGAAATTTCTAGGGTACATCATGAGGAAAGAGGTCTTGGAAAATTTGATACTCACATGACAGACTGAAGACAAGAGGGACAGATGAAAACAACGCATAACCCACCTAGCGAGGTTGAGTAAATGGATGGCGGAACAAGGTTTAAGAGAGATAACAAAAAGACAAAATTTATCAAGTGCTCTATTGGACGGATGAGACAGGTGAAATTTTCTAAGGCACTTAATGAGAAAAGAGGGCTTGGAAAATCTGATACTCACAGGAAAGGCTGAAGGCAAGAGAGAAAGAGGGCAATAAAGCATAGCCTACTTAGTAAATATTTACTTGAGTAAAGGGATGGCGTAACAAAAATTAGCAGAAATAACAAAAAGGCAAATTCTATTAAGGTCTAAAAACGACAGGAATTCCTACAAATGGTAAAAATCGAATCAAACAATACAAAAGACATGAAATTGTGGAGAGCCATGAATGTCTACATACTGAAGAGGCATGACATATAGAAGAAGCCTTTTTTTCCTGTTGATTCTAAGTGTTTTTGTCGCGTGAGTGTCAGATTCTACAGGCCTTCTTCCCTCACTATGTATACCAGAAATTTGAAAAGCCATTTTTTTTAAATTATTAGATTCAGATTATTTCATGTTTTTGCTAAAATTCCTTATTGCTCATATTTTCAACAGGTGCTACACTGAGCATTCCATTGACAAAACGACATATTTGTCTTTTCTTATTCATCCATCATCTGTAAAGGGATCCTTCAATACTAACTGCTACATAGGATATGTTAGGAAAATACAGTTGCCATAATCTTCCAAATATGGATGGCATGGGTCTGCCTTGAAAATCAGCATTCGAAACCTACTGGATTTACTGGGATGCATCAGTGGCACTTGTAATATTTTCTTTGAATGTCTGCGAGGAGGTATTTTCATTATTTACACTATTTGTATTGTGACTATTGTCCTCGTTTTAATCGCTGCTAAAACTTATCGGCCGTTGTGTCCTCCTGCCTACATCAAGTGGATATTGATCTACAGAGAATTTTTAACTGAACACTTTATTTAATTTACGACGGTAGACTGTTCTAATTTCACTGCCCATGTCTTGTGAATCCCGACTAGTTCTTTTTTTTACTACTTCGCAAATATTTTTTACCTGTTTCTACTGAGTCCTACTACAAACTACCTGAACCAGGGATCGAACTCAAAATTGTTATGTTAGCAAACTCACAAAACAAAGTTTTAATCCACTAAGCTAATTCTCACTTTGCTTGAAAAATGGAAACTATGAAACATTGTATGTAGTTTATGACTCACTGTTCTCATTGCTTCGATATATTTATATATATGTATGGCTGCATAACATCTTGTGAGGTCTACCGTATATCCCATGCATCAGACCGTCCTGGTTATGACAACAAACTAAATCCGCATCCTGGGTAAGACGATAAACTACATCCGACAGCAAGGCCTCTGATCTGGAGGTTTTGAGGAGCGTGGAACCATCTCTTAATTTCTCTTGTTCCCATGTCCACCCTGACCCGGGGTTGTAGCACCAGTCAGTATCCTAGCTATGGGTAAATATTACCCCCCCAAAAGGGGTCAAAACACTATGAAATTATAAAAATAGGTTTTAATACCTGCAATATTTTGGGGGAAAAGTTTTTACTAGCAATACATTTTCGAAAATAAATTACAAGCAGTATATTTTTGAAAAAATAAATTTTTACCAGCAATACATCTTTGAAAAAAATATTACCAGCAACACATTTTGGAAATAATATTACCAGCAAGACATTTATTTAAAAAAATATTACCACCAGTACATTTTTGAAAAGAAAAATATTACCAGTAATACATTTTCGAAAAAATAAATTTTTACCAGTAATACATTTTTGATAAAATATATTACCAACAATATATTTTTGAAAAAAAATATGACTAGCAATAAAAATCTCGTGGGTATTAAATAATCCAGTGAGGTGTTGATATGCCGGAAAATAAAACCAACCAAACCAAATCAAACCTTGCATCAGATGCGATGAAGTCTGTTTATTATGTAGGAGTCAGGCAAGTTTTAAATGAATATGTTTTGTGTCATACGATGGAGGGTCCCGTTAGCTTGCAAAAGCTGGCCTTCAACCCTAGAAAAAATAGCTAGCATCAATTTACGACAAGTGACCCAGTACTTTTGTTTGTGTTCATTGGAAATTCAGTGAGAAATACTATGGGAAACCATCTGTACACAAACCCTGATGAAAAACGTATCCCATATCATGAGGTTGTTTGCTTCATATACGAACTCGACTCTCAGTTCTAAAGAGGGGGAAATATTACTTTTCTGCCCATGAGACTCAGTGCCAAGTTCCACCTGTTCAATGATGGTACAAGTGAAATTGTATCATCTTTGCTTTTGTGTTTTGAATTACGTCTATGCAGACAGGCACGGAGTCAGCTGCCCCAATCCTCACTCTTCTTCATTATGTGCCGCAACCTCTTACGACGTAGACGACATTGGCTTTCCACAACTTACTGTCCCTTGTAGTTCTTAATTTTTTTTTACAGTAAAGTTCAGCCTGTACAAGGCCCGTAGTCACTCGAGGTAGAGTGTTACAATAAGAGTTAGTTTATTTGGATAGGAGTGAAAGATAACAGTTCACTCAAGACTTGAACAAGTTAAGGTTGTAGTGATCGAAGAAATATTATCTTGGGAGCCTATTTCATAGGGCAGTCGTTCGCGGGAAGAAACTGAATGGAACTTACTTCTCGTCGGTGGAATACGGGGGAAATATGTGTGATTTGATAATATGTAAGTGACATCGCGGGTACTAGCGGTGAAGGTCAAACCTGGCGGAAGCAGGAGATGCATTTTGTCCCAGAACTTTTAGTAAATTTTGTATATCTTTTATTTCTCCTAAACCCGGTTCCGTCATCCATTTACTCAAGCTCACCAAGTAAGTTATGCGTTGTTTTGTTCTGTCCCTCTTGCATGGCCAGTGGGTATCAGATATTCTTCAGTACAACCGCATTTTTTTAAGTCACCCCTTCATCTATGATGACATCATCCAGACCTCAGTGTTATAAAGGAGGACAGATAGGCCGTAGCAGTTCAGCACTCTTTTCCTTGTTGATTTACTACCTGACTGGAGAAATTTTACAAGTCTTAAGGGTCACCCCGGTGTGGTGACTGAATATTTTGTACTGAGCCCTGAAGGCACTTTTATCCAAATCTAAGCAGATTTCTAAATTTACATAGCAATATAACTGTTTGCATCGTATGGGAGACTTTGCTGTTTGCTTTGTTAAAACATTTCAGAGTTATCGATCGGAGCTGTTCCATAAACATGTTTAATTTCCTGTCTCGCTATTCGGATAGAAGGTGTGAGTTACAATAACAATGATTAGCAAGGAAGTCGGAGACAGTGAAACGAGTTCAAATTTCAGCTGAAATTGCTTATAGTCACTCCATATGTCATAAAAAAAAACATACTTCACTCATCATTGTGTCTTCCCTAATCGCCAGATAAAATCTTTCTAACATAATTTAAGATTTGAAAGAGAATCTGAGTACTTCGACAAATCCTTCTCCTAGAAGTTTGCCTTCCCAGGCATCTGCCGCAAAATAATTGTTACTCTTGAAGTCAAACTTTACAGAGTCTATGTTTTAATAAGTTTTAATAATTTGCTTTTGAAACAAAAACAAATATATATATATATATATATATATATATATATATATATATATATATATAGCATTAGTTTATACGGAATAAATTCCAATAACCAACAAATACTATTCGTAAGAGAGTGCTCAATACAGAGTAGAGCAAATATAAATATTTATTCGAAAATTATAACATAAATATGTGATAAAATCACTACAAAAATAGCCATTTTGTTTCAACACTTTTGGTGTCGTATCATAAGACACGAGAAGTGCTGAAACTAAATTGCTATTTTTGTATTGATTTTATAACATATTTATGTTATAATTTTCGAATAAATAATATATATATATATATATATATATATATAATTTTATTTGTCTTAAAAGTTTATTTTTTTGTATTATTGATGGTTCAGTTGTAGTTACATATTTCCACATAGTATTTTCCCAAACGACTTCAGTGGATTTGATCCTCTTCAGAGAAGAGAACAATTTTCAATAGGAAATGTGATTGCTTCACTCGAATCTTATCTTTAGATATATACGTAATATTTTGAACTGGAATGCTGTTTCATATCACGTACTGTGGATTTTTTTGGGTTTTTTTATGTTTGAATATTATATTATCAGATGTTCGATCAATTGCAAGATGTTGCCAATTCTACGTAATTATTATTATTGAACTCTGATATCAGTGAAAACCGACTCTAGTACAAAAACAACAAAGATTAAATTAGAGGAAAAAATCTCAAAGGAAATATCTCCGTGGCTGTTACTGAAATATTTAAAATAGAAAAAGTAAATTCTCTTTCGTGAATATATTATTGAATACACCCAAATATATACAGATATATGTGGGTGTGTGGGTGTATTAAAGTGTATATTTCAACGTGCATTAAAGATGGAATTGAAAATGTTGCTTTCAAGAAATATTTCACATTAACAAAAACAAAGTAGAACAAAATTCTAAAACGAATCTAAATGACCATGTGGTAAAGTTACATTCTTACGTTTTGTTTCCATTCCTCTGGCACGAATATTACTATTTGAAAACAGTTCAATAGTTCAGTCCGATGTCAGAATAAGCTTTGCATTCACTAATGTTTTAGATTCAACGTTTGAAGCAATCGTAATACAGATTGATGTAAGAAAGATGACACCGAAATATTTAATTATTTTCTTAATTATTTTTCATGTAAATTTAAAATTTCAGTTATAAAAGATTGATTTCAATTTAGTTTCAATGAGAAATAATTTTTAGAAGCCAAATAAGATAATTTCTTGAAACGCTATATATTTTGAAAGCAATATATATTTTGTCTTAGTGTCGTTACTTTATTACTTATTACAAGACTTGATTTTATATATATATATATATATATATATGTGTGTGTGTGTGTGTGTGTGTGTGTGTGTGAGTGTTCGTGTTGTGATGTGTTGTGTTTGTAATAAATTCATTGATGAGACTGTCACGAGCTGATCCTTTTCCGTGTATCCTTGTCTTCGTTTGAAATATTTATGTCCATATAAATGACGAATAAGGAACAGAGTTTTGGATTCATGCCTGACTAAACGAAATTTATTAGACAAGAGAGAAAGAAATGATCGAATCATATAGGAAAGCGATGAGGCTCAGAGGGAAGGACAGGAAGCAACGAACAATTTATAAAAGAAGAAGAAGAGATATGAATTGTAGTTTGTTATTTGTTTGTATTTACTGAGAGAAAGACCGGAAAGAAATAGGATCAATGAAAGAAAGAAAAAAGGAAAATTTTAAAGAATAAAAAAGGAGGAATAATATGTAAATTGGGAAGAGGAAAAAATTAAGAAAGCGATAAAAAAAAATGAGGATACAAGGCTAATAAAAAAAGGCAAGAGAAAAGTCAAAGAAAAATATCTGAGAAAAATATTAGAGAACTCGACAGGACTAAATTAAAAGAAAAGACCTACTGTGGAAGGATATTGATAAAATGGAAAAAAAAGGTAAATGCTTTCGCGTGAGAGGTTAAGGTGTAATTAATTTATAACTTTTTCACTTTAATATTGTTATGGTTCGGTTCCTTGTACCACGGTGATAGTCCAATGTAGAACCAATAAAGAAGAACGCGCACACAGGTATGGAATAACGCAGATATATTACAAACAGGAATATATACAGAGAATTAGAAGTGTTAGTATAAAAAATCAGGTTTAGTAGAGAGAACAATATAGTATCGACCAATATCACTATTCCAATGTCTTGCAGTAATTGTCTGAACGCGACTCTGTTTCGGACTGCCTCTGACTCGACTCTTGACTCGACTTGAACTATTGACTCGACTTGAACTACTGACTCTGATTTGAACTACTGAATCCTTGCCTACTCCTGAGGCGCAGCATTTATTAAGTATGGAATAGTACATTATTATCATTATTATTATTATTATTATTATTATTATTGGTAAGACCCCATAACGAATATAGAAGCAGTTATAATTTAAATCGATAGCAGTAAGCAAAACATAATGGTAGTTTACAGACTGCCGAACTTCCATTCACGCAGCACTTTGTTATTATTCATTAAATAAATGTCACACGCATGACCTATTGTCTGCAGCGGACACATCTTTCCCCAGTTGTGATGGTGGTTTTCAAAGCGTAGTTTAGATGTGGCAAAAGACCGAAATTATAGAACACCCAGTGAGGATCGAACTAACTATTCAGTCGTGATTGATCAAGCGAGACAAGCTTGTTAAATATTACACCTCATCGAAGTGCCCCTTTTCGGCAACTGCGGTGAACGGATGTTCCATCAGGGAGACCCCGTGACTTGATCGCCTGTTGGGACCTCAGGTTGAAGTCATATTGTATCCTACTTACAAACCGTCGCTAAAGATTCTGGGAAAATGGTCGGTTCTCTGTACCGCTCCAGCAAGAACCTCACTCCTCCTGATATCCTCTAGATTTACAAAAGTCAGATTAGACCGAAAATGGAGGTCTGAGCGGGAGCTGAACGGGCTTTGCTTTTCACTCTAGATAGATCCTTTGTAGGTGACCAATTATTTGCCACCCTAAAACCCTTTTCTCAAAGTCGTAAGGCTTTCGCTGTTCTATCGCTATTTCCATGGAAAATGTTCACATCAACTAAACTATTTAGTTTCACCAGTCCTAACCTTCGCCATACCACGCACATTATAGCGAATCACCTTCATTCCCTTCGTATTACGCAGGTGAGATGGGAGTTCCATTCAAGCAGCCCTCTGCCGCGAACGGCTGCCTTGTGGAACTGACTAGAAGAAGAAGTTAATTCCCCTATCACTACAATCTTAACCTGTCCAAGTCTAGGCTTAACCATTATCTTCCACACATAACCGCATAAGCTGTACCACTTAATCTGTAACACTTTACCTCGAGTTGTTCTTGTACATAATGAACACCACTGTAAAAAAATATTAATTAAGTTCTATAAGTTCAAAATGACGGTATTAAAATATACCTTAGGCGACAAGATGTCAGCTTGTAGAACAGCAATCAAGAGCCAGTTCTTTAACAGCTGTTTCAAGTGAATTCGTGGGCGTTAAAAACAACAGAGAAATCTTAAGGAAAATGAAAACAAAAAAGACACCTATACTCAGATTCATAAAGAAAGGGTATACATTTCTAGGGATCAAAATGAGGAAAGAGTTTCTCGAAAATTTAACACTCACATGACATATCGAATGCAAATGTGGGTGGTATGCATCTATCTAGCTCAGTTTCTTAACTTTTGCGCTCCATGTCTGGTTTCAAAACATGCTAGGCCCACAAACAAAAATTACATGTAACAGTAAATACAATTTATTTACAAAAGCAAAATCTAGTAGAAAATATAAATATTGAATAATGACTACACAACTTCTGGCGTCTATCTATCAGTTTGTCAAGGTGAACAAAGTAAAGCAGTTTGTATTTTCATAATTTTACGCCAGTGTAATAAAAAAATAGAATTTCAAATCTCATTTATTTTTATAAGATCCACATTGAGAATCACTCATTAATCTGGGCAGCTTGTGTGAATGGATCTCAGAACAGAGGAATCGGGGTTTATCACAAGACAAACGTTATTAAGAGCCAGAAAGAAATAGAATGGACATGACACATATAAAAATATGCATTTGGTACATTATGTCACGATATCCAAGTTGGAACTTAAATAATTTTGTATATTAATAGATATTTGTATTTGCGTATGTGAAGGTAAAGATTTCAGTGTTTCAACCACTTTATGAGCGACATTTACAGTAAATCGTTAAGCAAATGAGGTGAATAAACCAGAAGAATTCATTTCGTAACATCGCAATTCCTCGCTAAGAAAAAAAAAAGAGGAGGAAACGAATAAATAAAACGAAAACTTTGAGCACCGAGGCGTGGTGTAATAGCTAGCAAGCTCGTCTTGCTAGAACAATTACGACTGAGTAGTGAGTTCGATCCTCACTGGGTGCCCCCATACATTCGGCCTTGTCCCACAGCTAAGCTACGCTTGGAAAATCTCAATAAAATCGAAAGATTTTAATACTCAAAGTCATTTTTCGTTTAATGTTTGTGAGTTAGGGTTTTAACCTTTTGGAATTGGAAGGAAACAACGTAGATTTATCTCCCTTGGCAGCCGAAAGTGTAGAGAGCTCGCACTTGACAAACTTTGTTCCATTGTTTTTTGCTTGTTGCTGTATAAACGGTTGATGAACAAATGGCAACGCACCAGTTTCTCTTTACAGCAGATCTTTATTGCGTCCTGCATGATGATATTTTTGTCGGATTCTTATTATATAATCAAGAATAGCTGAAACAGGTTCTTAATAAATGGAGAGCGAAGTTAAAATTCGCATTTTTCGTAATATGAGCTTTTAAATTATTGATACAGATTTTCATAAAAAATTCTTCGTTCTGATGAGTAAACATATAAGCTTGAGCCAAGGGAGAAGCAAATAATGGTGAAAATACTGAAGAATATTAAAATTGCAGCATTATTAACGAGACTTATTAAGGTTAGACAGGCATATTATTACAAACGTGGAACATCCTCTGAAGACCGGACAAAAGAAAATGATCTTTTGAAAGAAAGATTTTAATCATTGCTTTACTCCAAAACGTCATTGTTGTTATTAGTTATTGAATAATAAAGCGATTAGTATCAAAAAAGTTATTGACATTTTTCTTTGAACATTATGACACTGATAATATATTTTCCCAGACAAATATTTTCTATATATCTATATCCCTGAGATGAGGTATTATGATTACTTACATTACATACATTATTCGGACTGTTCTCCTCATCTTCATTACCATATTCACAACCTTTCGGCCGTTACACGCTCCGGCTTCAGGTGATTGGAAATATGTAATAAAAAGTGCTAGACTAAAGCAATGAATAACAACAAAAATTTCAATATAAGCTCTGGTAAAAAGACTGTAATGACAGTAGCAGAATAATTGCAATATAAACACTGGTAAAAAAAAATGATGCCAGAGACATTAGGCTGAGAAGTCTCAAAAATTCATACACAGATGTCCTCACTAACAAATGGCCCAGTGGATAAGAGTTGTGAGTTCAATACCAGTAGTGGAGAACCAAACTTGGAGAGTTGATTTAAATGGACACCCGGAAGAGGCATGGTATGTGGAACTAGAACAATCTATGGACCGTTCGAAATTCCAATCATCTGAAGAAGGCCAGCACCTTGTGAATATGGCAATGAAGATAGCAGTCCGAATAATGTAAATTATATAAGTAAATATATGCTAATGAATATATTTCATATTTTAGAGAAAAGAGAACCAAAGAAAAATCAAGAGCATGTTAAGTCAAATAAGAAAAAACCGACAACACTCATTGAGTCTTTTTTTCCGCCTTGTCCTTACAGTTCGTGGAAAATCATGGCTCTCCAAAACTTCGTATTCTTTTCTCTGGTTCATTTCTTGCCATCTTTACTTTCAAGTTAGATTTCTGTAACCACTTGATGGATTGGTTAGTGCGAATGGATGGAATGCGTAGGCAAATAAATGATTACTATTCATGCAGAATCAAGATTCAGGTCATAAGAAAAAGAAAAGGGAGATTAACTATAAAAGAAAGAAAGAATGAGTAAAAAAAAAAAGAATAGAAGAAATGCTGAAATCCCAAAAATTCTATTTGCTCTTTGTGTTATAGTTCAAGAACTAATGTATAAGCAGGAACCGTTATGTCCGTATCATAAAGGTTATTTAAAATGTTTGAAAATCTGGCATTCTATTAACATTTGGATTCAGCCAGATGAGGAAATATCAGCAAAATGTATGCCCCCAAATATGCAGTTATTTTTGAGTCCACAATATTTTATGTTAATAGAGTCAGAGTTATTTGTTCCATATCAAGAAATTATGGCTTTGTTAAAAACGTGATTTGCGTTGTTCGCTAATAATGCTTGGGTTCTGACATAAAAAGAGAAACGGATAATCCTAAGGAGCCAGTCAAACCTATCTAAACGGATCGCCAGAAATATGTCGGCATCTCCCTGACGATCCGTTTACGTGAAACCTAGGTAGGTTTGCCTGGCTCCTTTGGTTTATCTTAGGTTTTGCTCTACTTTGTTTAGTGAGCACTTTACGTAGTTTCTTTTTACTCATTTTGGAGTTTTTTTCTTTGAACTTTGGACGATTGTTTTCGCCTTGGTTTAATGTTCTTGGTTCTTTCTTTTTTTTATTCCTTATTTTTCTCTGGGTACCGATTTGTTCTACTGCAAGTGGAACTATGCAAGATTTTTCCAAGTGAGTACCACTATTCATATATATAACTGTTAAATACGTGATATAAACAAATTTTTACTACGTTAATAAATAAATAAAATAAAATAAGAAACAAAAAAATAAAAACGAGCAATATAATTTGACCCAAATAAATAAACAAAGCGACTTCCGGTAAAAAAATAACCGCCATAATAGAATACCCACAATGCACCACTAACCCGTATATATATAAATAGCCGAGAAAAATAACAGCATATGTGGCCTGACGATTGCATATAGCATGAAACAGACTGTCGCCTCTAAGTGTTGACTTTTATGTTCACTTTTATATTTACACACGCTCTATCTCTGATATTGAGCAAAATCAATTCATAGTAACAATCTAAAGTCAGGATCCCCTCGAAAACTTCATTGCTATTGAAGATACAAAGGGGCACCTCGAGGCGGTGTAATGTTTATCAAGCTACAACAATTACGACTGAGTGGTGAGTTCGATCATCACTGGGTGCCCCCTACTTTCCGCATTGTGCCACATCTTAGCTTGGAAAATCACTATTGAATAAAAAATCGTAATGGCAATGAGTTTTATGGGAGACGAAACCAAAATTGAGTTATTTGAATGTTATTCTGGAAATCATGTATGGAGGAAAGATGGTGATGCTTTCAAACAAAGAACACAGTTCTGACAGTGAGATTTATTGGTGTCAGCATCATGGTTTGGGGATTTTTTTCTGCAAAAGGTGCTGGAAGCATATCAGTAATGGTAGAATTAAAACCGTAGTATATCAAAATATTTTGAAAGCAAATATAATGATTTCGGTTGAAAATCTTGAACTCCCTCCTGATTGGATCTTCCAGAAAGATAATGATTCTAAGCACACTGAAAAATCTACGAAGAAATGGCTTGTTAAAAGTAATATAAATATCCTGAAATGTCCAATACTCCTTAGGTTTAAACCCAGTCAAGTATGTGGTGTTATTTGAAAATTCAAATCGAATCGAGAGCTCCAACAAACAATTTGAAGACGATATGCGAAGAGGAATGGATCAAAATACCAACTATAACTTGTAAATCATTAACTGAGAACTACAAGAAGATTTTGTTTGCCGTAGAAGTGAATAATGGCTATTGTACAAAGTATTAAATGAAGATTATGTATTCTTTTTTATATTTTACGAATACTTTTTACCCATTAAAATGGATGAATGGAATTTATTTTCTATTAAATCATTTTGTCTATTTTCTATGCATATTATTATGTATCCGTGTACAGTTAATTATATGAAAAGTATGATTTTTCATTAGTTGGAAATACAGTAAATTTAAAATTTGTATGTGTGAAAATATTTGATTCTCCCCAATCTATGTCTCAGACATCAAAATGTACTCGTGTCCTGATTATTTTCCAGGGAATAAGGTGATAGCTTGTAGGTGTGTCATTAGTTCCAAGGTAATAATCAGTTTTGTTCTTCTTTTTGAAGATAGAGCAAATTCCTTGACTTGACAAAGACGAACTAAAACAAAAACAGTTGCATATATTACAAAAAAAAAAGAAACCCAAAACACTTGTCTATCTGGCATTCATTTTTTATGGTAGACTCTAACGGCTAAATATTCTCCTTTTGCCCTAAAAATCATCTATTTTTTATAAAGAACCTTTTGCAAAAAATGACTCCATAAATTTAATTGACGATGCTTAAGGATTTGCCATATGCACCATTGTTACGGTACAGATATAAAAAGTAATGCACAGACGGAGTACATTGATTAATTTCTAAAGGTTAGCGCAGGGCTTCCATAGAAAACACAGATAATAGTAATTTCTAAAGAGTAGTAAAAAGCTCAAAAAAAAAGGAAAAAGAAATCCTCCATAAGGCAAAAAAAAAAAATGAATGATTTCATCTCGACAGATTTGTAATCCAGCTAGTTACATTTGTCCAATCAAATAGTTCTTAAAAATAAAATAACTTTTGTCGTATTTACTTTCTCTTTTCTTTTGTAAAATGTTTTTACGAGTCTGTCTCCGTGTCAGAATATTCAATCAAAGAAAGCTAAAAAATATCGTAAACAAACGTTGTCATAAAAATCAATAATGATAAGGATAATAGTCTGAATATTATTTGGTATAAAAAATAAATCTTTAGATCTGTTTCTGTCTGAATTTTTGACAACATCTTGACTAGTGTCCTCATCTCTGATTTTCGTTATCGCAAAGTTTTGGCCGATGTACTCTCCGGCCTTCACTTTCTTGTCGATCCGAATAACCAACACAGAATTTGGGAAAGAAACACTTTATTCGATCTAAGATGTTGCCAGGCAATATCTTAACTATTCTCAGACATTAAAATATACTCTTTTGCAGAGAATTTTCCCATAGAGTTAAGTGCTGGTTAAGTACCAGGCAATATTCAATTTTTTTTGGCCTTCTTATTGATTGTTGCCATTCCGTTGTCCCTATCTAGGGATATATCGTTTTGTTCCTATTTAATAATGCTCAGTTACTGCTCGCTCTAAATGTGCACTAACTGGCTTTATTTATTTAATCATTTCACACACGAAGCACGGCAACAAAGCCTCGAAGGGGGTTACTGAGTGTGAAAGAATATAAGAACAAGTAAAACATTATTAAAGAGAGAGAACAATAAAAGGACAATAATTAAGAAGAGAGATTATAACGATTGACATTACATTTAAATTCTTGAAGTTCAAACTTGGCTGGAAAGCAAGAGTTCCACAATCGAGAAGTGCAAGAGAAGAAACTGTTAACATAGAACTTACGGTTACATCTAGCCATTTCAACTATAAAACGGGTGAGACCTTGTCGCCAATCTAATATTGCCCATAAATTCATAGAGTCTAGTTATTGAAGAGGAAAGTTCATGAAAACAATTACTATGAAATATTTATAGAACAGAGTCTGAGAAGCTACATAACTGTGGTAGGAAAGTGACTGAATGAAGAATCGCTAAATATATAGCAGGAGTACCTGACGATATGTGGCAGCAGTCTACTAAATATGGACGAATGGTAAAGTTCAAAAGAAGTAAGATAGATTCGAGCGAGTAAAATTGATTAGCACAACACAAAGAACCAACATTCTTAACAGCAGGTCTGGCAATTAATTCAATATAATCTTCTCGCTTGTTGTCAACAGAGAAAGTTAGTCCGAAAAGGCGCAACGAGTCACACTCCTGGAGGTTAACCATGCTGATGAGAGCCAGAAAAGGTTCGCACGGACAATTAATAGAGAGAAGTTTCCTTTTGGAGGTGTTAAAATCAACAAGCCATTCCTTGTCCTATTTAATAACAGATTGTAAGTCATTTTTTGATTAGCTGCTAATTTGACCTCATCGAACTGACCAGGTTTACTATCGAGATATGAGTAAATAGTTGTGTCATCAGCATAGATGAAATGCATTGTCGGTTACAAATAAGGGGGCCGGAAAAGAGTTCCACGAATGAGAGGTTTGAGAAAGAAGCCGTTAGCATATAAATTACAGTTACGTCTAAATATTTCAGCTGTAAGATGACGAAACCTTGTTGTCAATCTAGAACTGCGCTTAAATTCAGAAATTCTACGTACCATAAAGGAGAGTTCATTCAAAAAATGACATGAAAATATTCATAGAGAACGCACAGGGAATCTACAGGGTGGTTCGAAAGTCTTGTCATCCGTACATAATATAATTTTCTATTTCAGATGGCTGACAAGAGCTCCTTCAGTTTGGAAGAGAGCTGAGAAAGTGTTGGAAGCCGAGATGCCATGTTAGGACTAATAATATTACAGATATTTTGGATTTTATTAAGAATCTTTAAATATATATTAAGTATATTTTCCTTGTAGTAGATCTAGCAATGGATTCAATATAATCTTTCCATTCATGTCAGTCGACAAGGCGAAATGAGTCATTCTCCTAGGGGTTAGCATCAGTCATGCTGATGAGAGGCAGAAAGGACAATTAATAGAAAGCAATTTCCTTGTCCTATTTAACAAGAGATTGTAAGTCTTTTTTTTTTTTAGATTAGCTGCAAATTTGACCTCATCGAATTATACTAATTTATTTGAAAATTTAAATTTATTAAAAATGCTGTTGCAAAAACAACGTTTCTGACAAGCACCACTTAACTGTTTTCATTTGTTTAACGTTTTCGCTGTTATGTGATATCAGTTGGTATCAAATTGGTTATACATGTGCTGTCATTAGTGAATATGAGTTCATGTAGTGAAACAATATACACTGGTTTAGTAACGAACAATAATTGGAATCAAGGGGACATAATAATGCAATAGTCCACAGATATCCACTGCCAGCTAATCAACTGATACCTGATGATGACCAGAGGATACTTGACAGAAACTTTGTATCTATAGAGACGTCTATAGTATGATGTGAACAACAGTTTGATCAAATTAAAAATGTATATTGACAATTTCTGATCTTATAAATGAAGGAAAGAATTATCGAAAAGCGCTAAGAATCTGCCATGATACCCAAAGGATAATACTAGCTGACATCGAAAACAAAGGCTCAAAAATACACCACAGATGTTCTTTGTCGTAGTTTATATAGTAGTTGGTTAAACATGTGCTGTTGTAAATTAGTGTCCAAGAGTTCAATCCCAGCATCAGGTAGTGAAACAATATACACCAGTGAAGAAGGGATGAACAAGAACTGACGTCATAAGGGCCAAATAATAAACAAACAACAAATATTCCGTCATTTAAACAATGGACACCTGAACAAGACCAGACGGTAGTAAACTTCTTCCTGTCCATTATAACTCTTTGCAACGTTTTCCTATTTACAATGTGTACTTGGATATATATCTTTCATATAAACTTTAATAAAAATAGTTTGAAATATTAAAATAATATTGTTTATTATCATTTATTATTATACAGTTCCCTTTTCCGCACGCTCCATTCAAATTGTTAACCCCACCCAATTTGGGAATGTGTCTAATTTGCGCCCAACTCTTGTTATTAATATTGATTTTAGGTTGGGCTCATTTTAAACTTAAAGTGCTCGATTTGAACATAAAATTCCCAGTAATGAAAGACCCGGTAAAAGACTGGTTATACTGCAAGAATATATATAAACAGTGTTTTTTTTTCTTGCATGTATATTACAGTAATATACATGGATAAATATTTCTACTTTATTTTTTCTTATGAAACATACGGCTAGACGCTACGTGATGAAGGAGCCATATGTCTTGATCAGGACATCCTTTAGTTGAAAGAAGTCTAATCTTTTTATTGCTATAATATTATATATAAATAAATAAATATATGTATACATACATACATGTATATATACATACATGTATGCATACATATATGTATGTATACATCTATGTATACACACACATATATATATTATGTACATATATATACATATGTAAAAACTCTTCGGTAAAGCGAATAGAGTCCTCTAGGTCACTGTGCGTTTATCTAAAAATAAATACGCCTAAAATTCACCTTCCTTCCAGCTAGAGACAACTGAACGTCTACCCACACTGATGAGCTGTGATACAGCGAAACAGTCTGTTTGTGGATTACAATATATATATATATATATATATATATATATATATATATATATATATATATATATATATATATATATATAAATATATATATATATACATATATATACATATATGTATTCATACGAAATCCTTGAACCTGCTTTGGAACGTTGAGTCTTTTGGACAATTTCTGCACGCACTAAGTCCTAACAGCAATTGTATTGTTCGCCGAATTATAGGCACCCACACCCATATATATATATATATATATATATATATATATATATATATATATATATATATATATATATGCATGTTTCATTAAAAACGACAGACAAGGTACTATGATTTGAGCTTTTTATTTAATTTTCTTGTGTTCTGACAAGAGCTTTCTTTTTCTGGACAAAGGTGTGTAAAACTGTCCGAATGTTTTATATTTCCGAGCGCTTTCGGCTATAACTTTAGCCATTATCAAGGATAATTCGATCATCAGCTTAGTTGAGTATGTGCTTTCTGTGTATGTATCAGTGTGTTGTAGAGATGTTTAATTCCCGAATACGGTTAGCATATTGTGGCTTTGTTCATAGTTAACTATGAACAAAGCCACAATATGCTAAAGGTATAGACGAAAGCGCTCGGAAATATAAAATATTCGGACAGTTCTTACAGACCCTTTGTCCAGAAAACAAAGCTCCTGTGAGAACACATGAAAAATTAAATAAAAAGCTCAACCGTAGTAACTTGTCTGTCGTTTTTAATGAAACATGCATAAAGGAAGGGTTGCTGCCTAAATATAAAACTATATATATATTGTTTGTGTGTTTGTGGGGGATGTTTAGCTTGACATAATGTGACATATATACACCAAGGAGAAAAGAACCTATAGACTGTCGGACATGTTGTCAAATTACTCTTCTACACAAAGTCAGCCATTAGCCAATATATATATATATATATATATATATATATATATATATATATATATATATATATGTGTGTGTGTGTGTGTTTGCGTCTGTGTGTGTGTGTTTAGGTGTGTGTTTAGCTTGTCATAATGTGACATATATACACCAAGGAGAAAAGAACATATAGATTGTCGACGCGTTGGCAAAGTACTTTTCTACACAAAGTTAGCCATCCGACACGATATATATTCGTGCATATTGATATGATGTTGGCATTGACCGAGCAGCCTGTTTTAGAGTCGGTTAAACTATATAAATCTTTCTCTGCAAAGTTCTGTAGCATGTATCGCATTTTCGACTATTGATGAGTGGATTCCTTCCTCACTTTTTATTTGAACTTTGTGTGAAATGTCCACCTCTTGGTTATGTCATTATTTTCTCTTCGAGATACATGTAGTAACCATTTTAGTTGATTTTGGTCGTCATCAAGCGATGTGTTTTCTGGTATGTCGTACAGTTCTTTGTTTGTTATGCTGTATCCCCCGTCCACCATGTTAACAGAAGCAGAATCTTTGCCAAATCACTAAGGCTTCCCTTGCTGAAAGCTTTTTTAACCGAAAAAAACGGAGGAGTCTCTGTAGATTTCTTTATGAAAAATGGGTTTAAGTAAGATGAATTATAAGATCAAGGCACGTTAGACAAGCTTTTGTGTTTAGCAAATATGTTTGTAAGCGTTTGATATCTATGTATTTATTTTGTTTTTAGAATTATTCGCTCCTAGCTGTCAGTTAATGGAAAGTAGTTTTCTCAGCCTTTCACTCAACCACTCTGTTCTCATTAAATCGTTGTAGTACAGATATTCTTTGGAAAAATCTATCTAATTAAATACAAAAAAATTAAATTAATAAATATTTATGCAAATATACAGTGAGGCAAAGTAGATGAAGCGGTTAAAAATAACCTGAAATCCATTAAATTTTAATTAAATCTATTTTAAAGTTATTTATCAGGTCATCACATAAGTTCTGTCCTAATTTTAACTTTTTGTTAAAATGAACGAAATTTAAATAGTATCCTATAATGTCTAATGGAGCTGAACATTATTTTTTATGTTTAGATGCATTTAAACTGATCAAATTTTATTTCAGAGAACAATAAAATTAAATTTTGTTTGATTAAAACCCTGCTAACATGGAAGTACCCAAGAATCATTTGAGGCACACAATGCTTTATGAGTTCAAGAAAGGAAACTCGGCAGCCGAAGCAACTAAAAACATTCACTCGGTTTATGGAGAGGAATGTGTGAATGAAAGAACTTGCAGAAGATGGTTTGCAAAATTCAGAGGTTGATATTTCACCCTGGAAGATGAAGATCTAACCGGACGTCCAGTTGAATTTGATGAAAAGCTTCTTAAAGCAGCCCTTGAATATAATCCTGCTTTATCAGTTGAGGAAATCTCAGTGGTTCTCAGTTCAAACCATACAACTGTTCATCGTCATCTTCAACAACTTGGAAAAGTTCCTAAACTTGGAAAATGGGTGCCTCATGAATTGTCTGGAAACAACCTCAAATCCTGAGTTGACATCTGCTCTTCTCTCTATTCTCGCCAACTTGTTTCACCTTTTTTGGATAGACTTGTGACTGGCGACGGAAAATGGATCTTTTATCGAAATGTTAAGCGTTGTAGACAGTGACTTGGTAAAGAGAGGGACCCCAGCCACAGCCGAGAAGGGAACTTCATGGGCAAAAGCTTCTTCTTTCAATCTGGTGGGATCGCCAAGGAATAATCTACTTTGAATTCTTACCACCTAATGCAACAATTAATGCTCAAATATACAGTCAGCAATTAGAGAGTTTGAACCAAGCTTTGAGGGGAAAAAAGACCTGATCTAGTGAATCGAAAAGAGGTGATGTTTCTTCAGGACAATGCGCGACCCCACACAGCAAGAATCACGTCACAAAATCTCGAAGAACTTGGTTGGGAGAAAATTCCTCATCCACCTTATTCTCCCCATCTTGCTCCTTCAGACTACCATTTGTTTCGTAGCTTACAGAATCATTTGGAAGAACCAGCTTTTGCAACACAGGAAGAGGTTAAAACTGACATTTGTGAGTTTTTCGAATCAAAGCCAAAAGAATTTTATAGTAATGGAATTAGTAAGCTTGTTAATAGATGGAAGGAAGTCATAGATAATCAGGGAAAATACATTGTTGATTGAATCTGTAATTAAATGTAACATTTGGTCACTTGTTTTCTTTATTCAAAATTCGGACAGAACTTATGGGATGACCTGATAATTAAAAGTTAACAGATTGGAAGTCCACGAAACAGAGAAGTAATTATTCATATGCATTTGTAATTTGATCAAACTGTTGTTCTCTCTTTCTTACTACAGACGTTTCTATAGATACAAAGTTTCTGCCAAGTACTCTCTGGTCATCATCAGGTATCAATTGATTAGCTGGCAGTGGATATCTGTTTACTGTAAATTCCAGTATTAATTATAAAGACTAAAACAAAAATCTAGTATTATTTATCAGTTTGTATCTATAAGCTATTAATACCTACCACTCACACCTCCAAAATATTAAGAATCCGTACAACGGATACATGCATTCAATATTAACAATTGCACTATTTTTAGGATACTTTTAAGATAGAGCTTCACTTCGCATATCCGTTTGTCTATTCGATTCCTGTATTTATGTATGTGGTGCATCATGGGTAAAGTTGAGACACTGTGGAATCGAGCAGTTACAACCATTTATACGGGTCGAAATAATCTAAAGATAACCAAAAAAAAAAAAATATTCATTCATTTAAATCAACCCATTGCGCACGAACTCCAGTTCACGCGGAAAATACAAAATGAGAAATGGCGCGTCTCTCTTGCTGGCTGCTTAGCGGCTAAACTCGCGCGCACACAGTTCGATTTAACCGCACTACTGTCCCTGTTCCACTGGAAAGTCGAATGTGAATGGCTGTGTGTGGCAGAAATTTCCAGTCACTGGATGGCGACGTGTTTTTCAATCGACTCCACAAAGTGAATGGAATCGTGGGCGGATACACAAATGCTAATGCAACTATTGGTTGATACATAGTTGCTTGCAAAAGGAGCGATATTAGTGTTAACACAGGGAAAAGAAGCTTGGCGTGGCAGAGTGATATTTACAAAGACGAGTGTAGTCCGGGTGAAGTAAAAATGGAAGATAAAAAATGTAGTTCGATCTATTCGGAAGATAGTGTTGCGCCAAAGATTTCAAAAACAGCATTAAATTTCGTGATTGTATTTAGGGTAAAAAAAAAGAAGCTATGAATGAGAACGAAATAAATCTATCTGACTGATATGTGATATTTCTGGTTAATCTGCTAGACTGATTGTTTTTTACAGCTTATCAACCTCTTGCAGCTTATTTAAATCCAGAAAATATTTTTAGCTTGTAAGAATGTTTGAAGGTAATAAATATTTACTGACATAGGTCCTACTATTTAACCCGTAACTGGGGATATAATAGGTTGATTCATACCTTTCCCAGGGTTATTTGTCTGTAAGAGAATATAGCGTAACAGACTGAAATTAGAACTTGGATCTCCTATTTCCACTTTTCGAGCCGGTATTCTTTAGAACACCCACACATCGAAGACCTGATATTACGTAGTGGTCACGCACATATATATATATATTTACGTATGCATACATATATATGTGTATCCATATCTATTTATTATATATATATATATATATATATATATATAAATATGGATACATATATATATGTATATATATGTAAATATATATATATATATATATATATATATATATATATACAAAGGCTAAGGAAGAGGTATCCCTGACAGAAAACTCCACAGGTGCTTAGGCCTTGTTAACTGTGGCACACATGACCCACCGTCATTTGGACTACTCTTTTGGTGCCCAGTAACCTAAGTTCCAATCATGGGTAAATATATAAGGAGGTAGAAGAGGCTCCGGTAAGCCGTGTTGAAAGCAACCCATCTGGGAAAATCTCTAATACAAAAAATACCCAACGGACAATCATTTCCCGCATCCTATTGGTCGGTAGTTTGATCCGTTGCCGGCTATCTTGCCTCTGCTTGTTGATGCATCTCAGCATTTTGAATCCTGAAAGGGGTTTATCTGTCGTACAAAGCTATGTCTCTATGTTAACCATCTACGTACAGATACTCCTTCAAGCAATGACATCTCTATGTTCCCAGAAGTCCTGCGGCGATGGAAACGTGGTGATGCGTGTAGGATTGACAGGCTGGAATCTTGTACTTACTGATCTGCATATACGCGACATAAGGCTTATCCTAACATTGTTCCTCGCAACGATACATTAGCAGTTATGTATTCGGTGGCGCCTTTTGTGACTGATCTGCCTTTTCAGGATAGCACTGCTCACCCATTGAATTTGAGAGGGGACAATGCATCTAATCAAAGCTGCCTTGATCTGCTGGTTAGCCTCCCGCGGCTGACAGATGTCCATATCAGCAGGGGCAACAGATATTATGCAAAACGACACTCACTTCACCACTGTTGCTGGAATGTGAAAACACTATTTTGAGAATGTGAAAAGACTTGTACGCAAAACCGCAAATATTGCCAAGGAATTGCAAAAGTACAATATAGACATTGCTGCCTTTTTCTGAAACCCGTTTTGCTGGTGAAGATCAATTTATTGAGAATGATGAAGGCTACAATATCTTCTGGTTTGGTAAATCTGAAGAAGAGAGTTGCATTCCTGGTGTGGGCGTTGCCGCTAAGAATTCCTTAGTTGAAAAGATCGAACAACCAGTTGGCGTTAATGACCGTATCATGACACCTGAAAATTCCTCTTGCATCTGGTTGGTACATGGCAGTTCTTTCCGTCTATGTACCCAATCCTGAAGATCACATTACATCCTTCTACCATACACTCAGATCCATTGTCACCAGTATATCAAGTGCTTAGAGGTTAGTAATCCTTGGTGATTTGAATTCACGGGTCGGCTCAGACGACGAAACTTGGTCTCTTCTAGGCCCTTATGGTGTTCAAACGGAATATTGCTCCTTCAGCTATGTACTGAATTAAATCTAATTATCACCAACACATTCTCCCACCAGAAGAACAAGGCAACTTGGTGTCATCCTCAGTCTAATCATGTTCATGTACTTGATTACATAATCTGTAGACTTGGTGAACTAGGAAAGTTCTGCAAAGTCAGAGTAATGCGTGCTACCGACTGTGACACTGATCACTTGATAGTCGGGGTTAAGCTCAAAATTTATATTCGCCGGAAAAGTTGGTTCAATGAATTCAACGTTCCTAAGCGGATTGATGTCTCCAAATTGAAAAATCCAGTTGTCAGAAATTCCCCCAAATCTGCCTCTGACTAGGTAGATTTCTCAGACTGTCATTGGAAGAGAGAGATTATCTATGAAAAAAAGGTGCTGAGATTCTTGGATTTTGAGTTCCCAGGTATCGAGGTTGGTTTGCTGACGACTCAAGTGAAATCAACCTTCTCATTGATAGAAAGAGAAAGGCTCTTTTGAATCTCCTCAGCACTTCGTCTTCCAACAGGTCAGCTTTTTCTGCTCTCTTCTTCATTGTGAAAAGTAAAGGTTCAGTACTGCATGCTCCAAATCAAAATCAAATGGTCGTCTGATCTATCGAAGGAGATACAGACAGCTAATGACAAGAAATCTATCAAGGCGTTTTCATGGTCTGCTTTGTCAGGTATATGGTCCAAAATCTTCCTCAACTACACTACTCCTAGTAAAGGACGTAACCACCTTATTGATGACTTCACATGAAATTATGGGATGTTAGTTTGAACATTTTCGAGATCTCTTTCACAATTCCTCCAATGTGGATGTTGCTGCAATAGACTGATTCCCTCAGCATGCCTTTCAGTCTGAATTTGACATAGAACGAACTGTTGAAAATAACAATTGCTTGCATAAAACAGATCAAGTCAAACAAACCTCCTGGACTAGATGGTATTCCTGTTGAGCTATTGAAATACGGTGGTATGAATGTCCATTTTGCGGTCCACGCTTAAATGTTATCTGTATGGAGGGGCAACCCAGTTGCTCAAGACTGGATAGATGACATTCTGAATATGCTGTACAAAGGAAAAGAGAAAGAGTCAGACTGTGATAATTAGCGTAGAATTTCACTGCTAGAAGCAGTTTGAAATATGTTTGCACGTCTCTTGCTATAACAATTGAAGAAATATATTTGTCCTGATGTCCTTCCTAAGAGCCAATTTGGTTGTAGTGGCGGAAGAGCGCCTGTAGACATGATATTGTCTGCTAAACAGCATGTAGAAAAATGTAATGTAGTGTGTGCTATGTGACACTATTTAGCGGTCGCGTGAAAATTAAAAGCGAGAAATAATTAAGGCGAGAAGAAGCTATCACGAAAAGACATACTGAGCGATGTTATTTTTTTAACAAAGAAAAGTGGTAAAGATTTTATTTTCATTTGCGAAAAAAAGTTTTTTTTCGCAGAAGATAGGAAATTCGTAAGACCTCAGAATGCTATGACGCGGCGAAAGAAGATAGCAATCTGTCCATGGCAATAATGAAAATTTCAAATTGGTCAAGTGGCCTACGAAACAGGAGCCGGAAGATAATCGTAATCAGGTCACGTACTGATCGAGAAATGCATCAGCTGAGGCCACCCCCAGTGAAAAAGGAAGGGAAAAGAATAAACCATTAACTGTCTTTCGGAGATATCATTTGTTTTTGGAAAGAGACCACCTGTTTTATTGTCCAGACCTGGACATGATAAAAGTTTGTTACCGGGACAGATAATTGGCGACTGAGTGCGAAGACGTCCAGTTAACCACCCTCTTGACGCTGGCGAAAATCTCGTTGATAAATTCCAGATGACATTCGGTTAAGACAAGAGATTAAGGACCACACTACGAGTCGTAGGGGTCTGGTCTCGGGAAAAGAAAGAAAAGAAAGATAATAAGGAAGATGATTTTTTCTTCTTTGAGCGATAATTGTAAACACCCGCGCTGCCGAGCGTCATTGGCTGAGTGGTGGCGTGAGCGGTTGGCGAAGGTAAACATATGAGAAGGAGGGGAAACCTG